>OX104060.1:50143647-50188758 GCA_944474145.2 Dicrocoelium dendriticum
CAGACTAGAGGTGTGCAAAGACACAGCAGACACTCTACCTGCACTCACGTCTTCCTCCACACCAAGGCAGTGCGGCGCCCTCTTCAGCCTCCCTACACTGGCTCTTTCAGAGTCCTTCAACGGACTCCGAAACATTTTACTTTAGACCAGAATGGTCACTGAACAACGGTGTCTATTGACCACTTCAGAGTGGCTTTCTTTGACGAACCACTTGCAACCCCTTCTGATGCTATCCTACAAGCACCCGCACCTTAGGTGATTTCCCGAGCACTGGATATCCCGAAACGCTCTGTGCCCCTGGACTCGCAACCTACCCCGACTCAACCCCAGGCAACTGACCGACGCGGTAGACAGGTCAAACGTCCGGTCCGTTTTACAGCTTTTGTAAACTGTCGATATTGTCATTACCACGTCTTTTTCGTCTTTAGTTGTAATCGTGCGCCTCATGCACAAACGCCTTGCAAAATCGACGAGAAAACAAAACCATTTTAAAAGTTTTAAAAGCCTATTTGCTTTTATCATGCATGTCATGTTCCCTCTCCGACATGAAGCCATTTCTCCCGACCCTTCTCCACCCCCTCTGACGTCTACCTACCCGAAACTCAACCGCCGCAACTGCCAAGACAACCCTCGAGTGACTCGCCAACCAGCTCAACACAACCCCCGAGTGACGCGCCAGCCGACCCAAGGCCCCCTTCCTGACCCAAGGAACAATCAGACGCCCTCGGCCGTAGACAACCGCGAACGGGTTGGTCCCAAAGCGCCTTGCTAGGAATCGCCGTCGAGGACGCCGGATTTCTTCGGTGGACGAGGACAGTGGACTGGAGTGCGGTGGGGGGGTGATACCTCCCAACCTCACCGTCGGGTATGCAGCGGAGTGAATGTCCTGTCGGCTCTTTCTCTGGGCTAGCCAGATTTTTGTAGTCTGACCAGCCCGCCCCGAGGGCCCACCTACGATGCACTCTGGTCCACACGATAATCATAAATAATTAATAACAAAATCCTGGACCCAGCGAACTGTGCTACATACTCCTGCTTGGTGGTCCATGTTCAAGTCCATGTAAATATTCGCACCCATCATCACCACCCGTTTTCCCCTACTAACAGCTCCATCGAACGCTTCCATCATTTAGCCTTCTAGAGAAAGGTCCTTGTAGTGTACCACAAAACCTGTTCTTTCAGTCTTCTGCAACATTGGGTTTTACCGTCGTTTTAAGTTGCAAAACGTCCACTTGTTTTACTGACGAAACTTCCGTTGACACAAATTGTTTCGGTGAGTATCTTGCTGCACCGCTTCTCGCTCTGGTTGATTCGCTTCCTATTTTTGTAGCGTGCACAACGCACGTTGGGTTCAGTCTCCTCCAACTACGATACTGTCCCGTATTGGACACGGCTCTTACGTGTCATTGATTACCGACTAGTATCCCAGGCGCCACCCAACTAGAGTGCGTGCTGATGTAGGATGTAGAGTAGGAACAGAGCGACGGAATTTAGTAACCTTCCAAAAGAGACCTGATCCTCCCTAACAGATTCTTACTCATTTCAGCCATGTGTATACCCCCAACAGTTAGCACACCTCGAAGTCGATTCCACGTGTCGTAGTGTTACAAACTTGTGTGCCGTTCCACGAAAATATCCATCCCAGTTGTCGTTCCGTACATGCTGCAGGCCGACGCCCAGTCTGCCTTAAGATAACTAGTGAGTAGGAAGGTTTTAACCGTGAATGTTATATTTTCGTCCCAGCTGCTCACAAGCTACATAGCACAGCGTAGTCCGGAAAAGCACCAGACGCGTCTCACCCTGTTAGGGCTTCCTTAATACCGTACGTTTGATAACAGTCTTTCGTTTTTGCTCAGTCGCCGCGCTGGTCAGGGGTAGATTGGAACGCACTAATTTGCCGACCCACCAATGGCATGTAAGTCTACTGTATTTACTCACCCACGCATGTCTGGGGGTGTGAATACGACGTGAGGACGCATATCGGTGCATGTGTCCTTGAAATATGTTAATGATCCTCGGGAGTTCGACAACGTCNNNNGCAATCTATACCAGCACGTCACCATGATCTGTTGTTGTTCTGTCGTTGTGGGAGTACGATTAGCCGCTCAGCTGTACATCCCGTGGAATTATATCGGAAGTTAAAAGAGTCCCAGAGAGTCCCACCGGCCACCGGAAATTAACTAATGGGCAATACTTTTACGCTTGTTAAGTCATTCGCAACTACTGAATGTGTCATGACCGTGGAACAAACGGTTGAGCGTGAATCGTCAGTGATCTATTTACACAGTTTCCATGGATACTTAAAATACCAAAAATGCTAGTAGGATGGCATATTAAGGTTTTCCAGATTGGCCGGATACGTATCTGGGCGATAAGGAATATTTAAACATTCAAGTCTGCCAAGGCGGGGAACTCAAGTCAAGTCAATGAAATGCTTAATACACCAACAACGCTTGAATATTCAGTCGTAAACAGACTGGTTTCATCAAACAAATGCATCGTACGCGCTGGATTCTTCCATCACCTTTCTTTCTAAAATGGGTGATTAGATTTGACCTAAACGCTTCTTTATCTACTTTTAGGATTCTTTTACCATACCAATACTGTAAAATTCCTTCTCGTGTTCATTGCGAAACTGATTTTGATGCAATTGTCCAAGCTGATGGAATAAAATGAGATTTGATAAAATCTGTTCAAAAGCCACTGCACTCAGCTTTCTTTTTATTTCTGTATTCTGCTGGAATTAACTCCTTAGGTGGCCGCGCACTTGCAAATAGATCCGATGAGCCTCCAGTAGCTGGTAGACATTGTTCCGGACTCATTTATGCAGAAGTAGCATCTCATATTTTCACCGTCTAATTGTTACGAATTCTTATTTTGCTAAGGTGGTTTATGTGAAGATAACATTCCGTCTACAACAGTGTTGTCACTAACCCTTTTATCATTTGCTGGGATAACATTAAGCAACTGTCGAAGCGCCACCAACATTTGAACACGGTAGCCAGTGCATTATGCACTGCTGTCGAGATGTTGCAGACCACCAGCCAAAAACGTCGGCATCGACCCAATCTGAACTGACCGGTGTCGAACTCCCGAGGATCATTAACATATTTCAAGGACACATGCACCGATATGCGTCCTCACGTCGTATTCACACCCCCAGACATGCGTGGGTGAGTAAATACAGTAGACTTACATGCCATTGGTGGGTCGGCAAATTAGTGCGTTCCAATCTACCCCTGACCAGCGCGGCGACTGAGCAAAAACGAAAGACTCTTATCAAACGTACGGTATAACGCACTTAGTTGACACCACGCAGGAAGTCCTGAAACTGTGATGCACTCGCGAGTTCATCAAACTCATCTAGCGCCGAAGAGTACCACAATGTTTTCATGTTACTCGTAAATCTGTAGTAATATATTTGCATCAAGCTCTTTTGTTCTCCACTCAACTTAGCTTGCCGAAAAGCTAATGGTAACAAACAAAGGCTTTCTCAGGACAAAATTTATTCACGACATTCATCCTAAACTCATTGACTGTTGCCTCCCGTATACGGTTTTCCTCTGTTTACTATCTTATGCAACACTCTAGTACGAGTGACAGCTTCATATAATTGCTCGTGAAACGTATTCTTTGGGTTTCTAAACCAAGTTTCATGGAAACATATTTCTTCACGCGATGTTTCTTAGAGATCGTTAAATATGCTGGTAGGTGTTTTGTTTTATAATGACGCCGCAGATTTTATGCTTTCGGAGTAACAATACTTTCACCGCACATGACGCAACTGGTTTCCCGATCCCTAGTTTCCACCAAGAAGCATTGTACTCGTCAAACATCGTTGAAAATGCGACTCTCGGCGTCCACTTTCCTCACCTTGGCAAACATCAGTGTCATTCGTACGCGTAAATGCATCCAAACGTACCTTGCTCATATTTCACTTGAATTAATAGCAAGAAGAGCCGGACGAAAGCCACAAATCCCCACGATATGCCCACGTGGACGAGACACGGTGTGGATCACATGCAGATCGACCTACACGCAGGTGAATGGGGTCAAGTGGAGGTTCAGGGTAAGAAAGTGCCCAGCGCTACTGAACCTACGCTGTGAAATGCGGCATAGGGGTGCTGGCGGTCCCCGTGAATGGGTAACAAGTTGAGTAACCCTCAAGCTGTCGAAACGGATACGCGATGTGAAGGATCTAAATATGGCTTGGATGCTGCAGTGATATTGTATGAGGGTGCTCATACAATTTCCAAGTGCACTTAGGCCACAAGGGTTACGAGTTCAGCTGACTGGTTATCCAAATCCTCTGGGAAAATTACAGGTTAGCCCGAGAGTAAACCAAATTCACTCGGGCGACAGTGACATGTGCGCCTATAGTTACTATGACATAGATGCACTGACATAGCAACATGTGCGCATGTATGGGACAAAGCCCGGATTAGTTCGCGCGCATCTTGTCACCTGGGCGATGACCGCATGCATGACGGGGGTGGGTGTAGTAGCATGTAAGCGCGTGAGGTCAGTAGCGGTGTGCTAGGATGAAACTGGGTCAATGCAAGATAAGGAATTTCAATGCGATCCACAGCACCTCCACAACAATGCCAGTTGACGAAAATGGCTACTAGCTATTCGCATTCTGACACTGCGGGCAGTCCAGGTCAGTACAAACTAGCGCGTGACGTGGACACATGGCGTGCGCGAGTGAACAGACGCAATACGACTTATATATTGAGGCACGTGGGGTGACGGCTAACTTTGGCCAAAGCGCGACATCTCAGGTGGCTATGGACACCCGTCACTGGTGCGATGACCGCAGTGCACTAGGCGTCCTGGCATCAAGCGATTGTGCTGGGCGAAGCATCCACCTGTGCCCTGAGGTTGTAATGCGTGATGTGTGTATTTATTCCGCAGCTAGGATGCACTGAGTTGTAAAACCGCGGGTGATATATACGGTTAGTCTGATGGAAGAAGGCCGAGTAGCGTTCATTTAACTACCATGGCTCGTTCATGGTGAACGCCGTTCATTTACGGTTGTTGTCCCCAACATCCAATAGCCATCCAACGTTTGGCAAAATTTGCAACATGCTACTGCGAGGGCAGATACATGAATTTCTCTCTCACCTTAGTGGTGCGGACGTATGGAATTCTCGGCAGACGAGAGATTTAGTGCAGGGCTCTGTTGAGAAAAAGCCTAACCGACTGTGTTGTTGTCTCAGTTTTGAAGCTATTGCCTGTAAAGTTCGTGTTCGGGATGAGTTGTAGTAGGTGGCAACATGTGTACGTGGGATCGTTCCGTATCTGGTAGCCTAATATGAGGTCTCCACGTAGGCGCCTGTAGTGTCTTCTGAACACTCGGAGTGTATTTAGTCGCTGCTCGACCATGGTGAGTTTCAAGCCATGCAAGGTCACGGTTTAGCCAAGCGTGCCAAGTCTGGATTACGTATTCGACGTGTTAACGCACGTGGGCATGGAGCATGATGGAGAAGATGAATGAATTTAAACTTTCGAATGCCATCCTCAAGCTAACAACGTGCTCGACCCCAACTCTCTGGAATAACCGAAGTCATCCTGTACCAGCACACCGAGGTCAAGTTCCTGAGGGCATGTCTGTAGGTCATATGCCCCAAGCTTCTAGATAGACATGCCTATGACGGATGTGGATAATGTGTCACTTGACCACATTTCATGGCAGGGAATTTCTCACCGGTCAATGCCAGGTGCTATCTAGGTTGCACATGGGGGATCTTGTGGTCGTCCATTCTCTTGATGTCCGGCCAACGTTTAACGTCATCCGGAACAGTAAAATTTTTGAGGTGATGGCTCTCGCAAGATCGTCGCACTCCACTCGATTAGAGTCGGGCAGAGATGGTCGGTCTCTAACATAGAACTGCTGTTCACGGAGAAAATTACCAATGCATTCTAATAATGCATTGCCTACGTTTTCCAAGTAGCCCATCATTACGTCAGCGATGTTTACTTCCATTGCTTTGAAAAGCGAAGAGATAAGTGTTACCGTACGGTAACTGATAGAATCGGACGGACTTCTCTGAAAGAATACGGCAAGTGGATGGGCTAGCATTGTTTATGTGAAGGCGACATGTGTTCCTCCAACGCCATAACTCTTCATATTCGGCTTCTCATGAATGATGTTGGTATCATGTGATGGTGGAAAATTTTGTTCCGAATGCGGACAGCACCAGATACTGAGAAATGCATTGCAGTATTTCGGGCGCTGTATCGGTGTAATCGTCGTAGCGAATGAAATCAAATCTTCAATTCTGTGATCCAAGCCATTCATTGGGTGCTTTTAGCATAACAGTTGGACATACATGAATGAGTGCACCCTAGGGTTAGTCTAGGATAACTGATTGAAACCACATCACTAGTCACCGAAGCATCGGTGCAAAAATTTTCCACCATCACATAGAACCAACTTTATTCATGAGAAGCCAAATATGAAGAGTTATGGCGTTGGAGGAACAAATGCCGCCTTCACATAAACAATACTAGCCCATCCACTTGCCGTATTCTTTCAGAGAAGTCCGTCCGATCCTATCAGTTACCGTACGGTAACACTTATCTCTTCGCTTTTCAAAGCAATGGAAGTAAACATCGCTGACGTAATGATGGGCTACTTGGAAAACGTAGGCAATGCATTATTAGAATGCATTGGTAATTTTCTCCGTGAACAGCAGTTCTATGTTAGAGACCGACCATCTCTGCCCGACTCTAATCGAGTGGAGTGCGACGATCTTGCGAGAGCCATCACCTCAAAAATTTTACTGTTCCGGATGACGTTAAACGTTGGCCGGACATCAAGAGAATGGACGACCACAAGATCCTCCATGTGCGACCTAGATAGGACCTGGCATTGACCGGTGAGAAATTCACTGCCATTAAATGTGGTCAAGTGACACATTATCCACATCCGCCATAGGCATGTCTATCTAGAATATTGGGGCATATGACCTACAGACATGCCCTCAGGAACTTGACCTCGGTGTGCTGGTACAGGACGACTTCGGTTATTCCAGAGAGTTGGAATCGAGCACGTTGTTAGCTTGAGGATGGCATTCGAAAGTTTAGATTCATTCATCTTCTCCATCATGCTCCATGCCTACGTGCGTTAACACGTCGAATACGTAATCCAGACTTGGCACGCTTGGCTAAACCGTGACCTTGCATCGCTTGAAACTCACCATGGTCGAGCAGCGACTAAATACACTCCGAGTGTTCAGTAGACACTACAGGCGCCTACGTGGAGACCTCATATTAGTCTACCAGATACGGAACGATCCCACGTACACATGTTGCCACCTACTACAACTCATCCCGAACACGAACTTTACAGGCAATAGCTTCAAAACTGAGTCAACAACACAGTCGGCTTTTCATTAAAGCTGGACGAACCTCAGCACATAGCGACTCAGTGATTTCGCCATAAGTAGTCACTGAACGTTTCGGTGCCTACGCTGTTTACGTGCTCAACGACAGCCTGGACGTTAAGAATTCTATCCGACCGGACGCATCATTAGCACTACTTGCCAGCGACCCAGTTTAGTCGTTAACACATTTGTGAAATAGGATACGTATATTAACCGAATGTATTGGAACGATCATCTATGCCAGTAAAGGATATGTTCAAAATGTCCGCCGGCATGCTGCTTACAGTGCACATACGGCTTGATGCAATTGGCTAGCACTTTCTCCAATGTACCCCACGTGATCGAGCGACATTCGTTCACAATATTTTCTTTCAATTGATCCAATGTACTCGGCTTTGTTTTGTACACTCGCCGCTTCAGATAGTCCCATAGAAAAAAGTCCATGGGATTCAAATCTGGTGAGCGAGCAGGCCACTCCATTGGTCCACCGCGTCCGATCCGATGGTGGCCAAATTTGTCGGTGAGGTAAGCACGCACCGTTTTAGCTGAATGTGCATGTGCAGCAAATAGTATGAATGCCCCTTCGGCCTCCAAATGGGGAAGCACAAATGTCTGCAGCATTTCCAAATACGACGATGCTAGGAAAAGAGAAGGCTTTAGTACTTCAAAACAACAACCTACCGGTCACATTCCCGGAAAAGAGATATGGGCCCAAGATTTTCTGGCTTGTTAATCCGGCCCAAACCATCAGTTTCACACTGTGGTTCATACGTGATGCGGTAAATTTTCGTGGGTTGCTGGTAGCCCAACAGTAGTTTCCTTGTTCCATGCAGATGAAACAATGCCTCATCTGTAAAGATAACAGAACGAATATCCCCGTGATCCAGAAACCAGCGGCAAAATTCATGCCGCTTCTCCGGATCGCAAGGGTTCAAAACCTGCACTTGAAGTGCACGGAATCTCCGAAAATTTCGTTACTGTAATCTCCGGTGTATCACAAATCGGGTCGTGTCACAGTGCTGTGCGATCCGACCAATGCTGAGATCGGGACTTTGTGACACTTCACTGACTACAGCGCAAACTGAACGGTCGTCCGTGGTGCTGCGAGGCGATCCGGTTCTCTTCATGTCACACACACACTACCAGTTTGCTCGAACTTCTGCATTATTTTAAGCACGTACCGGACGGTGATGGGACGCATTCCTGCGTTCATTGCGTTGTATTTTTTTGAAGCTGATGCAGCGTTTAAACCGCATTCACCGTACAGCCGAATAATCATCGCGCGCTGAGCAACAAGAACGTTACGTGATCCCGACTGCATTGTCTGCTCGTGCTCCATTACCTGTGATTCAGTAACATTGACAACAGTTGCAATATCTAACCTCGTCCTCAGCTGAGCTGCCATCACGTGCGCACATGCACGTTGCAGTTTCGGTCGTCTAAGCCTACTTTGCAGCGTAGCCAGGGTGATACACAGAGATAACCATCGATCATTCCAACGCCTACGGTTGGCCATGCCCTTCACCCAGTGCGGTTAGCTGACAGCCGCGAAACACGTTATGACTCGCTGTCTGATCAACAGCCTCATGTCGGTGCGTCTTTAGAGGTTAGGCTTTTTCTCAGCTGAGCCCTGCACTAAATCACTCGGCTGCCGAGAATTCCATACGTCCGCACCACTAAGGTGAGAGAGAAATTCATGTCTCTTCCCTCGCAGTAGCATGTTGCAAATTTTGCCAAACGTTGGATGGCTATTGGATGTTGGGGACAACAACCGTACATGAACGGCGTTCACCATGAACGAGCCATGGTAGGTAAATGAACGCTAATCGGCCTTCTTCCATCAGACTAACCATACACTGAGTAACTAAGTGAATGCTTGAGAAGCTGATAGGGTGTGAACCGCAAAATCGCAAGACGAAAGTAACACCACAGTTTGGCAAATACTGATGCAGCGATAACCTCAAGATGTACTAGAAGTGCAGGTGTAGCGATCCAAAACGAACTTGCGAATAGGATGGATGCATAGAGAACGGTTTACGGGATGCTTGCACGTTGTTGCGCGTTCCTACGTGTTGCAACTCGGGAAATACCTTCCTCGCGAAGGTGCGTGTAAATGAGTATCGTTCAATGCACAGGCTAGCAGTCGCGCCCGATCAATGCAGCGTCTCGGAGCATGTGCAGTTGGAGGTTGATCACCTGGTTATCCATTAAATATCACATTATATCCTACAGTACTGCGATCGAGCGAATGTGACCGGAATCCAGTACTTAACGGAGGGTGGATGAACATCATCGATGAGCATCCACTGCTATATGTACTGACATCGAGCACTAAGTAAGCACATGAGCCATTTGGCTGTCAACAGTGCGTGTTCAACAACGCGATCCAAGAAACGTTTCCTTGACCCTGTGCTACAAAACTCGGGCCGTTCGGACATCCTAAACAGTTTGTTGCTACTCGAAAGCAGTGTTACAGGGCCAGACATTTTAATGTGCACGGTACCCGACTTACTGCTTTACGGATAAAGTCTTTGGGAACTAAGACGCGAGGCGGAATTCCGTAAGTCAACCCTCTGCACTTACTTGTGTAACTGAAAAACGCTATCCGCACACAACACACATGGGCATGTATCTACATAGTCATCTGATCGCTACCACGACACATTCACGCGGAAACTATCGGGAGATAGAAGTGCCGAAGCCGCCGGCCATGTCAGTGTAGGAATTCCATTTAGTGCCTGCATGCGCAGAAGCAGCGCTACTTGTTTGGCACGCAACTGATAGCCAACTTCGCGCAAATTGCTTAGACATCGGCATACGATTATCCAAGCACGAGACAACCACACGCAGTTTGTTTGTCGTAAGGGTATATGCTCTTAACGGGTGCAGACCCCTATAGTAAACGGTGTTAGGCAACCCCCCACACCTTGCCACTTGGCTCCCAAGCAAATGTTCGTAGCCTACCCAGTCCATTACGCAAATGTTACAGAGGTCACTTCAAGGGAGGAGAGCTATTTTCGGTGGCCACACGGAAGGAACATTTGCATACGGTATTTCGTTGTGGCGACGATTAGATGGCGCGGACGCACAGACAACTGACCGCAAATAGGTCACCACATGTGTTTCAACGGGACAACCAGTTTCGCTAGGTTGAGCGGACTTAAACAGCCTAGCCTAATGTGCGGGCGATTTGGATAATAGGGCTTGGAAAATTCGCCGTAGTGAAATAAATTAGCCGTAAGGCTGTGAAGGGTCACCTCACTGAAGAGGACCTTATGCACGCTACTGCCCAAAAGTGAAGAACCGAATCTGAAAAGGTATGAGGTGGGAGACGTGAAAACCTGCCGCAGCTGGATACAAGCACCGGAGTTAGCCGAATTTAAGGGATAGCATGGAGGAGCTCATGGCGGAGCCTTAACAGACAGCCAAGTCGACGTTCTGTTGAGTGGGTATCTGAGCATCCAACAGTTACGCTTGAAACGCTTCGTTTGCGGTTGAAAGTAGAGTTCGAAGTCGAGGTGTGCACCAGCACGGTCACCAACTACGTGGACGACCGACTAATAACTATGACGCAGCTACGCACTATTCCGGAGTTCATGAATCCGCTGGAAAACAAAATACGGCGGAAATCATTTTTCCTGAAGCTGACGAATGTGTTTACAGAAGGAAGACAACCAATCTGGACAGATGAAACCAATTTCGACCTTTTCTGTGGTGCACCAGATGGCGATCACTACGTGGCATGCGGGCATGCGGGCCAGAATCTGCATGTTGTCAACGCCTTGACGAACAAACGATTGATAGCGTTCTCCGGTTTACGAGGCAGATTTAACAAGCATAGGAGTCCGTCATGGTTGCCTCAAGTGTTTGATGCGAACGATGCCGCCTTCCTCGAAAGTTGCAAATGCGAAGACAGCGATTCGATTCATAAAGGAGCTCATATCAAGTTTTTTCATAATTGTAAATGTCTGAGGAGGATTATCGAAAAGAGATCTCGTCGCAGCAACTGCTCTTCTTCTAAGGTTGAATGGGCATAATACACAAATTAAATCGTACTCGCATGGGTGACAAGCTTTTACTCCTCATGTGGTTGCACCTACGCAGGTGCTACGTGGTTCCACACTGCTCAACCGGGTCTTTCTTTCGATACGGCAGTCATCGAAGGTGCCAATGGAATCGTACGTGGGAGTTGTTATTTTGTTCCTACTCATCTGAACTCGGTTAATTTGTGGGTCCCACATTGTTTATGTCGCCCATGAGCCTGGATTCCGCGGTCGGAATTAAACACCGCGGTATACCCCACTCCACCTAGAGAGCGACTCACGTTAAACTTCGCTGTTTCCGTCCCCTACTGAGGCAAGGAATCATAACAGTTGGTCCTAATGACACGGGTTGTAAGCGAAGTGCACTCAGGTAAAAACAATAGCTTTGTAACAGACACATCCATGTGGTTGCCGCAAAGAAGAGCAGCAGCTCTGGATGACTCACGGAACGAAAGCCGTGCGTCGAAAAAGGCACAGGCGCTGCCGTCACTGCCTACATAATAGTCCAAACCACTATATATATATATATATATATATATATATATATATATATATATATATATATATATATACGACGATTGGCGCATTGGTGTCTTAGAAGAACGCAGCATTTGCTGCGCATGTCGCAGACCCCAGTGACTTACGGAAGAGTAGCTGTGTCGCACACTTCGACGGCGATTGACCCGAGAGCTCCGTCGCATTAAAAACGTATGATGGACGGAGAATGTCAAGCAGATGGAATGCTACGCCGAAGGCCCCCAACACAAGGTATTCTTTGACACTTTGAAGACGGTGTATGGACCGAGGTTGGAGTCGCTGAGGACGCTGATCGATGGTGGTTCAGGCGCTACCTGCACACAGACTGCAGACATAATGCAGATCTGGCGAAAACACTTTGACTGTCTCTTGAACAACCGTTCGGAGTTCGACTGGCCTACACTAAACGGCCTCAAGCAGCACGATGTGAAGTCGAGTCTGGCGGACACGCCGACACTGGATGAGACGCAGAGAGCATTTGCTCAGCTGCGAAACGGCAAGTGTGCTGGGGCCGACGGGATCCCGCTTGAAGAATTGAAACACGGCTTTCACGCGTTATTGACTGCGGCTGCACCACTTAGTGCAACGCGTGTGGATTGAGGAGGAGGTGCTTGCTGAGCTGAAGGATGATTTTGTGCTACCAATATACAAGGGCAAAGGAAGCAAGCAATGTTGCACGAATTATCGTGGCATCAACTTGTTGAGTTGTGTGGAAAAGGTGATTGCCCGAATCCTGCTCAACCTCCTCGTCAGTCAGGTTGTGGAACCGAACGTGGCGGAAGGACAGTGTGGATTCCGCTAGGGTCGCAGCACTATAGATATGGTGTCTGAGGCTCGTCAGTTGCACGAGAAGTGCAGAGAACGACACCAGCCATTGTACTCGATTTTTGTTGATTTTACCAAGGTATTTGATACGGTGGACCGCGAGGCATTGTGGCTGGTGTTGAGTAAGTTTGGTTGCCCGCGTAAGTTTGTAAGTTTAATTGGATGTTTGCACAGTGGTATGCGAGCGAGGGTGCAGCTGAGTGGAGAGACCTCGGATGACTTTGCAGTTGTCTCTGGTGTGAAGCAAGGCTGCGTCTTAGCTCCTACTCTGTTTAATATATATCTTCATGCAATGTCGTCTTGTGCTTTCGATGCGGCTTGTGCTTGTGGTGTTCGTGTGGAACGCCGAATTGATGGTGGGTTGCTGAACATCCGTCGTTTCGGTGAGAGAACTCTAGTCTGTGAGACAACTATCCGTATGTTGCTATTTGCGGACGACTGTGCGTTGTTTTCACACAGCGCGGATGAGTTGCAGCACATGACTAGTGCTCTGGCTTCGACAGCGACCAAATTCGGCCTCACCATCAAGACAAGCAAAAATGTCTGTCTCTTTCGGCCTTCAACGGAGGTGCAATCTGCAATATTGCTGCGAATCAGCATTGGTTCTGAAGTATTGGAAACCACCTCCTGCTTCTGCTACCTTGGGAGTGTGATGTCGACTGATCAGCAGCTACACAGTGAGCTGGGTTTTCACGCGTTGTAGGCAACGGCGACATTCGGGAAGGTTGAGTACCGAGTGTGGAACAACCATCAGCTTAGCATTGGCAAGAAGCTGTTGGTGTAAAAATCCATGGTGATGTCCGTCCTTATCTACGGTAGTGAAAGCTGGACGATGTACTGGCGAGAAATGCGATATCTCGAGCGGTTCCATCAGCAGTGTTTGCGACGGATTTTGCGCATCACTTGGGGCGACAGATTTGCCGACACGGAAGTGTGCGCCGAAGTGGAATGTATGCAGTGGACTGCACACTTTTGCTGCGACACCTGAAGTGGCTCAGTCATGTGAGCCCTATGGATTCAACGCGGATACCGAAACAACTCTTATATGGTCAGCTGAGTACTGGGAAGCAGCATGTGCGGAATCCGAAGCTTCATTACCAGGACATGATTAAAGTGAGCCTCACACCTTCTAATCTTGATTGCAGGTCCTGGGAATGCAAAGCGGTTGATCGGCGTGCATGGGGCGATCTAATCACGAAGGCAGTTGCCGAATTGAGGGAGGAAACCCTCGTACATGCAGAGGAGAATCGGCAAGTGCTGAAGCGGCATACATCGATGGTTTGTACTCCATTGCCATCGAGCGCATGATGCTGTAGCACATGCGGTCGCGAGGCCTGAGTCAGGCAGGCCTAGTGAGCCATGAGCGAGGCCACTCGGGACTACTACAGAAGCGACGACAGGTCCTGCAGAGAACGTAGGCAGAACCGGCGCAGCTTTTGTTGATATGCTGCATTCGATTTACTAACCGCGTGCTTACATGCTAAATCTCTTTGTTTCATGTGGCGGGTTTGCAATTTTGTTCTAAAGCTTTTCTTGTTCATACAAATGCATACCAGTACTTTTTTCTATAAACCTGCACATGTCGCTTAAGCCACTGGTAGCTAATTTCGATAACATTTTCGTGTTTGTGGTATTTGCGTAAAATATACTTTCTGACCTCGTGAACTTATCTCGGATTCCTTTGTAAACTACTCATTTCATATACTCCTTAATTTATGATTTATGTCACCGTTTCTTTATGCAATACTATATTTATCTTCTTTGTAATCTTTCGCACAAGTGATTGGGTGCTGTTTGATATACCCGGTGTGGCTGTCCTTGATGTGCAGGTTGACAAGGTGTTTACCTCTCTATTACCCACTACCTGGTCCATACAGGCTTTAGGAGGCAGTTGGTCGTTACTGGAGGGGATGGGGTGCACGGTCCTTGTGGCCGTGTTAGGATCAAAGAGTGGTTCCATGCACTCAGTGTGGAGCGTACTACGGTCCATCCACCACCTTGTATGCGCTTGATTCCCAAATAGAGCGTGCTTGTGTTTGCCTGTGAAGGAGTGTGGGTCGGCTCCGTTGATGAAACGTGACTCGCATCCACATGCCTCCCGGTCTTATTCCTTCGGGTTTACACTGGATATGGGGTGTGTGTTTGGAGCCGTGGGTGGTGCAGCGCAAGCCATCCATGGTCCCTCTATAGGTACAGGCGTCTTGTGGCTGGTCGCAGTGACAGGCAAATCGAAAACCGGATGCCGCTAACCATATAGGTAGTTAACATGAGCAGAACACAGGAGTTGCAAACTTTTTCAGCGAGGTGATTAGGGAAGCAGTGGAGGCGAGTACAGCGTAAAGTTCGCCATGGGTATGATTCTGGGCTATTGCTGATAGCATTCCAAACCAGGTATGTTCCGTTACCTTGGGCTCCCCCAACTGGGGTAGGAAATACCCCGCTGTGGCAAAGTAATACGTTCACACCGTTACACCCCGGACCAAATTTGTGTGTCAGTCACATTGCCGTCACTCGCAATCAACGCTCGAAGCTACTCCATCATCTGGTGAAACTAAACCTGTTCTTCGCGATTATGCTTTTCGCCTACTCCACTGAGCGTCCGTAAAAGCAGGGAAGTCAACACTTTGAACTCAACGTTTAGTTGACCTCTCGGTAGTCGGCGCAATCTGTTCGGATACATTTCATGATTACGAGCATGATGTTCGCTAAGCTCCAAGTAGACGGTATAACTTCTGTTGTCCAAATCTATTGAATGGGTGTAGGTAATTTGAAATGGAGAGAAGAGTTCCCATGTTTACAAATGGTGCTAGGTAATTTGTCTGCGAAGAGCGTTTTGTGACTTTGCCAAAGGCAATGCTTGCAGCACCCCTTATATTCGGATACCGAATAGGTACTTACACACCATGAAACACTGTGGATAACTGAATGGAAATTCGCAGGCAATTATGGCCAGTGGAACAGCCAGCCTTAATGATTGTGGATTGATGAACCGCTGGTTTCACACGGCACTTTATTTACAATTGGTTTGTCAGACAAGAGAGAAAAATCTGGCGAAGTTCTTTGTGAGGGGTGTTTGTACCATTTCCATGACACGCCACATCCACCAGCCTGCGCAATCTGCCATGGTGAGGTGTTAGAGCTCGGTGTTAATACCTCTGTGTAGCGTTGCAACCAACATCAGGTAGAATTGTCTGGCGGTCTTCCCATAAGTTGAACCCTTTGAACCGGAATCCATCCGTCGATAATGGGCCTAGTGAAAACAAGGACAATGTTGGCAGATTTGTGCAGGGTATTCCGGATGTGTCCAATGAGTTTCAACAGCTGAGAGTGTAGAGCAGTTTAGACTGGAAGTTTTCGAATTCTGTAATGCCATATTCGCACCCGGCGAAGCTTTTTGGTGCCACAAAAACACGGCGAATCTAACACTCACATACACACACCCAAGCGAGTAATCAGAAGTGAGATGCATACATTTACTTGAGTCACTGTCCGTTATACAGCTTCGCCAACACTAAACGATGATGCTGTAATCAATCATAGTCCACGATTGTCCCGGAAAGTGCGTTGCCAGGAGCGCCGAAGATTTGTGCCCTAGAGGAATAAACCGTGAGCAACACAGAGCTGTAGAAGGCGATCTCCGTAATCCGCCCTTGCTAGTACCATTCATATGCGGATCGCGGGCCTCGGGTGCATTAGCTTCCAATCTACCAATCTGTGTGTCTGAATCTCCGGCGAGAACTAAAATATCCCGGAGACAATTACTGCATAATATTTCGCAGGGTTGAAGGCAAAATCATCTACAGAAAAGTCCAGTCTGCAATCCGTGAGATCATAGATCGTCACAAAAAACAAACTGCGCGTGGTTGTCTCGTGCTTGGATAATCGTATGCCGATGTCTAAGCAATTTGCGCGAAGTTGGCTATCAGTTGCGTGCCAAACAAGTAGCGCTGCTTCTGCGCATGCAGGCACTAAATGGATTTCCTAACTGACATGGCCGGCGGCTTCGGCACTTCTATCTCCCGATAGTTTCCGCGTGAATGTGTCGTAGCGATCGGAGGACTACGTACCGTATGTTTGAGAAGAGTCTTTCGTTTTTGCTCAGTCGCGGCGCTGGTCAGGGGTAGATTGGAACGCACTAATTCGCCGACCCACCAATGGCATGTAAGTCTACTGTATTTACTCACCCACGCATGTCTGGGGGTGTGAATACGACGTGAGGACGCATATCGGTGCATGTGTCCTTGAAATATGTTAATGATCCTCGGGAGTTCGACAACGGTCAGTTCAGATTGGGTCGATGCCGACGTTTTTGGCTGGTGGTCTGCAACATCTCGACAGCAGTGCATAATGCACTGGCTACCGTGTTCAAATGTTGGTGGCGCTTCGACAGTTGCTTAATGTTATCCCAGCAAATGATAAAAGGGTTAGTGACAACGCTGTTGTAGACGGAATGTTATCTTCACATAAACCACCTTAGCAAAATAAGAATTCGTAACAATTAGACGGTGAAAATATGAGATGCTACTTCTGCATAAATGAGTCCGGAACAATGTCTACCAGCTACTGGAGGCTCATCGGATCTATTTGCAAGTGCGCGGCCACCTAAGGAGTTAATTCCAGCAGAATACAGAAATAAAAAGAAAGCTGAGTGCAGTGGCTTTTGAACAGATTTTATCAAATCTCATTTTATTCCATCAGCTTGGACAATTGCATCAAAATCAGTTTCGCAATGAACATGAGAAGGAATTTTACAGTATTGGTATGGTAAAAGAATCCTAAAAGTAGATAAAGAAGCGTTTAGGTCAAATCTAATCACCCATTTTAGAAAGAAAGGTGATGGAAGAATCCAGCGCGTACGATGCATTTGTTTGATGAAACCAGTCTGTTTACGACTGAATATTCAAGCGTTGTTGGTGTATTAAGCATTTCATTGACTTGACTTGAGTTCCCCGCCTTGGCAGACTTGAATGTTTAAATATTCCTTATCGCCCAGATACGTATCCGGCCAATCTGGAAAACCTTAATATGCCATCCTACTAGCATTTTTGGTATTTTAAGTATCCATGGAAACTGTGTAAATAGATCACTGACGATTCACGCTCAACCGTTTGTTCCACGGTCATGACACATTCAGTAGTTGCGAATGACTTAACAAGCGTAAAAGTATTGCCCATTAGTTAATTTCCGGTGGCCGGTGGGACTCTCTGGGACTCTTTTAACTTCCGATATAATTCCACGGGATGTACAGCTGAGCGGCTAATCGTACTCCCACAACGACAGAACAACAACAGATCATGGTGACGTGCTGGTATAGATTTGTTTTCCTATTTCGTTAGACTGCTGCTACCAAAAGAAATGCGGATGTTCTACGTGTGCCCTAAACCTCGATCCACCTGAGTGTTGGCGAAATGTGGGGGGGGGGGGTTGGGTGAGATTTAATGTTTTATGTGAAGCTGCCGTTTGCACTAGTTGCAAAATACCCAAGACAAAATGAACCGTAATTGCTTTCAGCTCATACGTGCTTTTGACACGTCAAAGAAATTGACCAGAGGTTCAAATTCCCTACAGGCCTTGTGAACTGGAAGCAGAGAGTGCGGAGATGATATTTAGCAACCCAAAAGATATTTCTTGTTTTTTGTACACTTTTATTACTCAGTCATAAAATATTGCTTTTTGTTTTAATGCCGACTCTACGGCCATTATGAACTGCATCCGGATCACGACGTTTCTCCACGGTGAGTTCCGGCACTGACGTACGCTGTCGTCGCTTCATTCGTTTTCGTTCGATTGTAGCCTTCCGCGAATACAATCCGTTGTGTCCGTCTTTCTGGCTTTCTGGCATCCCTACCAGCGCGAGAACACTCTCGGACTAGTATAGACTAGTCCTATAAATTGGTGACCCCGATTCGCACGCGCGAATTCAACATTTTTTCTCGTTTGTATTTTTTGGTGAGTTCGTTCCTTTTTCTCGATTATATACCTATATTCATTTGTTTCTTGCGTAATTTTAGTACTTTTATCGTATTTCGTTCGTTCTTTATCTTTCGACTCACATTTCGAGAGTGGTATCTGAGTCGTTTCACAGCGTAACCATGCTTACTTTGGCTGTTCCAAGTTTCATGGAACACAGTCCAGAAGTTTGGTTTTAGATATTCGAGATCGAACTAGAAAATAAGGGCATAACGGCGGACCGTCCAAGGTACAATCAGCTTGTCCCACGCCTTCCTCCGTCGGTAGTGACTCTGATTGAGGACATTCTACTCTGCCTATCGAATGAGGCAAAGTATGAAAAGATGAAGCAAGCGATTTTGAAAGAGCTACGACCCAGCGCACGAACACGATTTGAGCAGCTCAATGGTCTCAAGCTTGGAGATCGCAAGCCGTCGGCATTGCTCCGCGAACTTCAGCGCATCGCTGGTCCCTTATTCTTGAGCGAAGAAGGGATAAAGGAGCTGTGGTTTGCACGTCTCCCAGAGCCATTGCCGGTAATGCTGTCCATGTTTATAGATGCACCCTTGAAAGAATTAGCTACCAAGGCAGACGCTGCGTTCGAACGTTTTCCGCAGCAGACGACCAGTAACTCCGGTGACATATTCTCACCGATGATAACCGAATCATATGTTTGTTCCCAGTCGCTAGACCGATCTGACTCTAAAGACGAGGAAATTGCGCTACTTCGCAGCAGGATAGCAGCAATGAAGGCTTCGAAGCAGCGGGTTCCACGGTCAAATGCTGACCACGTTTTGGCTACCGTTCATTGCGGCTCGTCTGTACCTGCACCGAGTACGTCACGTTCGGCACGAAAGCGCAACATTTTCCTTACAAGTTCTCAGTCAGATAATGTCAAGCCCGTCGAAGAAGTATGTTGGTATCACCGCCAATACAGTGGAAGAGCTAGACGTTGTCGGGCTCCCTGCATTAGGCACGACCCAGGGAAAACGAATAGCCCGCATACTAGCACTACAAACGTATTATTCAATAACCAAGCAAACCGACTGTTTTACGTTAAGGATCGACGTTCTTCCAACACCTTCCTCATCGACACGGGAGCGGAAGTCAGCGTCATCCCAGCGACCGCTAGCGACAAGCACTCGGAGCCTAGGTACAATTTGCGTGCGGCCAACGGTTCTCCTATAGCTTCATTCGGTCAGCGCATGATGAACCTAGACCTCAATCTTCGCCGAGATTTTCAGTGGGTCTTCATGGTTGCGTCTGTACCCTTCGCAATTATCGGTATCGACTTCCTTCGACATTTTGGGTTGCTTGTTGATGCTGGTCGGCACAGACTTTTAGACGACCGTACGAAACTAGGTGTTGATGGTGTCCTTTCAGATGCCCCGGTAATCAGCCCTGTATTTCGGATCGCAGACGCACCGTCCGATAACTTGAGCCTCCTCTCCGAATACCCGCGACTGGTTCGACCGGCTGCAGAGCTTCCACCAGTCACGACAGAGATCGCTCACCACATAGTTACGCGCGGTCAACCAGTTAACGCACGACCAAGACGGCTTGCTCCAGACAAATTACGGGCAGCACGAGCCGAATTTGACCACATGCTTCAACTTGGTATCGTCAGACCGTCCAACAGCACATGGGCGTCGCCTCTGCACATGGTCCTGAAGAAGGTTGTGGAGGACTGGCGTCCTTGTGGCGACTATCAATCCTTGAATACGGTAACCACGCCTGATCGCTATCCGATCCCACACATAGTGGATCTCACCGCCAGTCTGGCGGGTAAAAATATCTTCAGCAAAATCGACTTGGTAAGCGCATACAACCAAATTCCGGTAGCCGAGGCAGACATCGCTAAAACTGCCGTGACGACTCCATTTGGTTTGTTCGAGTTTCTGCGCATGCCATTTGGCCTAAAGGACGCCGCGCAAACTTTTCAGCGTTTCATCGACCAAGTTTGTCGCGGTTTAGACTTCGCTTACTCGTATCTTGACGACATTTTAATCGCGAGCTCTTCACGAGAAGAGCACATACGCCACGTACGAACACTTGTTGATCGTTTATCTCAGCACGGGGTGACGATCAACGCAGAAAAGTGTTCGTTTGGTGCCGATGCAGTCAATTTCCTAGGACATCGTATCTCTTCTGCAGGCGTCGTGCCCCTGCAGGATAAAATTCAAGCCATTATCGACTACCCCGAGCCTCATTCATTCAAACAGCTCTGGCGTTTTTATGGCCTGGTCAACTTTTACCGTCGATTTATACCCAACTGCGCCTCTCTGATGCAACTCCACACGGACCTTCTCCGAGGGAAACTCAAGACGTTCGAATTTCCTACCGCAGCACGCCCTGCTTTTAAGTCGCGGAAAGCGGCTATCGCCAACGTAGCTTCCAAAGCGCATCACGATCCGACCGCCCCACTGTCCCTTAGTACTGACGCCTCGGACGTCGCAGTTGGCGCTGTTTTGCAGCAACGCGTAGCCGACACGTGGCAGCCCTTAGCGTTTTTCTCCAAACGCCTACAACCTACCGAAACCCGCTACAGCACGTTCGGTAGGGAACTACTAGCCGTATATCTAGCGATACGTCACTTTCGACACATCCTAGAAGGCCGCTCCTTTGTCGTCTTCACCGACCACAAACCCCTGACTTAGGTGCTCGGCTCGACTACCGACCGATACTCTCCTAGAGAGTCGCGCCACCTTGACTATATCGCTCAGTTTACGACCGATATACGGCATGTCTCAGGTGTGCACAACGCCGTCGCCGATGCACTTTCTCGTATCCAGGCTGTCTCCGCTGACGCCGGCACTGCTATCGACATGGCAGCCATGGCCATAGCGCAACTTAACGATCCTGAGGTTGATCTACTACGCAGGTCTCCCTCATTGGACATACGACCCGTTCCGCTGACATCATCAGACGGAACTATACTCTGTGATCTATCACTGGGCAAGCCGCGCCCAGTCGTCCCACGCGAGTTTCGGCAGACCGTGTTCGACGCGTTGCACGGCTTGTCTCATCCAGGCGTTCGTGCATCGGTTAAACTCGTAACCGCACGATTCGTTTGGCGCAATGTTAATCGGGACGTCCGTACCTGGGCAGCTGCTTGCCTTCCGTGTCAACGCGCGAAGGTGCACAAGCACACGGGAGGCCCATTAGGCACTTTTCCGACGCCAGACGCACGTTTTCATCACGTGCACGTCGACCTCGTAGGTCCTCTGTCGCCTTCCAAAGGCTCGGTATATCTACTGACCTGCATCGATCGATTTACTAGAAGGCCTGAGGCCGTCCCCATCCCAAATTGCTCCTCGGAAACAGTAGCGAAAGCTTTCCTGGAGCGCTGGGTAGCACAATACGGTTGTCCCGCCATGGTGACCACCGATCGAGGGTCACATTTCTCGTCGACATTTTCCATGTTGCTTAAGGATTTAGGCTGTCGCCACGTCCAGACGACGGCGTATCATCCGGCCGCTAACGGCATGGTGGAGCGTTTTCACCGCCAGTTGAAGGCAGCGCTACGTGCGCACGCAGATCCTTCATGGTCTGAAACGCTTCCCCTCGTTCTTCTAGGCTTAAGAAACACGGTTAAAACGGATTTTGACGCCACACCAGCGCAGCTAGTCTACGGTTGCACGCTGCGGTTGTCCGGACAGCTGGTAGCACCAGCCCCATGTACTTCCACTTTTGACTACGGAAGTTACACTGACCGATTGGCTCACCAGATGCGTGAGCTACGTCCACCCGCTCCTCGATCGCAGAAGACACCAGTGTACGTGCCCGAGAAGCTGTCTACGTGTTCACACGTCCTTCTTCGCGCAGACGGTGTTCGACAGCCTCTTCAGTCGCCGTACATAGGACCCTTCAAGGTGCTGCATCGTGCGAGTAAGGCGTACACTATTGACAGCGGTGGTCGACACGAAGTCGTCACCATCGACCGTCTAAAACCCGCCTTTATGGAAGAAAACCCCTCGCCTACTTCGCCTAGTAGTGCTTCGTGCGACGTTGCAACTCATCGCACCAACTTACATCATCCTAGTCCAGTTCAACCAGACCACGATCTCGGTCTGCAAGCCGTCCCAACCTCTCCCGAATCTAGCCCGCCGCCTCCCACGACCAATCGCCGTGGTCGGGAAGTGCGTAAGCCCGTCCGCTTCTCCGACTATGTACAGTGTAAATACTTTTAACTTTGTAGATATTGTATATATTTGCCTCATTTTTGGTCGATTAACGTTTTGAAAAAAAACAAAAAATATTCAAAAACCAAAAAATATTTAAACACGCAGCTCATTCGTTTGTTCTTTTTGGCGTTTTCGGCGCTTGTTTTTTCTACTTTCTCGTCTTTATATGCCCCAACCCTCCCCTTCGTTCGACTGGCCCACACGAGGAAGGTTATCAAGGACCCTGACGCGAACACTGGTCGCTTCTCCGCGGGACGAGGATCGCCTCTTCGCGGGATGAGGATCGCTTCTCCGCGAGACGAGGGTCACTTCTCCGCGGGACGAAGATCACTTCTTCGCGGGACGAGGATCGCATCTCCGCGAGACGAGGGTCGTTTCTCCGTGGGACCATGGTCGTTATCTTCGTGGGACGAGGGTCGTTTTGGCGCGGGGCGGGGTGCGGCGGGGGGACAGACCATTCCCAAGCGCACCGTTTGGCAGCAGCGGAGGTTGAGGTGCTGTCGGCCTTTTTATGGACTAGCCAGTTTTTTTGTAGTCCGACAAGCCCGCTCCAACGGCTCGCCGAAATGCACCCTGCCCTGCAATCAATAAATAATAAAGACCGGACGGCACAGCGGATACAAATATTCGGCTACATTTTTTTTCGATCCCGAGCAGACTCTTCTTTGTATACCTTTTGCGAACTTTGGATACAAAACCAGTTGATTTCGAAAGCTTCTTCCTTCAGCCTTATAGGAGGGGAGCTCTGCAGCAACCCAAAAGATATTTCTTGTTTTTTGTACACTTTTATTACTCAGTCATAAAATATTGCTTTTTGTTTTAATGCCGACTCTACGGCCATTATGAACTGCATCCGGATCACGACCTTTCTGCACGGTGAGTTCCGGCACTGACGTACGCTCTCTTCCCTTCATTCGTTTTCGTTCGATTGTAGCCTTCCGCGAATACAATCCGTTGTGTCCGTCTTTCTGGCTTTCTGGCATCCCTACCAGCGCGAGAACACTCTCGGACTAGTATAGACTAGTCCTATAATATCTGAGATTGGGGCAGCACTACACGTCTGCTGGTGGACTCGCACCAAACCGCAATCAGATCCCTCATGTATGAATTTGAAGTTGACGAGCTGCTAACCACTTGTCATGGAGTGTGAGGCATGAATCCAGTAATAGCTAGTGAACATCCAGTGGCCCTAGCTTGGCGAAAGCTGCTGCTGTCACACTCGCTTCCGTAGCAGTCATCCTAGGAATACTGTAAACTGGCTTCCATGAACTTACCTGAGCTACAAATCAAGTGGACTGGTCACTACAGCAAGATTCATCTATCGAAGCAATATAGGCAATCCTAAAGGAGTATGGAAAATGATTGTGCGCAAGATCCGTACCCCTCAATTATCAGATGGTTGCACTAATGAAACTAAAATGGTTCGACAAGTATATTTTATTTGATTAGACATTGACGTGTACTAAGGAATAAATTCATTCCGATGGGTTCTGCCGCCGATTACGTGGTGTCATAATCATGGCTGATTTCACGCAACAGCACCAGTGTTCAAAAATCCTAGCCACAACGAAGACGACCCACAAGAGGATCATTCATTAAGTGACGCTGCACCTGAGGAGTACAGATGACGGAGCAATGTTAAAGGGTTCAGCCGTACAGTCCCTGACTTGCAGGAGGGACCATGCGTCAGCACTTGTGGTGCACTTCAATTCCTTATTCGCAAATATTTAGGAGGCGGTACAGAGTTTGATTTGTGTAGGCCCTGCCCATTTTGACAGAAGAAGTACGGCATAGTAGATGCTCGCAAGATATTCATTGGTAATTGGCGGTGCTTCACATGCTATACCTAACGATTCGCATTTACTTGTCTGCTTCAAATCTTGCGAAGCATGTTCCACATTGAGATTGCGGGTCGCATTGGGGGTTTGGTAGCATCCACCATTCAAATATGCTTCACTACTTTTTGGTTTGACGCATGTCCTTGCAAACCATTGCTGGTCAGGTTTTAGACTAAGATGAGAACATTGCAGAATGCTGAACTGGAAAAACCGGGTTAACTTGCCAACAAAAGTAATTTGATGGCTTATCAGTTCGTCTTCGTTTCTGAAGGAAGAAGTGATCGTTGGAGACAATGAGATTTACGATTAGCGAACCATTAGCAATTTGTAGGTCTGTTGAAAAATGCAAGACTTGATAAGGCGCAACCTTAACAGTTTATTTGTAACGCGCAACAAACTGCATTTGAGGGCAATATTACAACCTTGCAGAGATCCATAAATCAATAACAGGAAAACATGTCGACGTCTAGTCAGTCTCACTTGGTAAACCAAACCAATAACAACAACAAGGAACAAATTTTGTGAAATCATGGAAAAATGCATCGTGAGCAATGGGATCATGTAAACACAAGCACGCTCTGGGCGGCAGCTTGCTAAAGACTAGCGCGTGATAGATCATATTTGGTGGTAGTTAGTGCTCTCTCTAGGATATCACACTTGTACACGTTTCTAACTGCTGAGCAACTCATTTTACCCCTACCAGGAAATATAGCTTACAGCATGAAAAGATGGCTTTCCAAATTTGCACTGTACTTCAACAGGTTTAAAAGTATGCAACATATAACTAAATCTTGGAAGAATATGGCTATCAGTGTCGAATATATTTCTTTTAACGGGCGCCTCGTCTTCCGGATTTATTCATCCAACACGGAACACTCGTTTACTTGAAATGGGAAGCGGAGTATTTCGACTTGTGCGTTACTCATTCAAGTCAATTCAAGATTGCGTTATACACCCTCATGAAGGCTGCAGTTTCACCTACGACACCCCATTAAACTGAACAACTGGAAGTGCGTCATATGCTACAGCATTCAAACGGCAGCAGAAACCAATTTTAACTTGTTTCACGGCTCACTAGTAAAGTTTGCCACGTAGTTCTTAGATGCAAACACTATATTCATGCAGAAATCATGCTATAATTGCAACGACTGACAAAACGTAGCTTACGGCATTTGCACCTTGTCAGGGAGTTATGCATTTGTTCGGATTATGAATTTGTTTAGAGGCAAGGGTTTTGCAATAGTCAACACCAGTAGATCTAAAAGGCTGAACAGAAATTGTCCTGGAAAGCAATCACACTTGGACAAGTATACTGTCTATCTGTTATGATGTTTCAACTGCGGGTTCCATGGATATAAAATTATTCAAAACTAAGCAATACATCAATTGCATCAGAATTAACGTAACAGTGGACTGCGAGCTCAACTTATGAGAGCAACATCAAATAGCAGACAAAGATAGAAAGTGACAATCAATTAAGTATGGGGAATATTTGATTCGGTATGACTCGTTACAAATAAACTGTTAAGGTTGCGCCTCATCAAGTCTTGCATTTTTCAACAGACCTACAAATTGCTAATGGTTCGCTAATCGTAAATCTCATTGTCTCCAACGATCACTTCTTCCTTCAGAAATGAAGACGAACTGATAAGCCATCAAATTACTTTTGTTGGCAAGTTAACCCGGTTTTTCCAGTTCAGCATTCTGCAATGTTCTCATCTTAGTCTAAAACCTGACCAGCAATGGTTTGCAAGGACATGCGTCAAACCAAAAAGTAGTGAAGCATATTTGAATGGTGGATGCTACCAAACCCCCAATGCGACCCGCAATCTCAATGTGGAACATGCTTCGCAAGATTTGAAGCAGACAAGTAAATGCGAATCGTTAGGTATAGCATGTGAAGCACCGCCAATTACCAATGAATATCTTGCGAGCATCTACTATGCCGTACTTCTTCTGTCAAAATGGGCAGGGCCTACACAAATCAAACTCTGTACCGCCTCCTAAATATTTGCGAATAAGGAATTGAAGTGCACCACAAGTGCTGACGCATGGTCCCTCCTGGAAGTCAGAGACTGTCCGGCTGAACCCTTTAACATTGCTCCGTCATCTGTACTCCTCAAGTACAGCGTCACTTAATGAATGATCCTCTTGTGGGTCGTCTTCGTTGTGGCTAGGATTTTTGAACACTGGTGCTGTTGCGTGAAATCAGCCATGATTATGACACCACGTAATCGGCGGCAGAACCCATCGGACTGAATTTATTCCTTAGTACACGTCAATGTCTAATCAAATAAAATATACTTGTCGAACCATTTTAGTTTCATTAGTGCAACCATCTGATAATTGAGGGGTACGGATCTTGCGCACAATCATTTTCCATACTCCTTTAGGATTGCCTATATTGCTTCGATAGATGAATCTTGCTGTAGTGACCAGTCCACTTGATTTGTAGCTCAGGTAAGTTCATGGAAGCCAGTTTACAGTATTCCTAGGATGACTGCTACGGAAGCGAGTGTGACAGCAGCAGCTTTCGCCAAGCTAGGGCCACTGGATGTTCACTAGCTATTACTGGATTCATGCCTCACACTCCATGACAAGTGGTTAGCAGCTCGTCAACTTCAAATTCATACATGAGGGATCTGATTGCGGTTTGGTGCGAGTCCACCAGCAGACGTGTAGTGCTGCCCCAATCTCAGATATCATCTCCGCACTCTCTGCTTCCAGTTCACAAGGCCTGTAGGGAATTTGAACCTCTGGTCAATTTCTTTGACGTGTCAAAAGCACGTATGAGCTGAAAGCGATTACGGTTCATTTTGTCTTGGGTATTTTGCAACTAGTGCAAACGGCAGCTTCACATAAAACATTAAATCTCACCCCCCCACATTTCGCCAACACTCAGGTGGATCGAGGTTTAGGGCACACGTAGAACATCC
The DNA here is from genome assembly GCA_944474145.2 of Dicrocoelium dendriticum. Classification (NCBI taxonomy): domain Eukaryota; kingdom Metazoa; phylum Platyhelminthes; class Trematoda; order Plagiorchiida; family Dicrocoeliidae; genus Dicrocoelium; species Dicrocoelium dendriticum. The sequence continues at coordinate 50,171,348 of OX104060.1, forward strand.
GCATTTCTTTTGGTAGCAGCAGTCTAACGAAATAGGAAAACAAATCTATACCAGCACGTCACCATGATCTGTTGTTGTTCTGTCGTTGTGGGAGTACGATTAGCCGCTCAGCTGTACATCCCGTGGAATTATATCGGAAGTTAAAAGAGTCCCAGAGAGTCCCACCGGCCACCGGAAATTAACTAATGGGCAATACTTTTACGCTTGTTAAGTCATTCGCAACTACTGAATGTGTCATGACCGTGGAACAAACGGTTGAGCGTGAATCGTCAGTGATCTATTTACACAGTTTCCATGGATACTTAAAATACCAAAAATGCTAGTAGGATGGCATATTAAGGTTTTCCAGATTGGCCGGATACGTATCTGGGCGATAAGGAATATTTAAACATTCAAGTCTGCCAAGGCGGGGAACTCAAGTCAAGTCAATGAAATGCTTAATACACCAACAACGCTTGAATATTCAGTCGTAAACAGACTGGTTTCATCAAACAAATGCATCGTACGCGCTGGATTCTTCCATCACCTTTCTTTCTAAAATGGGTGATTAGATTTGACCTAAACGCTTCTTTATCTACTTTTAGGATTCTTTTACCATACCAATACTGTAAAATTCCTTCTCGTGTTCATTGCGAAACTGATTTTGATGCAATTGTCCAAGCTGATGGAATAAAATGAGATTTGATAAAATCTGTTCAAAAGCCACTGCACTCAGCTTTCTTTTTATTTCTGTATTCTGCTGGAATTAACTCCTTAGGTGGCCGCGCACTTGCAAATAGATCCGATGAGCCTCCAGTAGCTGGTAGACATTGTTCCGGACTCATTTATGCAGAAGTAGCATCTCATATTTTCACCGTCTAATTGTTACGAATTTTTATTTTGCTAAGGTGGTTTATTTGAAGATAACATTCCGTCTACAACAGCGTTGTCACTAACCCTTTTATCATTTGCTGGGATAACATTAAGCAACTGTCGAAGCGCCACCAACATTTGAACACGGTAGCCAGTGCATTATGCACTGCTGTCGAGATGTTGCAGACCACCAGCCAAAAACGTCGGCATCGACCCAATCTGAACTGACCGGTGTCGATACCGCCGAGGGTCATTAACATATTTCAAGGACACATGCACCGCTTGCGTCCTCACGTCGTATTCACACCCCCAGACATGCGTGGGTGAGTAAATACAGTAGACTTACATGCCATTGGTGGGTCGGCGAATTTGTGCGTTCCAGTCTACCCCTGACCAGCGCGGCGACTGAGCAAAAACGAAAGACTCTTCTCAGACGTACGGTAGGTACATGTCCATGTGTGTTGTGTGCGGATATCGTTTTTCCGTTACACAGGTAAGTGCAGAGGGTTGACTTACGTAATTCCGCCTCGCGTCTTATTTCCCAAAGACTTTATCCGTAAAGCAGTAAGTCGGGTACCGTGCACATTAAAATGTCTGGCCCTGTAACACTGCTTTCGAGTAGCAACAAACTGTTTAGGGCGCCCGAACGGCTCGAGTTTTCTAGCACAGAGTAAAGGAAACGTTTCCTGGAACGCCCAACACGTTGTTGAATACGCACTGTTGACCGCCAAATGGCTCATGCGCCTACTCAGTGCTCGATGTCAGTACATATAGCAGTGGATGCTCATCGATGATGTTCATCCACCCTCCGTTAAGTACTGGATTCCGGTCACATCCGCTCGATCACAGTACTGTAGGATATAATGTGATATTTAATGGATAACCAGGTGATCAACCTCCAACTCCACATGCTCCGAGACGCTGCATTGATCGGGCGCGACTGCTAGCCTGTGCATTGAACGATACTCATTTACACGCACCTTCGCGAGGAAGGTATTTCCCGAGTTGCAACACGTAGGAACGCGCAACAACGTGCAAGCATCCCGTAAACCGTTCTCTATGCATCCATCCTATTCGCAAGTTCGTTTTGGATTGCTACACCTGCACTTCTAGTACATCTTGAGGTTATCGCTGCATCAGTATATGCAAAACTGTGGTGTCACTTTCGTCTTACGATTTTGTGGTTCACACCCTATCATCTTGCGGCGCTTCTCAAGCATGCACTTAGTTACTCATTGTATATGTAGCCTGCTGCTTTACAACGCAGTGCGTCCTAGCTGCGGAATAATTACACACATCACGCATTACAACCTCAGTGCACAGGTGGATACGTCGCCCAGCACAATCGCATGATGCTAGGACGCCTAGTGCGCTGCGGTCATCGTACCAGTGGCGGTTGTCCATATCCACCTGCGATTTCGCGCTTTGGTCAAAGTTAGCCATCACCCCACGCGCCTCAATGCGTCACTCGTATTGCGTCTGTTCACTCGCGCACGCCATGTGTCCACGGCACGCGCTAGCTTGTACTGACCTGGACGTTGCTATGTCAGTGCATCTATTCCATATTAACTATAGGCGCGCATGTCACCGTCGCCCGACTGAATTTGGTAAGGATCCCATAGGATTTGTAAACCAATCAGCTGAACTAGTAACCCTTGTTATCTAAGTTCATTTGGAAATTGTGGAGATTAGGTCCACGCAAAGAAATGTTGGACAGTGCATTTGAGCGAGGGCTCTATACAAAGAAGTATTTTGGGCGTATGGACTATATGGGTCCCCAATTTCGGATATCGTTGGCTGGTCGTGGTTGGAAATTATATGGCTTCTGTATCTGTAGGGCGGAATGCCTTCCACATCCGTTGTGTTGCAAAAAGGCTTTTGTGTTAAGGGCTTTGGACGTGTACCCTAATCATTTTTCCTTCTAGTTATTCGCTCCCTGGCAGCTCACATACAACCGTATCTCTTCCTCCAAATTCAACCCCACCTTGTATCGGCCGTTGCACAGCTTATCAAGGGTCGCCTTATCTGATGCATACAGCAAGGCGGATAAGCGAAAACGTGATATACCTGACGCCTTTCCGGTTTTCTTTCCACTTGTTTCTTGTACTCCCGTCCCAACCCCCGTTACTAACCTTCCTTCTATTATTCCCAGTTTTACTGACAGCAGCCGCAATGTAGTTGGAGGCATACCATCTGCAATTATCTTCCCGCACCACCCATTGGACACGATTGGCTAACAGCTCCCTATAATTTCGAACTGTCGCATCTCCCTGGCGGCCTTCAACATTCGCACTAAAACAACTCGATCAAATGGCTGTACTCGCACGCAACACTGGACGCAGTGCGTATTGACGTGTGTTACGTATCCGAAATTAGGATCAATGTTGAAGTAACCGCCCGGCTTGTCCTCTCGCTATTGATTACACGTATCCGGAAACGCTGGTGCGGCAACCACTCGTCAAGCTGTACTGAGCAGTGCTCCCAGCTCCGAGGCTGAGTCCCTGGAACAGCTGGTTGTGTACAGTCCGTTTGACGACATTAACCAAGGCTGATTCACGAAGTAGCCTTAGAGGCTGTTTTGATGCCACCAAAGACACCTTCTACCGCGAGTCGAACACGAAACGTCGTAGTGTTAGCAGATATCACAGTTCTTGCATGGGGCTTGAATGCACAAGTGGGTCGTTTGTGCTCGTAAGAAACTCAGCCAGGTGGTAAGTATGGACTTAACTCCGACCGTAGGAACAACGGCGAGCGTCTGCTACTGCTGTGGGTGGAGCGCCGGTAATTTCTTAGTTGCACCGCTTTTAGGAACAATGGGCGCCGAAGTGTCACTTAGCGTCCCCCTATGGCTTGCCAGGGATGGACCCAAATCGATCACTTTGCACTAAGTTATGGGTAACATGGCATTATCCTGTACTGTCGCTTGTTCTGGAATACGTGCGACAAACCTTTTCATATTTATTAATACCTCCTTTATCCATGAACTTTACCGGGAGGCGTTACAAGGCTCCCCTAGACTGGTGACTGAGAAGTTATCTCACTCCACGATCAAGTAAGCCTACCAGTATGTCTTGTTAACCGAACTTTCGCTCCTTCGTCTTGAAAACACTTACTTTCAGTGAAATAATATCTCGGCCGCCTTGTATGATGTATCAGCCTCAGCTGGAGCACTAGCAATCGTCACCGCAGCAGTCACTGAATAACAGGGTGGTCTGTGAACCTGTTAAAATCCAGAATAATACTCCCTGCTGCCTCTGATCACAAGATAACTAGGAGGACTATTAGTCACGAACTAAAGCGGAGCTGCGTGCTGCCAAGTATGCCCGCTGGACCAGTAGGTCACAAACAACCTAAGAAGCAGGAAAAGTAGGTAGTTATTGCACTTTCTTCCAAATGATCCGCATCCTTGGTTCCATGAAATCAGGCGCCAAGTAGACACTCAGAGACAGCGCAGATGTCCTGAGAGCTGTTCACTTGGCCCGGCTCCTGTACCTCTTCTTACTCAGGTGGCGCAGGCTGAGCCATTGCATATTAGTTTAGTGGCTCCATCGGATGCTCAGATCCAAGATACCTTCGCAGACCTTAATCGTTTTTGTGCTGTTGACCCGGATTCCCTCTCATCCGCAATATTTAAGGCTAGTTGTGAGGTCTTCTGAAAAACACTAACTGCCCTGTTCGAACAGATCTGTAATGAGGCCATCCCAGCTAATTAAAGTGGATTAATTATTGTGGCAATATACAAGAAAGTCAGTCGCATCGACTATGCAAATCACAGGGGTATTGGCACAACGCCTGGTGTGACGAAATCACTGACGTCAATTCTCGTTGTCACCGTACTGCGGAATGAAAATCCCGGATTAGGGATGAACAGGCAGGCTTCCGCTCAGGAAGTGGCTGTATGCACCACATGTTCACTCTCCGGTAGGTGCCAGAGCAGCGTCGCACATGCCGTCGAACCACAATAGAGATGTACTCATGAGTAGGGGATTTTGATGTAATTAAGTGAGGTTCTTCGCAGTCAGTTTCCAAATCACATAGTCGCCCACATGCCCGGAAAAGCACTAGACTGCAGTTTCAGCCTGTTGGGCATCATCAGTAGTGCGCATCCATCGGATCCATCAGGATTCGAACCCATGACCACCAGCGGATTGAACCGCCAGTCAGCAGCTTATGCCAGTGGGCCACGGGGGACAGCTTCGGACCGTCGTGATTTACAAGCTAACTGCGATATAGCGCGTCTTATCCTCCACTGCCATGCAAGTTACGAACGTTGCAGAGGACAGGGTTGGCCCCGAAAGACACGGCGTCCACTAACAGTAGCTATGTACGACATAGCATTTAGAAACTGTCAGGGCAGGTATATTTCGATGTACTCATGAGTAGGGGATTTTGATGTAATTTGGAAACTGACTGCGAAGAACCTCACTTAATTACATCAAAATCCCCTACTCATGAGTACATCGAAATATACCTGCCCTGACAGTTTCTAAATGCTATGTCGTACATAGCTACTGTTAGTGGACGCCGTGTCTTTCGGGGCCAACCCTGTCCTCTGCAACGTTCGTAACTTGCATGGCAGTGGAGGATAAGACGCGCTATATCGCAGTTAGCTTGTAAATCACGACGGTCCGAAGCTGTCCCCCGTGGCCCACTGGCATAAGCTGCTGACTGGCGGTTCAATCCGCTGGTGGTCATGGGTTCGAATCCTGATGGATCCGATGGATGCGCACTACTGATGACGCCCAACAGGCTGAAACTGCAGTCTAGTGCTTCTCCGGGCATGTGGGCGACTATGTGATTTGGAAACTGACTGCGAAGAACCTCACTTAACAATAGAGATGTGCCTAGCCTTCAAGATTGCGTTCGACTCAGTCGATCGATCCATTCTGTATGGACTACTTGTGCAGAATTGTTCGCATGAAGCACAGTGAGTGTTAGATTCATGTCCGTTTTTAGTCCGTTGGTCCGTGAACAGGGTACACGCCGAGGGTCATTAACAAATATGTTAATTAGGCGCTTAGCTTTCCCTCGTACGCTTGCGCTGCAGTGAACATGTCCGGATCACGGGGTTATGCCACCTGGCTTGATAGGGTTGGCTGAGCAATCATTAAGTGGTCTTCTTGAAGCTTCCATTGGGTGAGTGAGTTGCGATACGCAATCCTCGATTCGCTTTGTGGTGAATCCTGGTCATTTCGGCCGTTCGGAGTGTATCTGTTAGATGTCACCCAACCGCGACACTGCACCTAACGTCTGGTTTTTCTCGGTTGCACTCATTACCAAGAGATTTCAGACTGCTACTCCAACCTACGAAGTACAGACTGTCAATCGAAGCCAATACTGCTCGTCCACCGATCCTCGAGCATTGCACATGACTCAGTTCGGGAGTATCATTCAGCACGATTGATGGATTTCGTTGTTCTGTTGACCAGAGGTAACCTATGGCATGGTCCGCAGCGCATGATAAACAGCTTCTAGCTCTGTTTTCCGATGGGGAAGTCAACGACACGGCCATGAGTAGGTAGTAATTAACTGGTGATAACAAATATTGTGAATAGCAGTAGCTCAAGCTGCGGATGAGGAAGATGAGTAGGTTGGCTGCAAACCTTTTAATGAATAATTGACAAGGATTTATAATGGGTGAAATGTGAGTACTTGACAAATCACGTAGGATGACCGGGATGACGCTTATAAATCAAAAAAAGAATAGTATGCAAAGGGGTGAATTCGGGTCTAAGATTCACGTGAACACATATGCTGGCCTGCTCATTATTATGCAACAGACAATGCTAGTGAGCGCGCAGTTTGGTGCGCGCTGTTTCATCTTCCGATTATAGGCGGACCATATCACGTAATGCAAATGCGATCAAGTGTCGTCGAGGCAACTTTGGAAAATCCTTAGTGTAGCAGCAGAAGTGACACGCGTTGGAAGAGCGTTACATGTCCGCGATATTCAAGAAGAGGAAGAATTTTCTCCGTAATCAGTTTCAGCTGGTGTCCTCTCGCGTTAGTAACGTGACTGAGTTGCAACAAATCACGATAGTCGCGATTGAAGTTCACCAGTGATGTGCTCACCGAACCGACGCCGAGATTCATCACAGTACCAGCCGAGGGCTTGCAGTGGGAGTTAGTAGGTGAGGCGAAACCATCCCTTAATGATTTTGGTCGTACTACATTGCGGAGTTTCAAGTGAATCACTGGACTAAGTGAAATCATCAGTGCATCCTCTTGGAAATTGTGGTCAAATTACATAGCTCTTAGAACAGCCCATCACTCAAACACAATGAGAATTTCATTTTTACAACGCTTCATAGGGCCTATGCAGCAGTGCCCGGGACATTCGACGAGACAATGTGAAAGGTGGGATATCAGCATTATCCGAAGCGAATAGAATATGGGATAGTAATAGGTCCTGGTAGCAGGAAGTGACAATCTAGTATTTTATTTAGGTGCAGTGACTGTCTGCTGGTACTTAGATGAGGTGGATCCCCTAGAAATTGATCAGAATTTCACCCGCCAAAATTTATTTGGCCGAAGCTTTGTGATCTATACAGATCAGAAAACCCTGTTTTCGTCCTTGGCCATGAAAATAGGAATTAAACAAGTGGCTTCGCCCAGAATACTTCATTGGTTCCTAATTCCATCTACATATACATGCGAAATTCCGTACATTTTCGACTGGCAGACTACCAAAATTAACGTCCTTATTCAACTTCCTTTGTCAGAGGTATCATCGGAGGTGCTTACTGCACAAGAGCTCCTTAGCTTTGTTTAGCAACGCAAGGATTCCCCAGTTACGTCGACAGACACACGCCAGGAAACAGTTAGTGATCCTGTTTTATCACACCAGTGAAGCGCTACACTCAAGTCGGGTGGCCATATACACATCCGAGGTACGCATGTCTATCCGTAATTGGATGTCTGAGCTCAGCCTCCAGAACGGATGTTCACTGTGGTGCGCACGATTTCGTTCAAGTATCCTCAATGAAGTATATGTTGCGCACCCAGGAGTTGCCAAAATGAAATCACTAGCTCACTTTTAATGTGTGGTGGCCCGAATTAGACGCTGACATTGTAGCGAAGGTTGAAAGTTGCAAGCCGTCAGGAGAACCGAAACGCCACTCCGCATGTGCCAATGCAGCCTTGGAAATAGATCGAAAAACGTTGGAAACGCGTCCGACTAGACTGATTTGATCCTTTCGAGAATCGGATGGTTTTATTGATCGTTGACAACCATTCTAAATAAATTGAAGCCTACATTCTGGTCTCAGCAACTTCAGGTAGCACCATAACTAAATTGCGCACCAGGTTGGCGACGTCTGGTCTTCCCGAAACATTAGTGTCTGAAAATGGGCCAAGGTTTTCCAATTCCGCGTTTTCTACCTTTCTTATCTAGAACGGCGTTAGACACATAACTACTGCACCTTATCATCCGTCTTCCAATGGGTTATATAGGGGTTTCTATAGACAGTGAAAACTCTACTAACAAAACAGCCAAATGCCTCACTGCGCGTGCGCTTAGACCGTTCCCAGTTCGCGTAACGGAATACGCCAAATAAGAAAACAGCTAGAACCCCGACCGAGTTAATGTTCGGTCATCGCTTACGTACACGATTAGGTTAACTACATGGGACCATGAAGCCACAAGTTGTTGAAGGACAACAAGGGGCGAAGGAACATTTTGACCTTTGCAGCAGGGACATAACTACTGAGACATTACGACCTGAGGGAGGCTACACAATCCAGGGCTGCCTGCAGTCTGTGAGCAAGCGCCACACCGAATGTGAAACCGATCAGGGACTGACGGCCGTTTGCAGGTACTGATCTGTACGTAATTGCAGGGGATAACACCCAAATTGACCGGCGGTGTGTATAATGCTGACAACTTTAGCGCCTACTCAAGGTTAATCACCGCGTGAGTCAGCACGCAAAGATTGCATAAGTACACCGCCGCACACAGAACATGCGGGTGATGTAACAGAATAGCCGCTGAAATACACCAAAGGATTACCTGATCGTGGAAATCCGATCGTCTTTAATAGATTGAACACATTGTAGACATTCCACTGCGTTGAATATTTTCCCCTCTTTACGTTATTGACAAGTTGTCCATGAGATCCGACGGTGGCCTGCACTGCGCCTCTAGTTGATTTAGAGAATCCGGTCGAAATGGGCTGACGTGGTATCAAAATGAGGCAACCGATCGGCTCTTGCAGAGCGCATTCTGGAATACCAGATCAACCTTGTTCACTCTGGTCATGCAAGCCTCACCTGCGCCTTAGCCTCAAGCGGACATCTCTGTTGTTCGTTCAATGTCTCCTTGTGAAACCGTATTGGTTAGTGCTTACCTAAACAAGACATTCAGTGGACGTTGGATCGGTCGCGGAAGACCGCTAGAATGGCTTGCGCGATCACCGGATCTGAATACAATGGAGTTTTTCCTATGGGGATATTTGAAGCGCAGAGTTCATAGAACGGAACACAAAAACCTGGCTGAACTGAAAGAGGACATTGTGTACGGAGATAGGCAGATTTGCTTGGAGACATTGCATAAAGTGCTCGTCAACCCCATTCGGGAAATGTTCCTCTGTAGCCGAAACGACGGTGGGCACTTCGAAAATCTAATTCCTTGATATTTACTAACATTTCATATATTTCATGTAAATATAAGTAAGCAATGAATAAATGTATATTCTCCATTGTACACGAGAAACACTATCGAAAGCCTGAGCAATTTGTACAACTAGCAATTGTCTGACTGTGAGGGAAATAGTTGCATTCATGACTAAATTGCTGTGCTGTCTAATGGTGTCACCAGTGCGTCTGGGCAGACTGTAATCTAAAAGCATTGACACGTCAAGTCAAGTCAAGTATTCGTTTTTATTCACCCATGAAGGGTGAATTTTCAGCTGTAACACATCCGCGATCAAAACAGTAAAGCGAACAACACTGTGATATTACACTGTGCTCCTGGCAGTATGATTCCCTTTAGCAGCGAAAGCAGTCTAATGAAAGCTTACGGGTTTGTTGGAAGCCACTCATGAGGCGATAACAGCTTTTGTGGCGATAGTAATACGGCGCCCATCGACCGGTCAACACATACGACCAGGCTGTATTTCTCAGTTGCTAGCACAGCGACACACTTCGCAGCAAACCCTTTGCTGGCCTTTCACCTGCATGAAGGACGTTCACTTCTCACAGCCGAACGGTTCGGTGTGCTCTGCGATCGTAGGCACACACGTGGCGTCTGTGTCCCAACTCATCCCTGCCGGCAATGCAATTCGCGTCATGGGACAGTTAGCAATTCAGCGTAACGATTGTACGTCAGCACCAGAGTGTACGCGCTGCTAGCTCCGGACCAGCTTAACAAAACACCCGGTATAGGCATGTTAACATTATTCGCAAATTTCATCTCAGTATTCTCCACTCTACACAGCATTTGAAGTGGCCACAGCGCTGAAGAAGACGTCAATGCTTTTCGGTTGCGGTATGCTTAAACCATCCAACGAAACGTGTGCGACTGTCAACTAGCTACATTCATAGCTCCTACTTAAGCACATCGCCTTTACTGCAGCATTTGCTTTAGAAATTCTGCTCTCAGTGCACACATACAGTTCCCTCGGAATCGATGACATTCATTCGAGGGCACTGTAATCAGCAGCAACGAAGCTAGCCATGGGCGCAACTTTTCCAAACGTGCTTGCATAAACTAATGGTGTCTCTAATGTGGAAACATGATCATGTCACGCGAATTTTCAAAAGTGGCAGTCGCTCGGAACCCGCAAACTACCGCCTTGTGGTCCTTCCTCCTGTATTCTCCAAGGTGATGGAGGCAATCATAAATGAATCCCTAGTCGACCATTTTGAACGCAATAAAATCATAGCACCGGTGCAGAATGATTTTCGCGGACGCCATTCATGCACAAACGACCTACTGATTGCACGCAGCAGTTGGACGGAAACTTCTGACAATGCTAGAGGTACCTACATCATTTACCTTGATTTCTGTAAAGACTTCGACCATCTGGACCATTCCATTCCGAATCTTAGTGTGAAAAGCTATGGGATTGGAGAGCCTGTCCTTGAAATAATTTGGAACACTGGTAGCCCGGCTTGGTTGCTCACCTGTTGATTGTTTTTCCGAGCTTGATTAAGAAATCGCATACGTTTCCCCACCATGCGAGGTGGCATCTTCAGTGCAGTAATAGGCAGTGTGTATTGCTGCTTAGTGAATCTCCGGCGAATCGCAAGACCTGGTTCAGCCGTGGAAGCAAATGGGCAGAGATCACGTGGCACAAATCGAAATCGCCACCTTCAAAAGTCACCTGCCCGTGCATGACGGACTGACAATTCACTAAGCAGCAATACACACTGCCTATTACTGCACTGAAGATGCCACCTCGCATGGTGGTGAAACGTATGCGATTTCTTAATCAAGCTCGGAAAAACAAGCAACAGGTGAGCAGCCTGTCCTTGAGTTTAGCAGGAATTTCCTGCGGAATCGGCAACTTTATGTTCGATTTCAGATGGCAGTGTCTGAGTCAATTCATATCGAATATCGAATTCCGCAATTATCATCCCTTGCGCCGCGTCTGTTTCTCGTGTTCATTAATGAGCTTACGTGTTGGAGAACCACGGATTTCTTCTTTCGCTGATGATATTAAGATGTGCCGGGTGATCGACGACTCAAGAGATCATGGTGTAATTCAGCAGGACCTCGATAGGGCGTATCAATGATCAAACCATGTTTTGCTGCGGTTTATGTTGTCTAAGTGTAAGATGGCCCACTTTTGTCACCAGCCAAAAAACAGACGCAAGCTTGGAGACCATAATCTGCAGGCAGTCATACAGGGGCGCGACCTTGGAGTATTAATACGGACTGATCTCGGCTGCTCAGAACACTGACAAGGCGTAAAAGACTGGAAGTCAATGCGTCGGCATGCTGAGGAGCCATCCCGCCGGTTTGATCCACCTGTCTGCTCGCAGTTGTTTAACACCTACATGCGGCCACATGTGGAAAAGGTAACCTAGGCTCGGCAGCCCTGGAAGCTCCACAGCGAATTGCACCGAGCAGTTAAATAGTTGTTTCGCATTCCATAGCAACTTAACTTGAGTACTCTAAGATTGTACAGCGTTCAGTATTGACACCTGCGTGGCGACGTGTTAATGGCCAGCCAGACTTTATGGAACCCCATCTACGTCTAGGGTTATCAAGTACCACTCTGTCAAAACACGAATGTGAGGAGCACATACTCAAGTTGGTCACACAATACAGTCGACTAGAATGTCGGTGAAACTTTTACTCTTTGCTTGTCTGCCACCCATGTAATTCCCTCCAAATTACGTCGTTTCCGCTTGCACCTTTCTCTGTGTTTAAAAACACCTTGACATTACCCTAACCCACTAACATTACGATGCATATCTTGTGTACACCGACAGAAGACATAAAGTGACTAATGTTATACAACCAGTAGTAACCTAAATAAATGTGGTTGGCTCGTTTCTGAATGTTTCTGTGGGAATAGTCTGATGATTCCACTAAAATGCTTTTCATTTCATCACTGGTTTCATTTCAACTATTTTTGGTTTCCATTCTGGTCATCCTATGGACCTATAAATTAATTGCATGTTTACCCGTAATACACTATTGGTTCAGTGTCACTTGCAGCGATGACAGGATCAGCATACGGCTTCCTTTATACAGAAGCCCCCAGAGACAAAGAGTTCATCACAAAAATTTATGTTTGGGCTGTTTGTGACTCTTGCAGCCGCTACTTTGTCTATGGCCACTCATTTAGGATAACGTCTCGCAAAGCTGAAGATCTGGCAGATTCTACTGTATGGCCCCTTACCTAAGACGATAGCCCGTAAGTACCAAATGTAATGGTCAGTTGCAACAAATGCCTCTTCAAAATTTTTGTGGAGCCATTTCTCTTGCAACATAATGGTTCCTAGCTGTGCATATTCACGAGAGATAATAATGCTTTTAAGGTCCTCCATTTTTCCAAAGTGCAAGCAGACATCGTCGATTAGAAGGGTGGCCATGCCCATGCTTGTTAAGTTCTTCTTTAACAGAGTAAATCCATCCCGTATGATGCCTTTTCATAGCTTCACTCCGTTTAGCATAGATTCTTCACATCATTCCTTATCGATCGAGTACCGTTTTTGACTTGAGCGGAAATGCATAACGATTTCAGAGCGTCGCGTGTATAGGTTATCATGGTACTTATAATAGAAAAAAACACTAGGCGAGTAAACAATGGATTTTAGGAGGTATTGTCGGTAGCATGTGTGTCAGTAATTCCTTGAAAGAGGGCAATATATAGCACGGCTAGAATGTTTACTTGCTTAACTGCTTCGACTTCTTCCGGTACGTGTGGGCGACATTCAAGTCATTATTCCCAACGGCCAATTCACTCGGACGTAGTCATGTGGGCGCATAGCAGTATGCTGACAGCTCAGTGCTAACGTGCGCGGCCACACCGCCTAATCGAATTTCATGTAGAAATGCTACTGCCTGCTAGGTTACGTGCCACATCATCATCATGATCACGCGTAAACGCTAAGCCCCCTAGGATGCGTGGAGGTTCAGTGTCGACAATGGGGCTTGAATACGAGTGTCGGGCGCGACTAGGATCTCATCAACTCGAACGCCATCCGCGCCATACCCTACCATACCGCAGGTGCGTCCAGGCATCCTCCAGAACTCATGTCCTGAACTCATCTGGCATGCTATTGGTTGATTTGGAATTAGTCACAACGGGTGGTGAGATCTGTGGTTTTCGTACCCGTATGATGATAAATGGTTGCGTTAAGAACTGTCCTGGGAGATGTGTGGGTTAACCCGATTTCCTTAAGGAGGAATTGGAAAGGTTTATGGATGCAATTAACCGAGAAAACGCTGGTGGTGAACCTTCACGCTGTCTATAAACATAGTCGTAAGTTACTTCTGTACTTGTGACATTACTGTCGTAGAACAGCTTTCTATGATTTCGGTTACATCAAGCCTTGCTCATGTATGTTTTGGGAATTAAATAGTACATGATGCTATGTCCCTTAGAGCACTGTTTCATTAAGTGCAAATCACACTTGATTAGAATGACAGAAAATGATCAATCCTGACACGAAATGTCTTGTTTCAACGGTCTTTCATCAACCACGTGCTGTTCTTACTGATCCCGAAGTTCCTGTTCTTGACCATTTAACTGCCGCTGAAATGCCTATTCTGGGGTTAAATTCAATTTTAACGAAAGCTAATTCCTCGGATTAAGTTTGCCAACATTACACGCCACAGAATCTGTACCGATTAGTGCAGTTGATTTTTGCCGGCGAGCAAGTCTTTGGCGCGATTGGCACTGTGCTCACAGCGCGAACTGAACTCACTTTGTGAACTCGCTTGGACCTATGACGCTCCTCTGCTGCCCTATCATGCATACGCTCTACCCCCAGGCGCATTGTGCACACACCGCACTATTGATCCACTTCGGCCAGACGAGTCAATGACTGTTTTCACTATTGGGCTTTCGAAGCGGAGGTTGTCCAGTCTGTCCAGTTACTGGCCTTTCATCCCAAATTTTCAAGTGCATATAATGATGTTAGTCGACAAGCCTCGGATCCGGTGCTACAGCTACGGTACCGTTGAGTGATGTTTGGTCGCATAAATGTGCATATGGGCCGTAAGCAGATGTTCTCATGAATTCAAATCCAAATCCATCGCGCCACATACCCGTAGACTGGGGATGATGCTGTTCCAGTTTCTGTGCCTCACCACGGGTGATCGGGCAACAGAGGTGCGAACAGTGCTCTATCATTGCTCTTATGATTGATTAAAGGAATCGTGAGACAGTTGGTCAACTGTTGACCCCACCAGAGACACTCTGTCAGGCCCATATTTTATGTGGCCCTGGAGTGTAGACTGGGTCACTTTGCTGAACTGTGCGCCTTGCAAACATTGTTGGGTGCATTGATCTTCTTTAATGAGGTGGCACAGGAGAGCGTAAAAAGCCCCAACGGTGTGCACCTAAAGGAGGGCCATTTCAGACCAACCAATCCGGCAGTCGTTGAGGAGACGCGTGTCAGTGGTCCACGCAATCTTATTGCCGATGGTCGATGTTGACCAACTGCATTATTATCATTCCTGGCCACTCATGTCATTGTAAACATGCCGCAAAAACCTACCTTTACTTGAGTAACAGTCTAAGTGTCAGTTGGACTTAGTAACACAATCGTTTAGTCCAACATGAACAGTAGTTCTCAACCTTTTTGAGGTTGTTACCCATAAACAGGGTTAACTGTAAACAATTAGTACAAAAAAGGTTAGTTTAACTATAGACTTATCTACTAACTATCGCATTTTTTGCTTTAACTTAAGGAATCTGAACACTATTTGCACTTAGTTTTATCATTGAAATAAAGAAAACAGCAATTTTCAGAGCGATTTTTTTCTTAAACCAGGAGGTGATGTGCGTTAAGGCGATGCTTCAGACTGCTTAGTTCCAGCAATTTCGGATAAATTTGATGCGCTTTCGGCCAATGCACATGGTAAATCGTGCTCCAATTCCATTCGGTTCCTTGCTTTGGGTGTGTGTGTGTGTGTGTGTGTGTGTGATCCTTGATCAAGCATGAACAGATGTCAGTGGCTTCTGGTTTGTTTCCATCATGCTCCCAAGTCCGTACTGGGTGACAGGTTCCCACCGATGCTCTGTATCGATAGGATCTGAACGCTGATCGCCTGTTTTGTCGCTCCGTTACCGGTCGACTGACTTATGCTCCCACCTTAGCGTTCACCCAACTCTCTAATTGGACCCGGTGAAAGACTACCTCAACCACAAGAACAGCGATCATAAGTGATACAAATTCGCTCTTACGGAATTCATAAATGCTATGTCAATTCATTGCTGCCGTAAACGGAAATTCCTGATGCCGGAAAGTCAACCGCTGTCATCTGTATGACTGGTGCCTGCATGGCAGTGGAGGATGGGTCAGACTATACGCAGTTATGATGCTTTTCCGGACTGGTACTTGAGTTAGCTGACTTGTCGGCTGATTTCGACGAACTCGAACGACAAGGAACGACGAACGAGCCGATAGAGGCGTCAACTAACTGCGCTGCTTTGCAGGCTTCTGTTCGCATTTTAGGTAATAAAATTTAGTACCCAAAATTGTCTAGTTCACTCACGAGTCACTAACGATTGGCCATTGAGGGATAATAAGTAGTGGTTATGTAGTTAGTTAACTGTTTTGATACAGAGGATTTCGTTATCAATTTTATTTGGCGACAGATTAATGACCCAATCCTCGTACTTCTATTTATCCCACTTAAAATTCCAAATTACCCCTTTGGAAGCAATTGCCCCCAGATCTAGGACAACTGAACTAAAAGTTCACAAAACTTCTATTGACTCCCTACTTTCACTGAGTAGTTCAGCCCTGAATTTGTAACAAGAAACATGAAAGTCCTGAGCAATTATGTTGACTCCCTCAGACACAGTGCTCACTATTTAATTTCTTTCCACCCCTCTGGTCTTGTTCCCTGGGTGGTTGGAAGTAAAACCGCTGATTACACTGATCTTCACAGTTTTCGCGTTGTTAGTGGAGGAACCAGAGCTAGACAACACCAACAATGCGCTCCGCGAGTAATGTCACCGCTTTGCTCACGTCAGCGATTATCCATCTGAGTGCGTTCCATTTATACTCGCCTATCTCCGGTTCCAGTTAAGACAAGCAAAAACAATTCGACGTTCGCTCTATCGTAACCCTGTAAAAACCCACACCATTGACAGCCACGCGTGCCTGAGCATGTCTCACATGTAACTATGAACCGTCGCTTTATGGGCTCGGTTTCTCAGTACCACGAGAAATATACCTTATTATTATTATCATTATTATTATTATTACTATTATTATTATGCAAGATCTCAAGTGTGCACCTCTAACTGGGATGGACCCTGACTTAAGAGATAGAGATGCCTATATATTTAAATTGTCACCTGTCATTTCAACTTAGGTATTGTGGTTGCGACTGCGTATCATGTTTGATAGTTCAGCACCATTGTACCTTATCACGCCTTATAAAATGGACATAGTACATTCTCCACTGGCAAGTTTGAGCATTTGCATCTAAGAAGCCCATCTTATGAACAGGCAGCAGCACATCTGTTTCGGTGTAATTTCACAGTGAAATCATCCGGCCCGTTGACTCAGAGGAGCACGTTGCATTACTACTCAAATAATCTCAATATACCGTTTATATTTCCATTGTCAGTCATGAGCGGCTGCCAAGAGGATGCTGTAGTTCACGATTCACTGATAGTATGATGTCACTATTCAGACTCTGAATAACAAATGAGCCTCCAAAGAACACCAGGTAATTGGCTGTGACGACACAATGGAACAAATTGACTGACCAATATGTATGTGTCAGTTTACTAGCCATGGCCAGAGTTCGCAAAGTTTCTGGATTTTCATTGAAAAGCGGAGGTCGCTCCTGACAAAAGAGTGCTGGAGCTTGGCTAGATTCCTTTCGAGCACGTACATCTAGGTGCTGGGACCAAGAGGCCAAT
>OX104060.1:50189256-50337264 GCA_944474145.2 Dicrocoelium dendriticum
AACCCTCTGGCGGGACTGTCAACTCTGTGGCTCGATGGTTCAGAAAAACCCACCTTACAATTGTGCATGCAGTGGAAAACGTCTTTCCAACATCAGATGACTCTTTTCCTCGTGTTGAACCCTTTTATTGAGTTGTCCGATGCCCACTGGATAATCTTATTTCGTCAGGCACTTGGTTCAGAAGGACAACGACATTTTGAAGCCATGAACTTAATAGCTAAAAGGAGCATCGTACACGTGATTCAGTGTTTCGAGGAGCTATGGGGAATTCAGCAGTGTGTTTTCTGCTCGTTACCAGTACTTCAAATTGCAACACCAACGCGGAGAAAGCGTAACTGACTTCATTGCGCACATTCATCAAGCGACGCCAGAATGGCGGTATAATACAATCCTCTCAACGCGTGTCGAAGAAGTCATGAAAATTCCGTGTCTTATCGGTGACGTTAGAGATGATGGCGCGAGAGGGGTTACTATCACAAGAGGAAGAAGCCCTTTCATGGGAAACCGCTTGCAACCTTGTACGTCAAAGAGAAAAGCTGAAAACTCAGTTGTCCACCTTCAAGCCTATTCAGCCTGCAGAGTGCGTAAACAAACTGGCTCAACATTTTCCCCCGAAAACAGGTTAGGAAAATCCGTCTGTTACCGATCCGGGGACCAGCACATCTCCCCTACCCGATGTCCTCACATTCGCAAAGTGCAGGTATTGCGGAAAAATTGGCCACTTAGCACCTGTATGCCGTTCCCCACGGTCGCAAGCTTCGATTAAATCGCTGAACCAGGACGACGGTGTGCCCTGATTCCCAGTTAAACTTTATGAACCATATAATTGCAAGTTGCTCCAGTATGACGAGAGTATCTCCATAAAGGGTTACGCTTCATGTTAATGGTGAACCAGTTTTATTTGAATTAGACACCGGTTCCGCTGTGACATTGATTAGAAGAAACGCGCTCTCATCATGGCCTAATATGGAACGGACTGATACCGTTTTCAAAACCTATACAGGAAAAATGATTGACCTACTTGGAAAGTGTCAAACACTAGTTAAACACCAGGGTAGACCACACAACCTAGTACTTCATGTTGTGCCTCATGCTCCAGTCACTCTAATGGGTCGGGACTGGATAAAACAATTATCAGCAATATTAAATACCGTCCATGCCGTGGGGGAGGACACCGTGGACACGGTTCTTAAGCGATATACAGACGTGTTCAGCGAACATCAGTTAGGAAAACTGAACAATTTTAAGGCGAAGATTCATATGGCGGACTCTAGTACACCGATGTTCTTTAAGACCAAAACGCTGCCTTTCTCCTTACGGCCCAAAGTGGAGGACGAGTTAAAAGGGCTCCAGCGAGGAGGTATAATTGTACCAGTTCAGCAAGCTGAATGAGCGGCACCGATAGTCCCTGTGCTTAAACCCGACGGCAGCGCACGCATTTGTGGCGATTACAAAGTAACTATAAATCGCGGTGCAATCACAGACCGGTATCCACCACCAAATATCAAGGATTTAAATGCCACGTTATTAGGTGGGGTCAAGCTTACTAAACTGGATTTGAGCCATGCTTACTCCCAAGTGGAATTAGATGAGGCCTCTCGTCATCTTACTACGGTCAGTACATATTTAGGCTTATTTCAATACACCAGACTTCCTTTCGGGATTAATTCAGCCCCGGCTATCTTCCAAAGAGTAATTGACAACATTGTCCGTGATATACCGAACACTTGTGTATACCTTGATGATCTACTAATTACGGGTCTCACAGAAGAGGAACATCTGCGTACGGTGGACCATGCGTTACATGGACTATCTGAACACGGTTTACGTTTGAAACGCTACAAATGTGCTTTTATGGTTGATTTCGTTGACTACTTTGGTTATCGGTTCGATAAACATGGTTTACATGCACGAAAAGACAAATTACAACCCATTATTTCTGCACCTCCTCCACGTAAAGAAGCACAGCTGCGTTCATTCGTTGGGATGTTATCGCACTATCGTCAGTTCTTACCCAACCTTGATTCCGTTATAGCACCACTTCACGATTTGCTAAAGAAAGACTCCAAGTGGTCATGGGAAGAGAGAGAGGAACAAGCATTTGAGAAATCGAAATTTCTACTAGCTTCTTCATCAGTGTTAGTACATTACGATCCAAACAAGCCTATCACCTCACAGTGTGATGCCTCAGCTTTTGGAGTGGGGGCAGTCCTAGGACATAAGATTCACGACGGAACCATTCGCGTTATTGCTTTCGAGTCTCGCACGATACAGGCTGCTGAGAAGAATTACGCACAGCTGGACAATGAGGCACTGACAGTGATTTTCGGGGTCAAACGCTTCCATCAGTATTTTCGGGGCAATCGGTTCGAGATAAAGACTGATCATAAACCGTTAATCTCGCTTCTCGCGTAGGGACGAGGCATCGAGCAATTAAAGACACCCCGAATGGTACGTTGGGCACTTCTACTTTCTGCTTACAACTATCAAAGCCGATACATCGCTGGTTCACACAATAAGGTCGCTGACGCTCTCAGTAGAATGCCACAGTTTGCTCAACAGGATGAACAAAGTATAGCACCATGCGAGTTTGTTCGATCGTTGCAACATCTAGACGCGATACTAATATCCAGTGATATGGTTAGGAAAGGTACCGAGCCCGATTCAGTCCTATCGAAAGTGAAACATATGGTGCGGCAGGGTTGGGGGCCGCATTCCTTTGACGATCTGCGTCCATTTTACAGCTGCCGAGTTGAGCTAAGCCTACACGAAGGATGTATCTTGGGGGGATCTCGTATCGTTATTCCATCAGCACTCAGATCAGCTGTACTGAGAGAGTTACACGATGCTTATCCAGAGATCGTCCGCATGAAAACTCCGGTCAGGTCATACTGCTGGTGGTCAGCGATCGATAGAGATATCGAGGCGCTTCTGAATACTTTCGCTACATGCCAGAAGTATCAAAAAGACAAACCAACCGTCTCCATTCACCCTTGGGAGTTTCGCGACAAGCCATTGGAAAGTGTCCACGCTGACTATTCCGGTCCGATTGAAGGGAAGATGTTGCTACTCCTGGTGGATGCGTACTCCAAGTGGATAGATGTACATGTCGTCGCTAACGCTGCTACGGAAACTGCAATCAATAAGTTACACTGTAGTTTATCCATGCACGGTATACCAAAAATATTGGTCACCGATAACGGTCCGCAATTCACCAGTGCAGCGTTCAAACAATACTTACAAGGTAATGGCATTCAACACATGACTTCCGCACTATAGCACCCAGCGTCAAAGGGCTTAGCGGAAAGAGCGGTACAAACCGTGAAAGCCGGTCTCCTGAAGCAAGGTCATGGCTCTTTGCACACTAAACTCGACAGATTCTTATTCGCGTATCGCACCACACCACTGGAATCCATCGGAAAAGCCCAGAGGAGGCTATGTTTGGGCGTCGACTACGTACGAGGTTAGACTTATTATTCCCAAATCCCTATCAGGAAAGGCGTTGCGAACAACAGCGCATGCATGAGAGTGGACAACCACCAGCTAAACTCCGGGTTTTGGCAGCAAAACGGGAGGTGTACACCAAACTCCCGCACGGGCAGGTATGGCAGCCAAGAACCGTGCTCACAAGTTCAGAAACTGAGGCCGATATACAACTAGAAAGTGAAGAAACAGTACGCAGACACTATGATTTCATCCGTCCCCGCACCTTGGTCACACCATGTGCTGAGGATGAAGGAGTTGCTATGGAAGAGCGTGAAGAGATGGACAAAACCCAGAAGGAAGAAACTGATCGGCCGATTACTGTTCGGAAACCACGTCGTTCACCCAAACCGATAGAAACTTACGTTTTATAAATGTGATTTCATCTACCACGTGACGGGATCTTTCAGCGGCACATGCTAATGTTATTCGGACCACCACTCACATACACACACACACGTGTGATCTATCGGATAACGTTTTCACATCGGTCGATACCGACTGGCCATTTATTCTTGCTCTGATTGGCTTGTTTTCCGTTTACGCTTTCCGCATTCGATGTACTCGTCATTATGCAAAGAACACGTTTGTCTTCCGGTTTGGTGTCTTCTCTCTCCGAGTTCCGGACTACGAGTCCAACGACGAAGTAGGAATACTTGTGTGTTACGTATCATAACCGATCTACCTATTTAACCAGTTGCCAAGCGGACAGGCTTACTACCTACTAAGTTGAGGGAGGAATCAAGAGCGCGCTTCGCAGTCCAAAGACACGACCACTAAGCATGATGCACCATAGCAACGTAAACCAAAATGGAATACTGTTTTCGTAGTTTCGTGTTCTCGTATTTCACCAGCCAGCGCGGTCTGCGCAGCCTCGTTTGAATTGGACTAGCAAGTTTTCTTCTGTAACCTCTTTTAACGAGAATACTCCCCGTAGTTCACAACACGTCTAACCCTGGCATTTTTAACAGGCCCATGGCCCAGCAAGCTCTGTGGTTTTAGAGCTGCTTTCACAAGCGTGAAGGTTTGTTAAAAGGATTAGCTATACTATACAACAAGTATAAGGCCACCACGGCCCGATATTTTCCAAGGAGCCTATGGTTAAATTTATGGCCTCCAATCTTACGAGCATTATTAAAATGCTGTTGCCAATGCTCAGTCAATGACGTGCATTCTACTTATCCAAGGGACCTCGCACTCAGTCCACGTGCGGCTATCTCCACGTAGATTGTGTCCTCATATGCCAAACTGTCTACATTAGTCGGGGAAAAAGAGAACAAATACAACAACGAAACTGAAGAGCATCCATTTCGCCTCACGCGCTTAGAAATGTGCAAACACGCATTTATGACATGCGCCAAAGTACTTAAAACAGGATTGGAGTACCCTAGTTGCTGCTCAGTCTTCGTATCAAAATGTGATAAAAGGTTGTCAGTCCAAGTAAGGTAACACAATATTGCGCATGACGCATTGTTTCTGTTAGGTATGCATACCCACTCCTATTGTTAATTCTGTGTATGTGTCTGGCTTGGGCAGCAGCAGGACTCCTCTAACTCAGCCGCAGATCCAACTGTCGAAGCAAATATGGATTAATTCATGATCACTAGTAGTTCCAAACCAGAATAGGAGTATCATCTTAAAAGCTATGTGGGAGAAAGCAGATAAATAAATAACCAACTCATGACGGTTGTGCTCGTCATTGCGTCAGACTTCATGACCAGCTATTCAAGATGTTAGCCGTCAAACTCCAAACCTGAAGTTTGCCAAAATAGTAGAGCGAATAAATAAAAAATAATTAACATCCATTTTCTGAAAATTTGCGGAAAGCGTTGAACCAAAGATTTTGCAGACTTTCACAATAGATGACAACGTCTAGCTTATTTATTTGAGACAATTTGGTAATAAATATACCGACCATTGGCTGTTTTGTAACCACAAATATGTAGTCACGTGTCCAGCTGACTCGCTTTGTTGTAAATGATGTGCGTCAATGTCATGTGTAAAAATCGATGTGAATGGTGATAATTCAGGAGCCGGCGTTTGGTAGCAATCTGAGTTGTCATCTGTTGACCTGATAATCGTCAAGACGAAAATCAAGTATTAAGTCAGCGTCTAATTCATCGATGCCAGTGTGATGCAAAAATATCCATTTGGGATGCTTATGTGAATTGAGTTGTGAATGAACTGTTGTTCCTAGGTTTATATATTGCCCTTTGATTAAAACTGAAATGAGCGGTCACTGCAGCTTGTATGCTGGGGTCGTCGACTGTATCGTAGAGAACTTAAGTGAACGTGTCGGTCTTCTCTAGGCGATAAATGGAATTGAACCCGGGATGCCACCGCTGGGAAACTGTGCATTTGCTCCAATTTGCAGCAAAATTACCACATTATCTGCAGTCACGTTTTTAGTAGAATAAGGTAGAATAATCGCATAAGTCGAGGACACTATATTTCACGTCGGGACAGGCTGTCCTAATCCTGATTTGATCCACGATAAAGCGTTATTCGTTAACATGCGTCAAGTGGGCATTACACCTATGTCTTCAACGGACTGATTGTAGCACTTTTGTTTGGTGACATTTGATTCCGGATTTGCCTGTCACTGCGGCGTCCACGGGGACAGAGGACACCTGAGCCTACAGAGCGACGATATGTGGCTTGTGGTGCACGGTTCACAGCTCCATCCACACACATCATATAGTCTAAATCCTAAAGAAGAAGACCGGTAGGCATTGGAGATGGGAACCATGTTTCATCAACGGAACCGGCTCACACTCCTTCAACATGCATGACGGCAGCATTCTTGCCCATCTAATTTGGGAACCATGCGTACTAGACGTAGACAAGGAGGTGGCTGGGCCCTAGCCTGCTCCACACTGGATGCAACAAATCACTCTTTGGGTCTATCACCGTCATGAGGATGGCGCACTCCATCCCCCATCAATGCTTCACAGTCTTCCGGACAGTGCATAGAAGAAATGGTGGATAGTAAACTGGTAAACACTTTGTCAACATTTACATCAAGTGCAGCCACACCGGAGGTATCAATCGACAGCCAGCACCTGAGATGAAATTATTCCAACACGTAAGCGCACATACAGCCCAACTGCAACGATGATGTGGCACACGTTCCACATCAACCGCAGCGTACTTACTAATCGCTGCGCTGATTACGCTTAGATGGTCAGCTGACTCATCGTATTTTGGATGCTGACCCAGCATAGTCATGCTGGTGGCTTACCAGGCCCGCTTGGCTCTGTCACAAGCAACCGCATGCGCTAAAGCAACATGCGCTGGACATTAATGGGCTAGACTCCATCGACGCCTATCGTTTCCGTACCTCGCGTTGCTCCTCCGTAGGTAACAGCGCTTTCTCCAGCACCTGGACAAAAGCCGTCTTGATATGCTCTCGCCATTCGCACGGACCAACCGCCTTTGATTTCTAACACCTGAAATCAACATCACTTCGTGATAAACTCACTTTGATCATGTCCTGGTAATCTGACTTCGGTTTTTCGGCATGCTGCTTTCATTGGCTACGTTGTCCATACATCTGTACAAGTATTTTTGTCGAAGTCATACGGCTGAAATGCCTTAGCTACCTCAGGTGCCGTATGCAGTCCACTATATACATGCCACTGCGGCACAGCACTTTCGTGTCAGTAACAGTGTCGCACCAACTGATGTACAGAATTTGTCGCAGACACTTTGATATAACCGCTCCAAATATCTGACATTCTTCAGGTACATCGTCCACGTTTCAGTATCATATGGAAGAACGGACAGCATCACAGACTTGTGTACTATAAGCTTCGTCCCAACAGTAAGCTGCTGATTGTTCCACACACGTTTCTCCAGTTTGCCAAACGCGACAGCCTCCTTTGATACGTGTATGCGCAACTCGTTGGTCGTGTGCAATTCGGTTTATTTTACTCTGCGGAAGTAACAACTCTCGATGCTGTTTCCAACACGTCATCAGCAACCTGGAGTTAAAACTGACCCATATACTCCATTCCTGGTGAAGGCTAGAAAAGACAAACCATCTTGTTTGTGTTGATGGTGAGCCCGAATTTGGCCGCTGTCGAAGCTAAAGCCGGAGTCATGTTCTGCTACGCATCTGCGCTGTGTGCAAACAACACATAAATGTCGGTAAACACCAACGTACAGATGTTTGTCTCACACACTAGGATTCTCACCTTGAAACGATGGATATTCAGCTACCCAACATCATTACGGTGCTCTACACGGATGCTGTAATCACAAACACCAAAAAAGTACGAGACGTCATTCCAGGAAGCAAAATATTAAACACGGCAGGGGCTGAGACGCAGCCTTGCTTCACACCAGATACAATAGCAAAGTAATTCGACGGTTATTCAAAGAGCTTCACCCTCGCCCGCATAGCACTGTGGGTGTACTTTCTCGAACAACCACAATTATCCAACGCCAGCCACAATGCCTCGCGGTTCATCGTATTAAATGCTTTGGTGAAGTCAACGTGCAGCGTGTACATTGTATGGTTTCACGCTCGGCATTTCTCCAGCAAATGGCAAGCCGCGTACTTTATATCCATGGTGCTGCAGCCCGATCGGAATGCGCATTGCTTTTCCGCTACCTGCAGTCCAACGACCTGATTGACGAGGCGGTTGTGCAGGATTCGTGTGATCACTTTCCCCACACAACTCATCAAGTTGCTGCCACGATAATTCGTGTAGCCACTTGCTCCATTTGCACATGTGCGGTGGTAGCACATGGTCATCCTTTCTCATGCATTGCACACGTTCCTCAAATCACATGCGTTGCAACAGGTGGTGCAGTGCATGTACCAAAGTGGGTTCGCTGTGTTTTAACCATTCAGGCGGTATCCCGTCGCAGCTGGGCAAGTGCTCTCTGCGTCCCATTTAGTGTTGGTGTATCGGTAATACACATCTTCATCTTGTGCTGTTGCAGCCCGTATAACACAGGCCAGTCAATCACCAAACGGTTATTCCAGAATGGGCGAAATGCTTTCGCCAGTCTGTAGCCTGCTTGTAGTCAGCGCCTGAAGTATCATCGACCAGTGCCCTAAGCAGTTGCAACCTGCGACTATGCACAGCCTTCAAGCAGTCAAAGAATTTCTTATGTTAGCGACTTTCGGCGTAGCACTCCATCTGCTTCGCCTTATCTGTCCGCCATATATTCTTCATGCGACCAGCTCTCTAGGCGATCCCCGTCGAAGTTTGCGAAAAGGACTCTGGTTGCAGTAAGCGAGGTCATCCACAACTGCAGCGAATGCCACATTCTTCTCCGACACCAATGCGCCAACGGTCGCAATGTTGTCATCAAATCAATGGAGCCGCTTACAGTTTCCTCGGCTGCAGCCGTCACCTGTACACTTATGTGGTGCCACATTTCGCTCACTGAGGTGATGGATTTAACATCGCCAGTGCGGCTAGCCATGGCATTCTCCAGCTCCATACTCTTCTCAGCAGTACCTAAGGAAAGAAGGTTAAATTTACCCTGGTTAACAGCAGATGGACAATACACAGTTTTCCGAAAATATATGTAAAAATTGGTCTGCACCAACCTGTGATCAGTGCCACGCTCAGCTTCACGCAATATACGTGTCATGAGCGCTACGCATGTCACGCTGGCGTCCGATGGCATAGTCGATCAGGTGAGCGTGACCACTCTGTAGGTGCGTCTAAGTAGTAAGTAAGTACAGACTCTGTGTTCCTGATCGCCAGGCTTCGAGTGACCACAGTAGAGCAGTCGGTCTCCGTTCCCAGTGGCTGTGCCAGTGCCATACGGACCGAATAAGAATGTCCACATTGGGGCATCGAGTCAAACGCGCGCCTTTAAATCATCAAATAGGAATTGTCGGTCGTTCCTCAACGCAGACCACATCGCTGAGGATAACTCAGAGCCAAACTGATCCCTGGTGTCATCAGGATAACATATAGTGGGACCATAGCTACTGATAAAAGGTGCAGTCGACGATCCAACAGTGGTGAGCTGATATCAGGCGACCGGATAGTGCAAATCTGATTCCATACTCACGTGGTGTTATGGTGGCGTTGTGGTGGCGTTTTCCCCCCAGTAGTACGTGTAGCCAGCACCATCCCCGTGCAGCTTGCGTAGGTTAGCAAGCAGGGTTTCACTTACTGCGGCAATATTAATTTCCAGAGGTGCGAGTTTCATTGTGGCTATTGTCTCGCGCCACTCGGGTCGCCCACCCGAGTTCCAGTCGAGCAGTGTGCACACATTCCAGCACTCAATTTTGAGCGCTTCGCACGGTGGCATGCGACTGCACCGGGCAATCGGTCGTGTCGTGACTTGTACTAGGGGAATTGTTTTGTCAGGTGGGATGGGGACGCGGAGAATATGTGCGGGAAAAGAAGAAAGAAGGGAGGCGTCAGCGGTAGCCTGTTTTCGCTTACCCACCCCGCTGTATGCAGCAGCCAACGCGACCGTTTTCCTAACGCCACTGTGAGACGGCCGGTGCAGTATATTACTGTCTTTATTATTGTTATTATTATTATTCTCATAATAATTGACATGCTTCATGGTTGGGGGCTGGACTAGGATAACGCGAGCGCATCAACGCCTGACGGGAGAACGACTCGGGTGTTCAGCCAAAGCCTTCGATAACATTTACTCCTGAAAGATGGCGGTCCGTGCGTCCTGATTCAGTGAACTGGCTTACTGGCTCTTAGCAAGAAGAAAGGTGTAACACACCTCCTACCCAGCGGTCGCCAGGAGGAGGAGTCCAGGATATGAGCTCACGGCAAAGCATAAGTAGTAGCGGGTCGACAATCTGTCAGGACCTAGTCACCAAAAGCCTTAACGCGCCATGGCTTTCCAGCCATGCACCACCATACACCGCAGACAACCTTACATGTTAAGGGAAAAACTGTCAGTTTCTTAGTGGGAATGCTAACATCCATACGAAGTATATGAATACATCAAGACTGACCAAGTTTGCGCTTTTATAATCTCAGCGAGTGAGGTACTTCGACTGTAAAACCCAACCTCAAGATAATGAATAAGGAGGAAAGTGCATGCGACGGCAACGGAAGAAATTTCTAATAGGTAGCACAAACACTGGTAAAAGTTACCGGTTGGTATTTGGATGATAGCGCTGTGGCCAAGCAAAGATCTAGATAGGGTTTTACCAATGAGCTGTAGGTTCTCGCGCGGGTATATATTGCTCGGTTGCTTCGTTCGATCGATGAAACGGGTAAGCAATTAGGCAGGGCACCGTGCAATGGGTGCTTCATATCAGAGAGCAATTTCAAAACAATTTCTCTGCAGGAATTAGTATGGAGCAAATTTGATTTTAGATTTTGCAAGTGCTTAAGTATTTTAGTGACCTGTCAACCAGTTTAAATTGCATACCAAACGGACCCAGAAAAATAACATGAACGCACAAAGTCCAGTGTGGCAGAATGCACACGAGCATGAACCCCAGAATGACTGCGGGAGACGGGTGAGGTTTGGAGACGAGAGGCGAAAACCAGTTTCATAACTGGTGAGCATTTCCATCCAATGAATAAACCAAGATAAATCATACTTCCGTGTGACTGATTTTGCGGACGCTCAGTGTTTAACATCCATGTGGAGTTGGGTGGCAGTCCGTGACAAGTTACTGGTTAGCAGCTGCTTTACTAAGACTAGATAGGACATCATTGCACTGGGATGTATTCAATGTCAAACGCAGGTGATTCCATCAAAGAAGGGGTTTCTGGGCTGCTTCCCATAGTATGCTGCCATGTTGCAAACTGTGGAATTTGACGTGGTTTCACCAGATGTGAGCATCATTTCATTGGTAGAGGATGATCGGTCTCAACGTGTTTAGCGCATAGTTGCCAAGCTCCGATCTGTACGGCAACAGGAAAGACCCTGAAGTGCTGATGAGCTTTTATCTCGCTTTCAAGAACTTGAAGGGGGTTGAAATGCCTATCTCATGTGATTGTGTTTAAGCAAGACCTTCGTCATGGAGACCATGATGGTGGTTCCTTGCCGTTCTTTTTAAAACAAATTGAAGCAGAAGCAGATCCGAGCAACTAATACAAGTTTTAAGCGAAGAATGCTGGTAAAAGCACGTGTTATTCAAATCACATTGTTCTAGTGCCTAAACTAACTGTTCACTTGTAGTTGTTGTTGCAACCGCAACAGTGAAAGCCAGTTCAGCTTCCGCGGATTCCATTTGCTCGTGGCTACTGTTGTGTTATGGGTACAATACTCATGGGGTAGATGATCATGGCCTCGACGGTTCTCGCTGAATGTCTTAGGAGAAACTATAAATACGAACACGACGGTTGATAACAGCAACTTGAAACATATCTTCAGTGCACCATATATCAGTGAAACAAACAACTACGTCGACACTACGTGAGTTAGCAGCACATTTCCACATAGTGGATATATCATCTGCTCTGGGCATCTGTTTTACCTCAATAACGCAAGGTCGCGCCAGACACGGTCGAAATTCCAGACCACATATCAACCACACGAGAGATTTACAGTGAATCGGATGCGACCTACTGGCTGAGCATTTCCTCAAAAAATGTAGATACTATTGTTATTCAACGGATCTCTTGGTCGTCTGACCATTCTTTCTCTCTCTTGAGGTTTCACTCATAGATACCTACCTATGAGCGTTGCTCCTCTGTTTTCGATAACTGATTTCTTTAGCTTGCATGCCCCTGTTCCTCACTAACATCTATTAACAGACCACAAAATCAGTAAATAACTGTTTTATTCCCGGCAGTGCAGGGCACGCTAGCGAAGGACTGATCTTTATAAGAAAAGAGGTATGACAGGTAAATGTATTAACCAGTAACATCCTGGATTTGTGTGTCTGTATATATATAATTGCAAGTGTTAGTGGTGCCCCATGTTGAGGCTGATGTTGCATTCTTGATGCTCCTTCACCGCAGTTGGGCTAAACCAACTTACACTTAAACTAGGTCTTTTTAAGCTGGATAAATTTCATTCCACTTTATTTGGTTTGTTCTGCCTACCTGAATAATGTTCTATTAACTGGCCACGTTGCTTACGCTAATTGCGCTTTTCTTCGGTAACTTTGTTGCGTTTGTAGCATTTTTAAGTAACTTGTGGACATTTCTTACTAATCGCGGACTCGTTGCTAACCAACTTACTTCATCTGGTAATTTAACGAAGAGTTATGCCACTGTATCTGTATGCATTATTGGGTTTATTTTATTTCATCTTGTCGTTTCAAGTGAATAGCTGTTGCGTGATATCCACGGTGTGGCTGCGCTTGATGTGCAGGTTGACAAGGTGCCTACCTGTTTATTACCCACTACCTCGTTCATACTGGCTCCAGGAGACAGTTGGTCGTTGCTGCAGGAGACGGGGTACACGGTCCTTGTGACCGTGCTAGGCTCAAAGAGCGGTTCCATGCACTCAGTGTGGAGCGGACTACGGTCCAGCCACCGCCTTGTGTGCACTTGATTCCCGAAATACAGCGTGCTTGTGTTTGTGTGTGAAGGAGTGTGGGCCGGCTCCGTTGATGAAACGTGGCTGACATCCACATGCCTCCTGGTCTTATTCCTTCGGGTTTACACTGGATATGGGGTTTGTGGATGGAGCTGTGGGTGGTGCAGCGCAAGCCACCCATGGTCCCTCTGTAGGCGCAGGTGTCATGTGGCTTGCCAAAGTGACAGGTAAATCCGAAACCGAATGCCGTCAACCGTAAGTATTAGTTAGCCTCTCACGTACTAACCTTGATTGCAGGTCATGGGAATCGAAGGCGGTTGGTCGGCGTGCATGGCGCGATCTAATCACGAAGGCAGTTGCCGAAGTCCGGGAGAAACACCTCATACATGCAGAGAAGAAGCGGCAAGTGCGGAAGCGGCAAGCACTGCTGGGTTGTACTCCATCGACATCGAGCGCATGGTGCTGTAGCACATGCGGTCGCGAGTGCCTCAGTCAGGCAGGCTTAGTGAGCCATGAGCGAGGCCACTCGGGACCACTACCGAATCGACGACAGGTCCTGCAGAGAATGTAGGCAGAACCGGCGCAGTTAGTAGGCACGCTGCATTCGCTTTACTAACCGCGTGCTTGCATGCTAAGTCTATTTATTGCAGGTGGTGGGTTTTCAAGTTGTTTTAATGCTTTTCTCATATAAATGTCTACCTGTACTCACTTCTATAAACTTGCACACGTCGCTTAAGCCAATGGTAGTTAATTTCGATAACATTTTCGTGCTTGTGTCATTTCCATAAAATATACCTAATGACCTCGTGAACTTATCTCGGATTCCTTTGTAGACAACTTATTTCATATACTCAGTAATTTAAGACTTATATCACCGTTTCCTTATGCATTACTCTATTTATTTTCTTTGTTATCTTGCGCACAAGTGATTGGCTGTTGCTTGAAATCCCCAGTGTGGCTGCGCTTGATGTGCAAGTTGACAATGTGCCTACCTGTCTAATACCCACTACCTCGTCCATACAGGCTCTAGGAGACAGTTGGTCGTTGTTGGAGGGGACGGAGTTGTACGGTCCTTGTGGCCGTGCTAGGTCAAAGAGTGGTTCCATTCACTCAGTGTGTAGCGGACTACGGTCCAGCCATCGCCCTGTATGCGCTTGTTTCCCAAATACAGCGTGCTTGTGTTTGCTTGTGAAGGCGTGTGGGCCGGCTCCGTTGATGAAACGTGGTTCCCATCCGCAGGCCTCCCGATCTTATTCCTTCGGGTTTACACTGGATATGGGGTTTGTGGATGGAGCTGTGGGTGGTGCAGCGCAAGCCACCCATGGTCCCTCTGTAGGCGCAGGCGTCCTGTGGCTTGCCACAGTGACAGGCATATCCGAACCCAGATGCCGCCAGCCATAAGTGTTAGTGAATGCAGCATTTGCTGCACATGTGGCAGACACAAGTAACTTGGGGAGAAAAGAAAGTTTGGACGAATTCGACGATGGCTGACTCGGAAGCATCGTCGCATTAAAAATGCAAGGTGGACGGAGAAGGCGAAGCAGATTGAATACTATGCCGAACGTCGCCAACACAAGGAATTCTTTGACTCTTTAAACTCAGTGTATGGATCAAAGCTGGAGCCGCTGAGAACGCTGATCGATGGTGGCTCAGGCGCTACCTGCACATAGATTGCAGATATAATGCAGATTTGGCGGAAACACTGACTGTATCCTGCACTACCGTTCGGAGATGGACTTGCCCACATTGAACAGCGTGAAGCAGCACGATGTGAAGGCGAGTCTACCGGACACCCCGACACTGGATGAGACGCAGAGAGCACTTGCTCAGCTGCGAAATGGCAAGTGTGTCGGTGACGACGAGAGCCCGCCTGAAGTATTGAAACACGGCGGACCCCCCTTGGTGACTGCACCCCTTGGTACAACGCGTGTGGATTGAGGAGGAGGTTCATCCTGAGTTGAAGGATGTCCTTGTGCTACCACTCTACAAGGCCAAAGGGAGCATGCAACGTTGCACGAATTATCGTGGCATCAACTTGCTGAGTTTGTGGGAAAGGTGATTTCCCGTATCTGTTCAAGCGCCTGGTCAGTCAGGTTGTGGAACCTAACGTGGCGGTAGAACAGTGTGGATTCCGCTCGGGTTGCAGCACCATCGATATGATGGTTGCGGCTCGTCAGCTGCAGGAAAATTGTAGATAACGACATCAGCCGTTGTACTCGATTTTTGTTGATTTCACGAAATCATTTGGTACGACGAACCGCTAGGTATTGTGGCTGGTGTCGCGTAAGTTTGTTTGTCCGAGTATGTTTTTAAGTTTACCTGCATGTCTGCACAGTGGTACGCTGGCGAGGGTCTAGCTGAGTGGATAGACCTCGGTTGAATTTCCAGTTGTCTCTGGTGTGAAGCAAGGCTGGGTCTTAGCTCCTACTCTGTTTAATATATATCTGCATGCAATGGTGTCTTGTGCGTTTGATGCGGCTTGTGCTTATGGTGTTCGTGTGGAGCACCGTATTGATGGTAGGTTGCTGAACATCCGTGGTTTCGGTGCGAGAACCCTAGGCTGTGAGACAACTATCCGTATGTTGCTGTTTGCTGACGACTGTGAATTGTTTTCACACAGCGCGGACGAGTTGTAGCAAGTGACTAGCGCTCTGGCTTCGAAAGCGGCCAAATTCCGGCTCACCATCAACACAAGCAAAACTGTCTGTCTCTCTCAGCCTTCACCGGAGGTGCAATCTTCAATATTACCACGAATAAGCATGGGTGCTGAAGTACTGGAAACAACCTCGCGCTTCTGCTACCTTGGGGGTGTGATGTCGACTGACCAGCAGCTACGTAATGAGCTTCGTATCCGCGTCTCGAAGGCAGTGGCGGCATTCGGGAAGCCAGAATACCGAGTGGGGAACAACCATCAGCTTACCATTGACGCGAAGCGAGTGGTCTACAAATCCATGGTGCTGTCCGTTCTTCTATACGGCAGTGAAACGTGGACGATGTACCGGCGAGATGTGAGATATCTCGAGCGGTTCCATCAACAGAAATTGCGACGGATTTTGCGCATCGGTTAGTGCGACACCTTTGCGGACACGGAAGTGTTGTGCCAAAGTAGAACGTATGCAGTGGACTGCATACGTTTGCTGAGACACCTGAAGTGGCTAGGTCATGTGAGTCGTATGGAATCGACGCGGATACCGAAGCAGCTAGTATATGGTCAGCTGAGTTTTGGGAAGCGGCATGTGGGGAACCCGAAGCTTCGTTAGCGGTACATGATTAACGTGAACCTCTCACGTTCTAATCTTGATTGCAGGTCATGGGAATTGAAGGCGGTTGATCGGCGTGCATGGCGCGATCTGATCACGAAGGCAGTTGCCGAGGTGCAGGAGAAAGACCTCATAGCTGCGGAGAAGAAGCGGCAAGTGCGGAAGCGGCAGGCGCCGAGGGGATGTACTCCATCGACATCGAGCGCATGGTGCTGTAGCACATGCGGTCGCAATTGCCTCAGTCAGGCAGACTTAGTGAGCTATGAGCGAGGTCACTCGGAGCCAACACCGAAGCGACGACAGGCCCTGCAGAGAAGGTAAGCAGAACTGGGGCAACGTTTGTAAGTACACTGCATTCGATTTACTAACCGCTTGCTGCATGCTGAGTCTTTTTATTTCAGGTAGTGTGTTTGCTATATTGTCTCATTATTGCTTGCGTGAAATAACTTGAACACGTCGCACAAGTTAATGGTAGTTAACTTTGATAATATTTTCGCGATTGTGACCTTTTCTTAAAATATATTTGCCGACGTCTTGAACCTACAGCGGATTATTTGGCAACCAATTTATTTCCAGTTCTCACTTTTTGAAAAGTTATGTCACCGTGCCTGTGTGCATTATTCGCTTTGTTTTATTTGTTATCGTCGTTTCAATTGATTGGCTGTGGGTTGACATCCCCGGTATGGCTGCGCTTGATGTGCATGTTGACAAGGTGCCTACCAGTCTATTCCCCACTACCTCGTCCATACTGGCTGCAGGAGACAGTTAGTCGTTGCTGGAGGGGACATGGTGCACAGTCTTCGTGGCCGTGTTAGGCTCAACCAGTGGTTCCATGCACTCAACGTGGAGCGGACTACGGTCCAGTTAGCGTCTTGTGTACGCTTGACTCCTGTGTGTAGCATGCTTGTGTTTGCTTGTGAAGGAGTGTGGGCCGGCTCCGTTGATTAAACGTGGCGGGCATCCACCTGCCTCCCGGTCTTATTCCTTCGGGTTTAGACTGGATATGGGGTGTGTGGTTGGAGCTGTGGGTGGTCCAGCGCAAGCCACTCTGTATGCTCAGGCGTTCTGTGACTGTTCACATTGACAGGCAAATCCGAAACCGGATGCCGGGAACCGTATATGTTGGTGGGCATGGTGAGTGAACTTTGGAATTGTGACTGACATTGTTTTTTTGCAGTTTTCACCATCGTAGAAAGATGTCAATGGAGCTCTTCTAACTGGATAAAGTTTCGATGTGGGAATCCTCCTGAAGTTGAAAGTGCAGTGATTATATTTAGTGGCGAGCCACAGTGTTGTTAAACTGAGCTTTGTGGTTTTTTATTGGGGGAACGCTCGCCACGCGTAAACTCACCACCTTCTGGAACGCTGCTGCCGAACTAATCGCTGGAACGGAGTTAACTGGAACCACACAGCTGGCTCCACGAGGAGGTTGTTCTTCTAACTAGCCGATGGTTTAGTCTGATATCTTAGCATTGCTCATCCGAGGGACGTTTCTTCCTTGCTTTTAGCGGGCTAACAGTCAGGTTGCTCACAGCCAAGTGAAAAGGCCAGGGAGGAATATTATCAGTCAAGTAGCCTTCGTATGGAGTGATCACTATTGCAGAAATCAGCTGGAAAGTGCGAAATTAGTGCAACCAATTCCAGCTTTGCTGCTAAATGCTGTAGATATGAATATAACAGAGTAGCAGCAAGCTAGGTTTAGTAAACTATGGACTGTAAGTAACGGCAAGAAACGTGGATCACGTGGGGATAGCTGTTTCAATTTTTGTGGATTGTCAGTGCCTATCTTATCCATGAACGACACATCATCCATCAGTGACACCAACTTCCTTTTTTTACTGTAGAAACGTTACGCTAGATATTTACTGCTTGTTCCTGACACACCAGAGGTGATGGTGATCGATTTCGATTTATTCAGTAATCAAACGGTGCCGTGTTTCTGGCAGTCGACCAGTGAAATAATGGAACAATGGTATAATACGGATAGCAAAGCCAAGACTTAACAAGTCCCGTGTGATGGTTTGTGGGAATAAAGTTAGTTTACTGAAGTTACACAAAAGTGAAAAACACATCTGTGGACTCACCATATTATCCACATTAACACATAGGTATAGCCGTCTAACCCGATTTCATGGGGCTGGTGAGCACATTGTTCGTCTGCGTCTTGCCGTTTGTCTTTTGGAATCTTGACAATTCTATTTCAACTAGATGTGCTAACACAGCGCTTGTCCCTGTTTTAGTTCCACCTGTAGATAGCCACCTCGGGCAATGCTCACGGATTCTCTCAGACAGGTTCCTGGTTGTTCTTCCGATATAACTTGCTCGACATGAACAAGTAAATGAGTATATACAGAAAGAAGTACTTGACCGAGGAAGTCTGTCCTTGAGATGAAGCCTTACGATTGGTGTTGGAGTAAATCTTAGTCGTAGGCTTGCCGCGTAGTACGTACGGTTTATGGCGTCGGATAGCCTTCTAGACGTTGCTTGCGCTATTCCATCCCCTTTGTACGGTAACGACAGATAAACCAATTTCTTTTCAACCGAATCGGTTTTAGCCCTCGATTCTCGGCACTCCATATTTCTCCGAACAAACTTTTCGGGATAGCTGTTTCTCTCAAAAAGGCCAGCTAAGAAATTCAGCTCGTCCGAGAGCGTGTCCTCACTACATATCCTTCTTGCTCTTTCGCTTAAACATCTAATCAAGTTGCGCTTCTGACTTAGTGGGACAAAGCTGGCAAAATCTATGTATTGTCCATTCCACATGGCTTTTCTGTACACCCTGTGTTGAATCGACCCATCTGATCTTCTGCTAATTTGGACTTCTAGGAAAGACATCGTACCATGACTTTCTGATTCCAAGGTAAACTTAACGTTGTCGTGCACTGAATTAAAAAGGGATAGAATTTGCTCTGTGCAGCATTGACTGTTTGTTACACAAAATATATCATCCACATATTGGCCATAATAGGGTAATACGCTAATGACTCCGCTCAGGTAGTTCTTTTCTAATTTGCTCATGAATACACCTGCCAGCAGCGGTCCTAGCGGTGAGCCCATTGCTACTCCGTCTTTTTGTCTGTATATTACCCCATTAAACTGAAATTGTATGTTGCTAGTACACAGCAAGTGTAGCGGTTTCAACCGATTGTTCGACAGGCCGACGTTCAACTGATGTGCTCGAATGGTGTCGCACAAATAGTCTATTGTTTCTTCCAAATGAACATTCGTGAAGAGCGACACAACGTCTAACGAAAACATCTTTCTTCCGGTTAGGTTAAGACGTTTTATACTGTCTAAAAAGCTGAATGTATCCCGGTGACTATACACGGATAAGACTTTTCTCACTGGTTCTAAAAGCTTGGCTAGCCACTTGGCTGTTGCGTGGTAAGGTGAGTTGCACATGTCCAATATGGGTCTAAGTGGCAGCCCCTCCTTATGTACCTTTGGCAGGCTATAAAATCTCGGAATTACCATCCCCGTGGGTCGAAGTTGTTCGAATGTGGTAGAGTCAA
Organism: Dicrocoelium dendriticum; assembly: GCA_944474145.2. Classification (NCBI taxonomy): domain Eukaryota; kingdom Metazoa; phylum Platyhelminthes; class Trematoda; order Plagiorchiida; family Dicrocoeliidae; genus Dicrocoelium; species Dicrocoelium dendriticum. The sequence continues at coordinate 50,208,956 of OX104060.1, forward strand.
TCGAGTTTTCTTGTTTCAGTTGTCACAGAAGCCTAGTAACTGTTCTTTCTATTGCCGCTGTTTTGTCCTTCTCATTCTCCATTTTACGAAACTTGCGCGATCGCTGAGGATGACCTTCATTTTGTCCACATAGTCAGATTTCTCCATCAGAACGATCCCTGCCCCTTTATCCAGCTTAGAGAGTAGCGCATTTTCGTTTTGTTTGAGTGCTTTGATAGCGTCTAAATGGTCTTTCTTCAGCAAGTACCTGAGTTTGGGTTTGTGCTTCAGATACTTATAACATGTATTAACCAGGGTAGATTTAAAATGCTCGGACGCTAATGTTGACGAGGGCGTAAGGGCGGACACTTGAGAATACAAACCTTAGAACCGAACCTCTAATTCTACTTGTCCTGAATAACTACGGGGACAGCAAAACTTCGGACCAAGTGAAAGTACCTCTAACAGTGTCTTATCCAGGTGCAACGAGGAAAAATTGTGAACGTACTTTTCCGGGTCAGGTGGAAATAAAGTGCTTGCCTTAGTCGCACTAACTTGTCGCTGTAATGAAGCTAGACGCTATTCTTGTTGCTTTGTGATTATTTGTTGAACAAATGGTTTATCTGTCGTTACCGTACAAAGGGGATGGAATAGCGCAGGCAACGTCTAGAAGGCTATCCGACGCCATAAACCGTACGTACTACGCGGCAAGCCTACGACTAAGATTTACTCCAACACCAATCATAAGGCTTCATCTCAAAGACAGACTTCCTCGGTCAAGTACTTCTTTCTGTATATACTCATTTACTTGTTCATATCGAGCAAGTTATATCGGAAGAACAACCAGGAAACTGTCTGAGAGAATCCGTGAGCATTGCCCGAGGTGGCTATCTACAGGTGGAACTATAACAGGGACAAGCGCCGTATTCGCCCACCTAGTTGATTTTAACCACCGGATCGATATGCTCCAAAGTTTTCGGCCAATTTACCGCGTATCTGGATGTTTCACACGAGCGGTAAGATGTCGCCTATTAGCAATAGCCCAAGCAATCGCCATCCGCCTCCAGAACCCAGACCTATGTGCATAAACACAATTCGTTCAGATTCTCTCTCTTCCCTGGCCCCCAACTCTATTTCAGTCGGCCGGTTGATGTTTGCATTACTATTTCCTTAACTTCTTTGGAAAATGGACTCATCTTGTCGTTGTTGGAAGCTGAATCAAGGGCTCAACACCACTTTCGGGCGCTAAGTATTGTGTTCGCTTTGTTCACAGCCACTGTATATGTGTATTTCCATGGGGCACAGGGGAAAAACTGCTGATGCTAGTAAAGGTGATCTAACACAATAGCCAGGGTCGTTCGAATTACTTCGAATTACGGTCTCAGGTTTGCTTATAGATTCGGGTGCAATATCAGTACAGAATTCGATGTCCCTGACAGTCTCATGATGATTACCTTGGGGTAGGTAGGAGAACGGCGATGTAAGAAGTTGCGACAGAGGGGAGTATGAATTGGGTTGCACAGCTTGAGAAGGGATTAGATTCTCCGGTAGCATGTTCGGGAGAAGAAAGTTAATGTCTGAGTTTAGCTGGCGCTGTTCTTTCACTAAATAACTTAACCCGTTTCTCAGTAAAGTAAATTCAGGCTTGCATGAGGTACACCACTCGTGATCACTGACACAAATCCAAACAAATAAACCAAGCAGGAACGACTCCAGTGGTGTGTAAGTGTAGAATCACACGATGATTGTTGTAATACCGGATTATTATAATAGGTATAGGTATCTATCTGTTAATAAGACGTCATATTGGTTCTAATTAACAACCCAGATATAAACTAGAACACTTAGACCAAGTTTATCACAAGCTACACCACGCATTAAGTATAAAGTGAACTCACATTTCCATCTTGTATCCGCCTGCATAGTTTTGGCCCACATTCTGAAACGGGGCAACACCTCTCTTACTGCGTTCATCATGCCCTTCCTTACACTGGGTCGACCACTCAGCAGCTTTGGCGGCCAGCCCGTCGTGCCATCGCTTCACTTGTAGAGAGCGTATAGTACGGAGCACTTACCAAGTTCGGCAGGGTTCCTTTCACCGGAGGCTGACCAGGGATCTTGCATTGCATAAGCTGATTCCTTAGATCATTATGCAGTTTCAACAGAAATTCTTTTTCGTATTCAGTAATCTCACCCAAGCACAGGTATACATATACTATGGAGAGGAGGGCTGGAGATAGCCACCAACGACTGAACGATTTCATCCCTGCTCTCAGGATGGCAGTCGACTCGGTTAAAGTTGCTGTTCCGGAGGTTTTATGCTGAGTTGTGGATGATCACGAGATTCCCTATGGTTGAACAATGAGTGTGAACAGAATGGTACCGTTGTGGAGTGAATGAGTGGAACCAACAGGTGTTCCATCTTCAAGCACGCTGGGTGACGCGCACGAGGTTTCACGCGGCACTCCTTAAACTGATGCAGGCTAACAGGAGTGTTTCAATGTGGTAACGTGAGTCGGTAATGTAGGTTCAAGTGTGAGACCTCGTCAAGTTTGTACATACACCATGCGGATAAGTGTCACACAGTCAGTCCAAGTTTCCTTTGGATCCGCACACCTTCGGTGTTCCTAGTCTGTACTATCATCTAATACCTATCTCAGCTGCTTAGCAGCATCCATTGTGAGTGTCGAATTGCAACTTGGCCCAATTAATGGACCACGTGAAGACATGTTTGTGCTCTACTTCCAGGGCAGGTAACCATCGTCCGCTTCGGAACACATCAGATGTACGTTTTATTCTCAATATCCTGGTCAACGCTCGACTGCCATACTCGACATCTTGAGCCCACCAGGAATGGGTACCTCCATGAGACTCCTCGTTTCCCGGTTTTATAATGGTTCCACTTCTGTCAGTCGGGCATTTCCAACACATTCTGCTGAATACACAAGTCGCACTTACTTCTTCTTACTCCTAAAGACTTTGTGGTTGTAGTTAAATTTATTCGTCCATAGACTCGTTTAACTGAATGTCTTCCTATCTGTTCATAAGGACGGTGGCGAACAATTCAACGGACATGCCTATGGCAAAATGTCCGCCATACTATAACTGCAATTGCATACCAACAGAGGCTGTTTTAATTGGTCATACGAGAACTTTGCGTCTTTGTGAGAATAAATAATAAATTTACAAGGTTAATATTTGATCCTTATCAGTGGAATAATGCAAACATACTACTATATCAGAGGCAAAAAGATTGCATCAAGTTCAAAGGGACTCAGCAGAGTAATTACAGAGTATTTCTGAGGTCGTGCCTGAATAAGGAGATTCCGACTCAAACTAAGAGTCGGAAAGTCCAATTGTAGGTTTTAACTTAGTGTAATATTGGTCTAAATGGAAATACCTTCTCTAATTTATCATGGATAGACTAGATGCATACCATAAATTATTTGCACGGCTCGATTGCTAGTCTCGACGAGGTCGCGTGTGCGAATGCGTAACCTCACTTGTTGTTTTGCAGAAAGAATATCAAGGATCTGCAAGGAAGACTCACTTTCGGATAGGCTGTGTTCCATTCAAATCGTGTTCGAAGAGGATACATGTTCAGGCGAATTTTTCCGGTGACACGGAGTGTAAGAGAGTAAACTTGTACGCGTACAAAACCGGTTGCCCTGTATATCCAGACGCTTGAAGAAAGATGCGATTGTGGAAGGGACTATATAAATTTCCTCAAGATCAGCGCAGGAAGGTACCACGCGGTAGCTGTTCACATCCGGTTCAGCACAAAGTAGACAGGAATGCTGCGGTTAGAATAACTCGAGGTAGACAATAGCTTGGAAGAGAATTCCAAAAGTTCATATACGTTTGGAAACAACCATACCAACCGATTGCTTCCAAATTTACCTGAACTCGAGATAGACAAGTTTACGAGTAGTGCGCCGGAAGACTGTGTCATGCGCATGTCTCGTGCGTGCGTACCAGTGTGTGTACTGTGACCCCTGACCTGTCTGTCATAGCTACTGCTTTATGATTTTGGTTCAACCTCAGTGTGATTCACGCCACTTTGTCTGCGCGGCGTTTCACTTTTGGTGTACAGTTGTTCTTACCGTTTACTCGAATAACCATTTAACTACGTAGCTGTGTTTCTCATTTCGTCTCGGGGTAACAAACTGCCGACAGAGGTTATTAAGATCACTTATGGCGAATTCAATTACCTCAACTCAACCGTTTTGGACTTCTTCCATGGAAAAACCTACTGCACAAACAATGAATGCAATGGTGAATAGCCTTCGCTAGTTGCATGGATCTACTTGTTCACTTTAGTGGTAACAGTACGATGCATAATGTAACAATAATCAAATTCCTGCGCCATTAACTAGGCAACGGGTGGCAGCGATATTTTGATGGTGTGCAACTTCACAGGAAACAAGGCTTACAAACGGACCTTTACTCCCTTGACAGGCTGTGGAGTGAAATACCAGATGCACTTACAGCTCGTTACAAATTTGACATCGTGCAGCAGCAGCAGCAGCACGAAATTTTAAGTTTTTTCCCGAATGCTGACTGCTCTTCCTGTTACATATCTATATCCCTAGTTCCAATATCAGAACTTACTAACATTGCGTTTACTGCCACGTCTGTGTTGAAAAACCGCCCTCACTGTGCACCTACAGTTCTCCCGGAAACGATGGCATGCACCCGACGGCGCTGGATGTAGCAGCAAAACCGGCAGAGCCATCAGCACATTTCTTCCCAACATGCTTAGAAGTGCAAACTATGCCCATTATGAAGTAAAATGGTTCAACCACGCCAATTTTCGAACGTGGCAATTGCTCGGAACCCGCAAAATATCTCCCCGGAGTCCTCCTCCCTGCGCTCCCAAAGGTGATGGAGGCACATATCATTGAACCTCCAGCAGACCAGCTAGAACGCCACAATATCATATCACCCGAGCAACACGGTTTCCTCCAGCACCACTCATGCACGGATTGCACGCGGTAGTTAGACGGAAGTGGTCGATGAAGGCAGAGGGACGGACGTCATTTGCCTCTACTTCTTCAAAGTCTTCTGCCGACTGGATCACCGCATTCGACTTCACAGGCCGGAAAGCCATGGATTTGAGGATATTGTTCTTGGGTGCATCAGGAATTTCTTGCAAGATCAGCATCTGCAGGTCAGAGTTTGAAGTGCGCTGTCCGATCTGATTGATGTCGAATGTGGAGTTCCGCTAGGATCGATCAGTTCTGGGGCCGCGTCTGTTGCTTGTGTTCATAAAGAAGCTTAAGCATTTGCTTACCTCAGATTGCTTGTGTTTCGTTAATGATCTTAGGAATTGGTAGACGAGTTTCGACTACAAGCGACGTGGACAGAGTGTATGGGTGGTCACTCCGAAATTTGCTATAGATGAATTCGTCTAAGTGTAAGGTGCTTCACATGCATTACCAGCCGGACAATCTATACAAGCTTGAGGACCCGAGTCCTGCAAGTAGTCACTCAGGAGCACGACGTAAGCGCTTAGATAAAGGGTGATCTGGGCTGCACAGAACCATCTGAGAACGTGTCAAAGACTTTAATAGTTCAATAGTGTATGATGGGATAAAAAGCATAACTTTACAAGACCCACAGGATGGATATGCAAAAAAAAATTAAAAGCAAATGGTTCCACCGTGGAACGTGATCAATGTTTAAGCCATTGCACTTTATCAAACTGTTGTATAGCGTTTAGCACTAAGATGTAAGTCTAAGCGTCTTTCAAACGTCCTCGTGTCTGGTGCGTTCACCATATAGTTTGGTAATGTATTCCAGTGAGAACAGATTCTAAGTGAGAAAAAATACTTTCTACAATTCAAACGAGAGTGTTGCGTCATTAGTTTCAGGTGGTTGCCTCGGTTTTGTTTGTAAGGGGCTAGAATCAACAGTGATGTACATGGATACTCGCTTTCAGTTAGTATCTGGTATGTGAGCAAGATCTCCGCGAAGCCGTCGGTATTCTAATGAGAACACACAGAGTACACGGAGACGCACTTCGTAACTTAGACCGGATAGTCCACGCATTGCCTTTGTGGCTCTCCTTTGGTGTTGTTCCATTAGGCGGACGTCTCGTTTTAACCATGGACACCAGGCCTGAATTGCATATTCAACGTGAGAGCGAATATAGGAGTTTATCAGCAATGGTACTGGCCGTCGCTCAAAGGTGCCCAAATCTCGCCTCAAAAGTCTCAAGTTCAAGTTCGCCACACTTACTGCTTTCGAACTTTGGAGCGAATTGGCAAAACTCCCTTGCACGATTATATTTAAGTCACGTTCACTAGTCACGTGTTGCAGGACGTGTTGCCCCCAAAAGGTGTGTTGAGGAAGCTGCTGCACACCGTCAGCAGATGGCACTTTGCAGGGTTCAGTGGGAGCTGGTTCCTTTCTGCCCATTCGTTAATCCGAGTCAGATCTTTCTGGAGGTAGACACGGTCGGATGTTGAGCGAATTGCTCTCCATATTTTAGCATCGTCTGCAAATATTTGCATCGGAGATAGAATGTCTGCTGGAAAGTCATTAATCTAGACAAAAAACAGTAGCGGGCAGGGGACGGATGCTTGTGGTACACCACTGGAGATGCACAGGTCTTCTGCGTTGTTTCCACCCCCACTTTACCTATGTTGAAAAAGCGCCTTGACATCACCCTAATCCACTTATATTACGAGATATAGCCAGTGTACATCGACAGACGATATAATGTGACCAAGGTTGCACAACCAGAACTAACCTTCTCAATCCAGTTTGGCTCTTTTCTGCTTGTCTTTACGAAACTTGTGGTAAGTCCACCAAAACACTTCAAGTTATCGCTGTTTTCTTTTCCCCATTTGTCCTTCTCATTCTGGCTCTCCTACCTGGAATATACCAGTGTGCCATTGTTCCATTGTATAGCCAGACCAGGCCAACGCACCTGGAAGAATCAGTGCTTCTGCAGGTATTATTCATCGGTGTCCTTGATGAGAAAGCACGAGAGCGTTTGTTACTGAAGCTGAAAAGTCCCTGACCTGGGAAAAAGCCTGTGACAGTTCGACAACATATCAATCTCGTACAAGAACTAACGGCATTCTCCTCGCCCCTTAAGACCATTTCGCAAGTGTTACACTAAGTCTCCCAGATTAAACTTAGTCAGACATTGTCATACTCCGTACAGATCGAAGAATTCCGTTGAGGAAAGACGAGGGATTGGAGAAGCGAATGCTCTTCGTTTCCGAAGCAGTTGCGGTCAGATTGCTGCAGCGTCCAACAAACTGAATCCAGGTGCGGTCACGTGCGCCACCTATCAAGAATTCCCAATTGATAGTCTCAACTAAATTGTTCAGCATGTTGTGATGTGTGCAAGTAGTTGTTAGTGCTGTGTGTTTCTCTGGATATTCCGCGTAACACATATAGTTAAAAGTTTGTCGAGATGCTCGCTTAACCCTAATGGGTTGTCTATAAATGGACTGTCGATCATGAGTTCCTCATTTGTATGGATGAGGTCAAGTACCAATGGTTTGTTATCAGCTCTGTACCTGGTAGATGAGATGATGTGATTGTACAATGAACAATGAATTTATACGGGTTAAGAGGCGTTGCTTTACAAGTCCCGTTGGATAGTTGGTGGGGATATCAACATAACAATATTGATGACAAGGATAGTAAAATAGTTAATACTTTAAATATGAAAGTAAGGACTTATCGTTTGCTTCGCTGTAGTCCTGCGATCCTCTTAGATTCACAGCATCCACAGTTAACATCAAATAATTCTATGGTAAACTCCGGGTGTAGGATGGAGACGTAGTGTTAAGTAACAAAGTGTAAGTGGATGAGTGTATCGTCCAACCGTCTTTTAAATACTGTTAGTGTCGGTGCGGAGACGACCGATTCCGGAAGAGTATTCCACGGGTGACAGACGCGAATGGAAAAGAAATTTCTGCGGCACTCCAGAAGACTGTATTGTTCTGCGAGTTTTAATGAGTGGCCCCCCAGGTTTGTATTGCTGTTGAGTTGCAGTAAAGGGCGGCACACATGATGTGGGTCTCGCAGAATCAAGTATGCCATAATCAGGTCGCCTCGTAGTCTGCGATAGCTTTCACTGAACAATCCCAGTCGTTGCAGCCTCTCCTGGTAGGAAAGATTGCGCATTTCAATTACGTTCTTAGATGCCCGGCGTTGTGGCTGCTCCAGTGCATTAAGGTCGTGTTTCAGCCATGCATGCCAGGCTTGAATTACATATTCGACATGGGGGTGAACATACGCACTGAGCATTGGTCGAAATATGGAGCTGTTTATTTGTCCAAACACCCGCCTCAACAGCCCTACGTGTTGGTTTCCGGTCTTCGAGGTCTTTTCGGATTGCCTGGAACAACCTAAGTCATCTTGAATCAGGACACCCAAGTCACGTTCGAGAGTTGATTGTTGCAGTACATCCGTTCCGAGTCGGCATGAGTAGCTGCCGTGATGTCGGATGGAAAGCACCTTGCATTTACTGACGTTGAAATGCAATAAGTTATGGGTCGACCATTGATACATTGTATCTAAGTCACTCTGAAGCATTTGTTGGTAGGCGTTCGCCTGGATCCTGCGCCAGATCTTGATATCATCGGCAAACATTAGAAAGTTTGAAGCGATTACCTGTGCAAGGTCATTAATAAACACCAAAAACAAACGTGGACCTAGAACTGAGCCTTGCGGCACACCACACTCCACTTGTATGGGGTCCGATAAAGAGCTCCGAACTCTGACCACTAATTGCTGTTGAAGTAGAAAGTTGGCGATCCAGCTTAAAAGAGGTTCTCCAATCCCGTAATGCTGCAGCTTGGATAGTAGTATCCGATGGTCTAGTCGATCGAAAGCCTTGGAAAAATCCAGGTAGATCTGATCAACACCTTCTCCAGCGTCAGCTGTCTCGGTCCAACTACTGCGTGCAATTAGTAAATTAGTTGTACATGACCGCTGTCGCCGGAAACCGTACTGTTCAGGAGGGCAGTTTTCCAGATAGCACACCAGTGCATCGGCAACTATGGATTCCATGATCTTGGAGAGTATAGGAAGGTCATTGGGCGGTAGTTGGAGGGATCAGTTCTGCTTCCACCTTTGTGAATCGGGCTTATTATTCCGAGCTTCCACATGGCGGGAACTTGGTTCTGGTCTAAGCAGCGCTGGAAAAACTGAGCTAAAGGTCCTGCCAGTTGGTTTGCTGCTGATCCCAATGCCTCAGGACAAATGGCGTCGACACCCGGCGAGCTGTGTTTGCGTAGAGAAGTCAGCTTTTGCAATGCAGCCTCTGCGGTAAAATTGATGTGGGTTAGTCCTGGTGAGCAAAATACGAAGCTTGGTAGATCACTTGGTGGGGGCGTATTGCATCTGCAGCGCGTTTGCAGCTTCCATAGAAGTTCCTATTGGGCCATCAGCCGTCTTGAGTGGAGGAAATCCTTGCCTCACTTTTCATAGGCTATTAACGTGCTTGTACAGCAGTTTGTGGTTAGCACTGAAGGTTTTTGCAATGTTCTGCTGATAGGCGGATTTGTCTTCTCTTAACAGTTGTGTGCAGTGGTTCCGTTGGGCTACGCAGTTGTCCCATTTTCTGGTGCTTGAGCTTCTCTGTACACTCGCCATGCTGCGTTGCGTACTGTCATCCATTTTCGAGTTCTGCTCCTAACGAAAGAAACTGATTTGCACTTATTGTAAGCTTTTACCTCTGAAACCTGTGCAATCAGCTGACTGAATTTGTTGACGAACTCGAGCCAGGCGACTTCCGGGGGTAGAGCGGGATACTTGCCATAAGGTCTTTCAGTTCGACTTTGTATGTTTCGCTGGGGTATGCCGAGGTTTCCAAGTCGTGCACGTTGAGATCGCCGGCGATAAAAACGTGGCTGTATGTTGGGAGTAAGCATTTCGTCAGTCATGACGTTAGGTGGAAATCCATCTCTGGAGTTGACGATAGCGGGCAATATACGACTGCCACAAAGCAATTGTCGTTGTCTCTGAGATGCAAACGGCATCATAGCTAACCGGTGACTCGCGTCTCCAGATCCTCCAATGGTTCGCATTGTAAGTCCTTACGATAGTATAGAATAGAACCCCTCCCCTGCTGGGACGAGCATGTTAGAACAGGGACATTCCCTGAATCGCGAGTTCGGTATCCGTAACTCATGAGTGCAACCAAATCTCGGTTATGGAGATGAGATCCCATGCGTCTGTTGCCTGACGCAACCGAAGCTTGTGATTTTGCTGAGGAGGCCTTGGGCATTCGTGTACACGTAGGAAAGTGTTGCGGTGCTCAGCAACGATCCGATACACACGTGACTATGATGAGAGGTTATGCGAACCGTTGTATGGTCGGCCGCTAGCTGTTTTTTACGGTATTATCAGCGCGTCGCTTGGAGTTGGATTCAGTGGCTAAGTGCTTGACCACTCTGATAACTCAGTTTACAAAATGCATGGAGATTGGTTGCAAGATTGCACATGAAGATCCTTCCTTCCTTCAGACCTGCTTTCAGTGTGAATTTCATATAGGATTCCTACTTCGTTTGCTTGTTGTTGTGGTGCTTTAAGTCGGACGACAGTTTCGCTCGCCGCTTTGAATCGAAACTCTGTTGGTAGTCTGTTGCAAATTGAATGCCAGCATTCTAGTAGCGTCAGTGCCGTCTGCTTAGTTTGTAGCACAACCTTAATTATCCTTGGGCCACATCCTTTGTGGTTTTCTGACCTTGACAGCCTCAAAACAGAAGTAGCCACAACGCCATTCAGAAGCAGGGTCTCTCGAAGATAGCGCCACTGCTTTTGGCGATGTATCTTTTCTTAGCATTCATCATGCTCGTGAATCTGGGGGACGCGGTGGACTAAAATACTTCTGGCTGTGGTCTTTAGTTGGAACTCTTCTAAGCGCTGCCTTGTTTGCTTGCACACGCCCCATGGAACGTATGGAAAGAAGCGGACGAAACGGCTTTCGTTCTGGTGACGAGCAGTCGAAAACAAGCCTGCTTCCATTGCATCGACAGAATTTAGCACAATATGAAGTAGCCTGGCTTCGCCATATTGCTTGGTGATCCTCGTCAGGTTGGACAGTTTAATCAGAATACCGAGGAGGTTACTTATGGTACTCCATTGGTTAAACTCATCCACGTGTTTCCCCCTCAAAGAATTCGATGTTGACTCAGGAACGTTGGTATATATCATGGATGGGCATTCAATTGTTTCTGAGTGTCTTTCCTGGGAGTAAGAACCGCAGTTGGCAGATCTAGCTATGCATACGTGCAGTATTGCCTTTCCCAGTAGTTATGGGTATGGTAACAGCAACAGCAGCGTCTGATTTTGGGGTGCACTTTGGTGCAACAACGGCCCCGCTGCCACTTGTATTTGCTTGTATCCTGGGTTTCGGTACAGTCTAGCAAGATGAAGTGGGTTTAAGAAGAATAGCTGTACATGGGCTGGAAGTGAAGTGTTCGGGAACGTTTGGGCGATTTGAATTATTGGCAGTGTTTTCTGAAGCAACCTTATTAGTGTAGGATCCGGCGTTGTAGAGTTGGCTTGTAGTGCAGTTCGGTGGAGCGGCCGTTCAAACCTTCCGCTGTGCTTGTTCCTACCGATGCTATTTTCGTGCCCAGCATCTTCTCAACTACGCCTGCACGCCTTTCATACTTCTGGGACAGCGCAATTGCGCTTTTAACTAATGGGACAGTACTACACTTCGCACAGAACCAAAACGAGTCATGCCTGCTGCTGATCAGCCTGCACTTGCTTGGTGCTAGTTTCCCGAATTTCGCATGAAAATAGCTGGAGCAATTTCCAAGGAATCCTCTATTTTGACCATCCTGTTGCACGTTCCACAGGCGCCTTTGGGCATCGCGGCTCGATTAGTGGCGGTCATCAGGGCACGTGAACGTCTCATGGTTAGTCCTAACTAGGACCCCGGATTGATTGATCCGACGTCACGATCAGCCGGCTGACACAAGTGTCTGTCTCTCTGGGGTGACGCGCACTCTCTTGTCGCATTGTTCTGCATTTCCTTTATGGTTTGGTAACTAGGTCTTTTCAACCTGATTTTAATTTTGGGAAACAGGAAACTGTCTGCTGGGGCTAGGTCCGGAGAATACGGTGGATGGGGCACAACGGGTGTTATGTTTCACTAGATAGTTGAGGACAAGGAGCCGTGCGTGAGCCCGCGCATTGTCATGATGCAACATGCAAGTCCGGTTTTCTCACAGTTAAGGCCTCTTCTTGCACACAGCATCACTCAAAGGCGCTAGAATTTGATGGCATTATGCTACGCTGATGCGCACTTCGTCGGCAACTTCTCGAACCGTTAAACGAGGATTTCCACGGATCACAGCACGAACTCTGTCGACATGTTCATGGTCTGTTAATGTGGAAGGTCGTCAAGGCTTGACATCGTAGCTGACCGACATTCTATCATCTTCAAAACACTTAAACACTTGTAGCACTGCGTACGACACATATAGTCCTCCCTGCATGCTTGACTAAGCAATTGAACTGTCTCAGCTAAAGTTTTAACACATTCATAAAAAAAGTTCGCACACACGCGTTATTCTTCATTCTCTTCATTGTCTCTTTGGCACTACTCCGACGAACAGCTTGTGCAGATGCTCACTTCAGCGACTGTAACTCCGCCACCAACACATTGACCGAAATGTGGCAAATGGCAGTTTTGTGTCTTAACAAGCCTCCACATGCTCTCAGTAGCTGTAGCACGCTCTCTCCACCGGTTGCCGCGCTATTTCGAAAGTTCGGCTTCTTTCTGAATACTCATCGCATTACCTAATATAAGCTGAGGAATTACGGACAAGTTCTCCTTCCTATAGAGGGACGTCAAGTTATATAAACGTTATGCGCAATTTGAAAAGGTCACCTACAAAATACACAAAAGAAATCATTGAACACCTCTGCCTTATCTTCCATTGGCCCCATCCGCTGGTGGCTAGGAATTAGAATGTCCCAATTGTTCCCAAGGTTCCACGCAGCAATGCGGGCAGGTTTCGTAGAAGTATGCGGCTTATTATCGTGGCGAACATTCTCGGCATTTTACACCTTCGGCGTTCGCGATTGATGAGGATAACTGCAAACTACAGGGACATACAGAATCAAACGCCATCAAACAAAATAACATGGGTACAAACATGACAGAAAAGCACTTACAGAAGAGTAGTAGGGAGAGTTGAATGTTATAGGAAGAAATTCATCACATCTAGGCTCACTCAGATAGCCGTCACACGTCCGGAAAAGCACTGTACGCGCGTTTCATCCTTTCGGGAATCGTCAGCAGTGCGCATTCCATCGGACCCTTGGTAGGGCTCGAACCCGTAACTCGACTGTTGCCAGTCCGTGGTTGAGACCACTGAGCTACGGGGGACGGCAACGACCATCGTGAATAAGTTACTAGATGTGATATAGCGCCGCTCGTCGCTTGGTGAGGGGGCTACCCTGTCCTCTGCACGGCAGTAACGTGTAAGTCAGTGGATAGTGAGCGGCGCTATATCACATCTAGTCACTTATTCACTGCGATCGTTGCCGTCCCCCGTAGTTCAGTGGTCTCAACCACGGACTGGCAACAGTCGAGTTGCGGATTCGAGCCCTACCAAGGGTCCGATGGAATGCGCACTGCTGACGATTCCCGAAAGAAAAGCACTTACCGGTAGATATTGTAGGGCGGCTAATATACGGGCTTATTATTTTGGACAAATTTACTTTCGCGAAGTTATTCTGTCGGCCTATCCATGGAGGGGCTTATATTCGGTAATATACGATACACTGGAACTAGCAACTTTGTGAACTTCGTATCAGTTGTGATTTTGTTTTTTAAACGGCTCGTAAAAATCCGTATTCCAAAAGAGCAGAACTGTGACTGGCCATTCTCTCAAGTTGGTTTCATCGGTGAATGCCTGATCTATCATCAGGATAGATCTCTTTTGGAGGTCTTGTCTTCTGGCTTGTTGGGGATTGGTCGATTGATGTGAAGCCGAATCTGTTTCCCGTCCGTGAGCCAAACTGTGGGTCTTCGGGGAGTTTACCGTGTCTTACGTACGTTCGTACTGAATTTGTGGTAGTGGCAGTTGCATCCTAATAGCAGGGATACTCAAAACTACAAAGCATACCATCGTGGAGTTAAACAAACATTGGATAAACACCACAACGGCTTTTAATCGCAGTATATGTGTGTGTCCAAGTAAACGAGCAACCTGTATGTATCGAAATTGGTATCGGTTCCGCAGTTACGTTGATATGAACTGATGCCTTACCGCAACTGCCTAAATTATATCAACCTAGAATACAAATAAGAACCTACACTGGACATTTGGTCAATATTACTAGACACGTAACTACCAGATGGCAAAGTATATGAAGAAACAAATAAACAGATAAATAGTTTAGTCTCATTAGTGAGAGGCACGCCATCAAAAACGTGATCATAGTAATGCATGCACGTGTGACCGGCAATTGCACAAATTATTACAATTTAGACATTAGCGTAGGAGTTTATATGTGTATGTTTACGTGTAGAAGTATGTGTACGTGTAAGTAGCCATGTTGTGTGCGTTTGTAAATATGACTCTGAATACGTGATTTTGTTAGCCGGATTCGTCATCAAAGGAAGGGATCAAAGGAACACTTTGAATTGGATGACGTTGAATGACCTCCTCCGGAAAAGGAAGAGGCAGTGACTTTATTTTGTGGGGATTTACATCCGCCATTGTTGTTAAACTTGTTGGCTTTATGTAGGGAGCACGCTTAGCAGGCGAAATCCCACTACATCCTGGAACACTGCTGCCGAACTATTTGCTGGAACGGGATTAACCCGAACCAACTAGGTGGCTCCATGGAGAGGCTGTTCGGCTAATCAGCGGTTCGCTGCTGGTAGGTCTGGACCGTGTCCTTTTCGCTTATCGAAATATGACAAACGAAACCACCGGTTAAAACCCCGCGGAATTAATATTCCGCCATCGGCTGCCTACAACTTTGGGCTTATTACACGGTACCCTTGGGTCGAACGATTGCGAAAAATAAGAACGCGGACAACAACCTCATGATATATGCAACAGAGACAGACTCGTAGAAGAAGCTGATTTCATCAATGTCTATTTACCTAGATTCCATTAGCAACCAGCCGTCGACAAAACAGACAACGGGCGAATTCTTGAAGCAGAAGCTGATGATGGCAGAATTGTCAGACGCTATTTAGACAATATGCGATCGAGTCCGTCAACCTCGGAGACAAGTGGTGAGTCGAAAGTGTAAACACTGGCGTTGATCGATTCACACGTGGCTGACCCTTAACCACTGCCCCAAATGTCACAAATTCTCTCCAGCCGCCAAAGCCACCCAGTGGATCGTTTCCAGGCCCAATATTTCAAACCACCAAGGAAAGTGATGCTCCGCCGTGCAAAGCGTGCGTATGTTCGTGTGTACTGTACTGCGTGTGTACTGCACTCGACCTCTCCTATAGCTATTGCTTGGCGTGTTAACGTCCAAGTGACTCACAGTTGTCCTTGTCGTTTATTCGAATCACCGCGTTTTCTGAATTCGTTTAAACGTAAATGACCCGATGTGTTGAGAACGTATTTGAATATTGTCATGGTTACAATAAAACCGAATGAAACGAGCTGTCCAAATTTAAGTAAGCAATTGGCCATCACGAACTTCGCACAGTATGGGAACTCATGCTCCCACAATCCGGACACTAATATTTTTGAGGAACGAGTCACTTCTTGTTTGTTCGGCTCCAACACCCGGAAGCATGCGAGTGAGCGACGTGTCCAAATCCTCAGCTTTCCCTCTGCACGGGAGTTCTAGTCCAACAACTTCAAGCGTACCACTTTCTTTCACTAAACCTTGACTAAGGCGATCACAAAATCCTTCCCGTTAGGCTTTATAATCCACATTTTCTGCAACATTTAACTATCCGACGTCAGTTTAAGTCCAACTCACCATCTGAGAGCACGATGGGGACTGAACATTGTTAACAAAGGGTGATATTGAAACATCAAATGACAATCACTCCATCAAAGCTAACGGTACAGTAAATGACCTGCTGATGTTATTTGGTTACGAACGCAAGCTATTCTTCCGAAATTGCAAACTCTTTGGACGAAATTTACCTTAAGTACAAAGTGAGCTGATAGGCTGGTGTCTGTAATCCGGCGGGATTTAGAGGGTGAAAAGTATACCGTGCAGCAAACTTGAATCGGAAAACACTCATCGGCCATAGTCACCTAATTAATTCTCATGGCGTTGTCCGAGTGTATAACCATGGACCACCCACGCAGGCCCGCAGTAGTTCAGTTGCCATCATGTTATATTCTCAGACTGACCACCTTTTAGCCAATAGAAAGCGTTTGGTAAACTACCTCCGTAAACTACAACCTTTGTCCTCGACCTGACGACCGGCTAGCGGACGTTATGCAAAGGCAAGATACTCTCAAACCGCAAACCGGACAGCGGCTGTTCGACCACAATGTTCACAGTGTGACCCGAAAGGACGTCGTCTATGAAGCTGAAGCACTTGTCAAAGTAGGAAAGTAGGATCGGATGCCAGTATACTAGTGATAACTATACGGAAAGCACCAGGTCATAGTTAACCGAACCAAAGCAACATAACAGTTTTCTGGGCCCAGTTTGGCTTTATCCTGGATGTGCAACCGTACTCCTTATAAAAGGAGTGCTAAGGTTGTTACAAAGTGCGACAGTCTAATTGTAGATAAAGAATGCCTAAATGCGAAAATTTCTTTGCAAAAAACAACAGAGGCGGAGCTAGCATTTCATTCATCTCCATAACTGCCCCCTCTACACCAACGAAGAGAATGGGAGTACCCGCGGTATCAGCGTCGCAAAACTTTGGAAACCCCGAAGTGACGCGTTATATCAAACGACCGACAAATTTCGGCTCACCAGCCCCTATTTTCTAGTTCAAGTTATCAGTTGCTGCAACTTCGGAAACACCTACTGTGACGGTAGTATCAAACCAGAGTGAGCAAGTGGATCAACCGAGCGACTTAGACGGTCAATGGGAGGCGGACGTGACGGATTCGATTACTGGACTCGGAGTGGCCTTTATTCGTGTGAGTGATTCAAGTTAGAGAGATCACGGATGTCAGCCACGCAGACAGCACGTGAAACTCGATCGATTTCTAGCGCCGGTGTTTGTATGTAAGCTCGGAACTTCCAGCCAACCACAAGGCACGTGAGTATCGATTGGTTTCAACCAAGTGTGTAGTTAACGGCTTTCCCGACAGTTTGGTGGTAACCGCAGTTGTGAAAAGAAAAATTTTCAATCTGAGTCAATTCTGTCTTCTTACTATTATGCAGGAGTTATATCAGTCTGGCGACAGAGATGTTTGCTCGAACTGTTATCATGCAAAGTTTACAAAATCAGCAACATCAATTGGATTAACCGGAGAAATTATTTGAAGTTCTCATACGAAAGTTTTCAGCACACGAATCAGAAGTTTTAGAGGGCAGAAATGATGCTCAAAGTTGCGTTGGCCAATGGAATTCAGGAATTAAGTTACGACCCAGATAGTAGCAAAACATTTTTAGCTTGGTACAAGAGATATGTAGACCTTTTTATTGTCAACGCTTCAGCAGTGGATGAATAAGCAAAAGTACGGCTGTTGATGCAAAAACTTGGATGTTCTGAACACACAAGATATTACCGGTACATTCGACCAAGACACCCAAGAGATTACAGTTTGCAAGAAACCGTGGATAAGCTTACCATAAATTTTGGAGAGCGGAGATCTATATGTAACTTTCGCTATAATTGTTTAAACATTATTAGAGCAGAAGACGAAGACATTGTGATATATGCAGGTAGAGTGAAAATGGAATGTGAAATGTTCCACGGTAAAAGAATGTCGGACGATCAATACAAAGCATTGATTCTTGTATCTGGCCTAACATCGCCTGCGGATACCGATAACAGAACAACATTACCATCAAAACTGGACTGTAGTTGTGATATTTATTTGCACCATTTGACCACGGAATACCTCAGAATAATGAACCTAAAGCGTGATTCACAAATGTTACAGTCAAAATACTGTTCTTCAGATATGACTTCTGTTGATAAGATTACCACATTACACGTGGAACAGAACAGATTTCCAAAGCAAAGCGGCTGGTTTCAACGGCCACCTACATCATGCTGGGATTGTGGCGCCTAGCACTTTGCCCACTTTGGTGAAGTTCGATTCCATAAATGTCGACACAGTGTCACATAAGGTCACAAGGAGGGACACTGTGTCCGTTTGTTCAAGCAGCACCAATCAGCCCGATACAGAAGGCAGTCAAACCTAGTGTCCACTACGTACAGTTCTCGTAGGAGGCATGGCCGAAGTTTATCACGTTATTAAGTAACAATTTACCAGTTACCTTACAAATTGATCCTGCTTCCGAGATAACAAGCATTTCATATTCAACTTGGAAAATCATTTGCGAACCAGAGTACTGTGTTACAAAACGTATTGCTCGGAATGCTCCTGGCAAGCCAATCGCCCTTTTGGAACAATTAAACTGTGGGTTCACATTGCGAAACAATAAATGCAATGGAACATGTTAGATTGCAACAGAAAATGAACTAAATTTATTAAGCATTGAATGGATAGATAAGTTACCATTATGGGATGTTCCAATCAGCTCAATCTGTGATTCCCAAACGCAGCACATGCGCAGCGTGCCTACGAGTGATGGCGCAAATGTTGCAACAAAAGTGAGAATGATATTTTGGCCAACTTGCAGGAAACTGTTGCTAATGTTTTTAAACCAGAACTTGGATTATGCACTTTGGTGCACAACCTACTTCGTATGTAGCACCCGAACAAAAGCGAGGATCCCGTCCTTAAAGGCCAGTACCCTACTCAGCCGTCCCATTGGTTGATGCAGAACTGAATCGCTTGGAGAAATTGGGCGTGCTAACCAAGGTTAATTATTCAACCTGGGCTACTCCCATTGTGGTAGTTAAGAAGGCGAGTGGCACAGTACGCATCTGTGGTGATTTTTCAACTGGATTAAATGTTGCACCTCAGACTCACCAATACCCATTGCCCACTCCTGATGATTTGTTTGCGCAGTTAAATGGTGGCAAAATACTTTCAAATACTGACCTTTCTGATGCCTATTTACATCTCTAAGTTGATGAGGAATCAAGAGACTTTCTCACCATTAATGCTCCTAAGGGTCCATATCAATACAACAGACCGCCGTTTGGAAGTACGTGCACCCCGGTAATTTCTCTACAAGTAATAGACACAATGCTAAACGGGTTGCCTTTTGATATGGCTTACATGGATGACATAATAATCGTAAGCGGTTCAGTTGAGCTACATCAAGCACACTTAAATGAAGTGTTTGGCAAGCCCAGGAGTTTTGGATTTACTCTGCGAATCACAAATGTACGTTCTTCATGTCTCGAATTTCGTATCTTGGTTCAATCATTGATGCCAGTGGTCGTCGTCCTGATCCACCAAAAATTATGACAATCCAACAACTACATGTTCTAAAGGACAGAAAAAGAGTTCATTTGTTTTTGGGACAAGCTAACTATTACAATAACTTTATCCCTCATACGCACTCGCTAATGATGCCACTAAATGAACTCTTGAAAACTATTGCAAAATGGGTATGGTCCCCAGCTTGTCAGGCAACATTTGTTGAAATAAAGCGCCTTTTAACTTCTGACCTTGCAGTTAGACACTGACCCGAAACTACCTATCATAGTTGCTGCTGATGCCTCAGAGTACGGGATTGGAGCAACACTCTTGCACCATTTTCCGGATGGCAGGCAAAAAGCGGTCAGCCATGTTTCACGCACGCTAACAACCACTGAACGGAATTACAGCCAAATTGAAAAAGTAGGTTTAGCAATTGTGTTTGCAGTCAAAAAGTTTCATAAGATATTGCATGATCGGAAATTGACGTTATGCACTGATCACTTGCCCCTGTTGTCTATATTTGGTACCAAGAAAGGAATTCCTGTTCATACCGCAAATCGCCTGCAACGTTGGGCAACAATACTTCTCGGATACGATTTTACCATTAAACACATCCGTTCGGAATGCTTTGGCCATCTTGACGCCTTATCGGGCCTGAATGCTAACAGATCAAATTTGCAGCCACATGCATACACAAGCATTTCATCAGTTCAAGTTGATGCTGAGATAAAAGCTACGTTCCAAGCGTCCAAAAGAAACTTACCAGTTACACACAATGATTTTTGTAAGTCTACGCGGTCAAATAGCTGTTTACAACGAGTAATCTTTTTAAGCTTCGCAACGGTCGGTCAAGAATTCTATCGGACGCTGAAATTGAACCATATTTTGTGCATAATGATGCGTTAACAATAATGGACGACTGTTCAATGCTGACAGATCGAATTGCGCTCCCCAAACATCTCAGAGTAAAAGTGATTCAGATGCTTCACGCCGGACACCAGGGAATTACAAGTAAGAAATCACTTGCCAGATGTTATGCTTATTGGCCAAGTATTGATAAAGATAGTGAAAGCGTTGTTAGTAGTTGTTCCAAATGTGTACAGGCTGCGAAAGCCCCCATCATAGTTGACTTTCATCCTTGGCCGAAACAACTGCTGCCGGTATGCGGACTCATATATATTATGCAAACCCACTAAACATTCAATATGTTTTGCCTCTTGTTGTTTCATACTCAAAATGGCCAGAAATAGTTTGTCACTCAACCATCGACAGGTTCAACAATCGCGGTGCTTCGTCGTTATTTCGCACAGTTTGGGTCCCCAGAAACACTCGTTACTGGCAATGATCGACAATTCACATCGAACGAGTTCAACCGATTTTGTCAATCCATTGGTGTACAACAGATACGTAGTCCCATTTATCATCCCCATTCCAATGGACTGGCTGAGAGATTTGTGGACACATTCAAACGTGTTCTGTTTAAACTTAAGGGAGAGGGAGATTTTGCCACAAACTTGGGTGTATTCTTACGCATGTATCGTTCAACACCGAATGGTGTTCTTCTAAACCGGCAATCACCGCCGGAACATTTTACTGGTCGACATTTACGCATATTGTTAGACACAGGTTTCCAGTAAAGGAGACCAATGAACGTGAAGAGAAAATGGCAGATCAGTTCAATCGTAAGCACGGTACTCGCATAAAATATTTTCAACCCGGTGACCCAGTCTTTGTGTACAATTACAGGGATACACATAAACGTTGGATTCCAGGAAGTTTGAAAAGCACAAGTAGAAGAGGAAGTTCGGCAGATGCATGCATTTCGTATCGTCTCATCAGTGCCGATAACGATAACCGGTAATTTTATATAACAATTTGTGGGTACAGACATCCATATAAACAAACGCGAGAAAATGGGTGTCTTTCGTCTACAACCAGGGCAGCCTGAGGCTGATCGATAATTGTTTTTGAACACAAAGTACTGGCTTGATCCGACTAATGGCAATCGCCTCGGCAGACCGGAGGAGCCGGGAATTATTATGGCGAAGCAGGATTCTAAACGCCTTGTTGACCTCAATTCGGTGACCTGTTGTCAATAACTGCCTGCCGATGGAAGATGCTGGCGGCCTGCGTATACACGTAGTCTGATTTGGGCTTGCTTGCTGACTAAGCCCGCATTGAACCCATTTTGGTTTGTGCTCCTTTATTCGGGAACTCAGTGTTCTCTTGGTTCTGCCTATGTAACTATCCCCACAGTTACATACGAATTGATATACGCAATGGGAGTTAGCGCCAATAGGCTGAGTTTCCATTAGTGGAGGCAACGTTAGCTTATGTGTTCGGTCAAGGACTACAACTTCGGCAGCACAGAAAGTGCACTGTGTGGCGGAAATCAGACGTCTTCTGGTCCTCAAACAAGCAATGTCACCCTTAAAGGGCAGCTCTGAGAATACCTTTTTCTTAGGCACAGTGGGTAGAGCAACTTGCTTTTCACTGATTTCGCTGTGCTTTCGGATAAAGTTTCGAGGGTAGCCATTAGCAATTAACGTGTTGGTAATTAGTTCTATTTCATCGGCCAGACAGTCGGTCGAACACATTCGTCTGGCGCGACTAAACAGGGTCTTCACAAGCGTTCGGTTGTGCCGAATTGGCGTAAAGCTGCTAAAATGCAGATACTGTCCTGACCACGTTGCTTTTCGATAGACAGACCTTTTTACCAGTCCGTCATTCCTGCGGCTGATAAGAACATCCAAATATGATAGACAGTTCTGTTGTTCGACTTCGCAGGAAACCCTCAAATTGACATGCGATGAGTTAAAACGCGCCACTAGCTCTGCGATCTGCATTTCTGTTGAACTGAACACCAAGATATCGTCCAAGTAACGTTTTTAATAGGGTAACTGCGCTATTTCTTCGCATAGGCTTCATTCTATCATCAGCATGAAGAAATCCGCTAGTATTGGACCCAGTGGTTTGCCCATGGCTACCCCATCAATTTAGCGATACGGTGTGTTTCGGAAGTGGAAATTGACATTCGCTGTGCATAGAAGTAATGATTCGCTTAAGAATTCCACTGGAATCGGCAACCGACATTCGGAACTTTCTGATAATTCGCAGATGTAGTCAACGGTCTGGTGTAGCGGCACATTATTAAACAAAGATTCCACGTCTAAGGAACACATCACCTTATCGGACAAGTTCATTTTATCGAGATCCTCGACAAGCTCGAAGGAATCTTTGAGGCTATACAGATTAAACTGAGCTTTTAGCGGAGAAAGCACATTAACCAACCAGCTAATTTATGTTGGGGTGCGTTCGTCATCGAGAGGATCGGCCTGAGCGGCACTCCGCTCTTGTGCATTTTGGGCAGCCCATATAGCTGTGGAGTAGTTGATCCATTCGGCTTTAAACTGTTATAAATAACACTATCGATCACGTGAGATTGATGAAGCATTTCTAAGTAGCGAATGATTCGGGATTCCAACGCAGTCACATCCCTGCCTTCTCGAGTCGTTTAAATTTGTTAGTGTCACTGAGTATAATGCTCATCTTCTCGATGTATTCATCTTTGTACATGACTACAACTCCTGAACCCTTATCCGGCTTCAGTACAACGACATCCTTATCATGCAATTCGTGTAACGCTCGTAGGTGTCTGTACGTAAGCGCGCACTTTTCTTTTATTGGCGCATTTTTTACTTCATAGGCAACATCGGTCAGTTTGTTGCTAAACCATATAAGCTTATCGGTACTAGTTGGTTGAACGTCCTTCAACTGATCAAAAAAGTTCTCAAACTGAGGCTCAATGAACAATCCTAACAATCGTCTAGGTGGCACTCTGTAATCTAGCCCGAAAGACAATGCTTCTGACTGTAGTGCATCAAGGTTCACATTTGACAGATTCACCACATACTTACTGGGGTCCCGAGTACATGGCTCCTCATCTTGGTTGTTCATCAATGATTTTTCAAGCCGTGCTAGTCTCATCATTTTGGTGCGATCAATTTTGGCTTCACAAAATTGGGTGTATATAATCCGACAGCAGACGGACAACTTTTCGACTACTTGTGCTTTTCAAGTAACTAAAGGGAACTAACTGATTTAAAATTCCAGGAAGTGTCAAAGAAAAGGATTTGTCCTGTAAGAAGTGGAATGTCAAAACCGATTGACTACGCGTCATGTGAATCACATCAAACATCGTTATACACCCGAACATGTTAAGCAAAATGACCCTACAGAAATCCCCTTACACATTCTTTTAGATGCCTTTGCTTTGCCTAAGCCAATGGAAGGACAAACAGAGCAACGCGTTGGTGTGAGCCCAGAAGTGTAACCTGAACGATGACATTCCACAAGTACAGGCCCGCCAATTCAGCGACTCCGTAACATTCCAAGCAAAAGTTCTTATGTGTAACAATTTACTTTTAACCGAGGAGGATGTTAGAGAGATCACGGATGTCATCCACACAGATAGCATGTGAAAATCGATGGATTTTCAGCGTCTGTGCTTGTCAGTTAACTTGGAACTTCCAGCCAACCACATAACACGTGAGCATGGATTGGTTTCAACCAAGTGTGTAGTTAACAGCTTTCCCGACACTTTGGTGGTAACCGCAGTTGTGAAAAGAAACGTTTTCAATCTGTGTCAATTCTGTCTTCTTACTAGTAAACAGGAGTTTTAAAACTTTACGGTTTGTTTAAATGAAACAAAGGAGTATCCGCATCGACTCAGTAGGATCGTTAGTTATGGACTTGAACCTGCAATTTATATCGACGAGCTTGGCTCGCTAAACATGCTGTAATTTTTGCTGAGCTGTCTTTGCTGAATGAACGCTTGTCTCTGACGGACTGCGTTCTGCAACATGGTGTCAGAGAAGACAAAGACGACGCCACCGGCGGCGCGCGGATGCTGTTTGCATCACCACCGTCTATTCAGATACCTGCCTCACTGAACATGGATGAACGGATGAACGGATGATCACATGACAGTGCAGAGCGATCTCCACAGTGCTTATGATTTGTCATCCGATAACCAACTTCAGTTCAACGTGGCAAATTGCAAAGTTGTAAGCATACGCCATCAGGTTATCTATGAATATTGACTTCGGGACCAGCAGTTACAATGAGCTTCCCAGGAAAAGGACCTCGGGGTGATCGTGCAGTGCGAAATTGGCTGCTGGATACAGGCTGCGAAGGCATCGAAAAGAGCTGGTCGACATTTTGAACCCTTACGGAAGGCTTTCGGAAATTTCGAGCCATCAATCTTTCCGCAATTGCTGAACGCCTACGTGAGACGTCACGTGGAATAGGCCATCCAGGCCTGGCGTCTCTGGCGCGACATCAATGTACTTGAAGCTCCACAAGGTAGAACGACCAAACACGTTAGAGCATTGTTTCATGTCTCCTACCAGCGCAGGCTACAGTCCCTGAGATTGTACAGTGGTCATTTTCGAAGTCAGCGATGAAACCTGATCATGGTTAACTTAATATTGACAAACCCAACTCACCCATGTTGCAATCTGTTGCAGCTGGGCCAAAATGCCAACCTGAGAAGCCATTAGCTCAAACTGGCTGCGCACTACAGTCGACTTGATTGTCGGCGAAACCATTTCTCCCTCCATTTGTCCCTTTCCTGAAATGTCCTTCCGACCCAGGTTATCCTCGCCCCTACATTAACGCTTTTCAAAAAACGCCTTGATAGAACGCTTTCCAACTTGCATTAATTGATATAGTCCGTTTCACTTGGAGGATGAAATAACGCAAACCAAACCATGTACTTAACGTCCCTCTCCGCAACGTGACGGTGAGGATACATGCAGAAGTGTCCAGGTGAGTAGTCTGGATGTACCCAAACTGGATTTACATACCTCTTCTATCAACTGAAGCAACACACGAACGAGCATTGTCGTTTCTATTTTTCTTCCTCACGCATTTGCTGAACTATAATGGCGCTTTATACTATTTTCTGTGTGTGTATCAGGTTCCCACTTCAAACTATCATTATACAGTAGTGCATTTAAATCGCTAGAAGCTTAAAATAACGAGTTACTTATTCGACGAACATTTCAGTGTTAATTTTTACTCCAAGCATCCTACGGGACTTGACAAGCACATGCTTTTTCTTCGCGCTAAATCATTGTTCATTGTAATATATAATGCGGTTGAACAAACTGTCGCCACTGATGTCTGTTGAGCTCCATGGCCCCCAGCTTTTCTAACCACTGGCAGTCCGAGTTGCACAGTTCTCATCCTCGGAAGCGGACCGGTCCGACACATGCTACTTCCATCATGCTTCTTCACCACTTCATTAAATTACCCATTGCGACACTTTTTCCAGTCGCTTAGGTGGAGCGCAAATGACGTTTGACAGGGAAGGCGATAGGTTGGCATCCTCAGTGTGTGGACGTGACAACGCTTGCGGTGCCGGATAATAACGGTTTGGATGAAAATTCTGTTTGCTCCAAGCACTCGGTTTCGGACTTCTGCGTTGCTGACGTGATGTTGCCACCACACGTGAGCAACCCTACGCAAACAACGATTGTCAAATTCTGACAATGGCCTTATGTCTTCCGAGTGAGTGCGCGAGGTCTCACTGCCGTACAAGAGGACCACACGGACAGAGGCAATGTACACGCAGCTCTTCAGCTTAAGACTGACATCGCAACAATGCCATAGGTGTCGCAGACTTATGAGTGCAAGGCGGGCCTTT
The DNA here is from genome assembly GCA_944474145.2 of Dicrocoelium dendriticum. Lineage (NCBI taxonomy): Eukaryota > Metazoa > Platyhelminthes > Trematoda > Plagiorchiida > Dicrocoeliidae > Dicrocoelium > Dicrocoelium dendriticum. The sequence continues at coordinate 50,235,092 of OX104060.1, forward strand.
ACGATCCGTTGTGAGACCTGCCGTTATTGATGGCCAGTTGCATCGGGACAGTATTAACCAGATCAGACAATTCCCGCAGTGTCCCATCAGCAGTCATTGGTAGCATTTCCTACAGCACTTCAGTAAACTTAGGTGACGTCGTATTCTAGAGTTGGTAAGTTTCGTGGAATTGTCTGGTTGGAATGCATAAGTTAAGGGAGAAAAAACGTTGTCAGCTTTCATACGTCGGTCTAAAAATAATCAAAAGAAAGCTTAGGCTGTTATCATAAACCTGCTATTTTGTACATAGGAGCATTTGCTACCTTAAACTCCTGTCTCGATCGCTAACCACTATTTCATAGTAAGCCTCGCCTGATCGGCAATCGCCATCAGACGCCTCCTTTCTTCGCAATTTTACTGTAATGATGTGTTACACGTTTCTAATTGACTTCAAAAGCGGGTCAGCTTGCGGTCTACGTTTGCGACAGCTATCAGCTTACTCGGACGACTCTGCTGTTCCTCAGGGTACAAAGACTATCGGCTATGTCGCCTTATTCACTGCAGTCAATTAAGTCGTGTGAAGCCTTTCCAGATATACGATTTTTAGATTCGCCCTACCCTGCGGACTTCAACAATCCCTTCCTCCTTCATCCACCAGTTTCAGATATTGCTCAATCCACACTTCATCTCCCATCGCTACCTGACTAAACCTGAACGTTGTGTGCTAGTTTGCGAGTTACAGTGATCATATGGGTTTTGATTGGTGGTAATTCTTGCACCCTCAGGGTCAAGCATACCAGATTAGACAATATGTAGTGAACAAACTAACTCGTTCTCCTAGTCCCCAGGTTGGGAATTGTATGGGGTGTCTTCTTACTCCTGAAAGCAGCCTCTCTGTGACCCATTGCAAAAACTATACGACCTCGCGGTTAGGTCTAAGATCCAGAGTCTTTGATTGAGTACGCTACTCATTCTCCTATTTAGATCTAAGCAGTCTGACAGTATCCCGTCCCCGCAATGGAATGACCACCTCGAAATATTTCTCAATGTATAAGTAATAGCAGAAAATGATCGACAAAGTTCATTTTACCACATCGAGCAGGTGTATGTGGGTGCGGATTCCACTGTGCTGGTGATCCCATCTTCTTATTCTTCAATTGCGCTTTTTCCGTCTTATCGACCGCTTCCAAATTGACTTTTAGCTGCCATGATTGCAGACCAGCAAATATTGGCCGCAACTCTCTTGAATCCATTCTTGCTTGTTTTCTGTTTTCGACTAATACGCAACCGGTTCAGTCGACAAGTCCATTTTCAACCAAGCTGACAAATCAGTTCATCCATTTCTATTTGGAGCCTTTGATCCTTACTAAAACTGGCATGCCTTAACGTGGACACATTGTCATTGATTTGCTAACAGAAGACACTCTTGTGAACACTAGGGATCCAAGTGGTCGATACCCGCTGTTTATCGGAAACCTTACTGCGAGATTCTAAGGTTGTGGGTAACCTGAGGTCTCCTTTATGTGACACTGGCAGCATTTTCATTGCTTCTCTTCCGAGACGACGCGGCTCCAAATACCGGTGAAGCCGGTTAGGATATTGCCCTAAATCCTGGACTGAATATGCTGTGATTGACTGGATCCCAATCAATAACCGGATGTGTGTCGTCTGGCTGGCTGGCTCATTCAAAGTATCGAAATCGAGCAGGGACAAACGGTACCCTTCTGTCACTACGGTCTACGCCCCTACAACCGTAGAGCGAACTTGGTGAAAGGTGACTTGTATCATCAACTGAACGCACACCTTCCTTTTATAAAATCTGAGGACGCTGGGGTGCTTGCTGGTGATCTGAACGCATATGATTGAAATTTGTCCACTGATGGGATGTATCTCGGCGACCAACACGCTGGAGGTTCCCGTAATGATAACAGTGAGCTGTTATTACACCTGTGTGACTACACTCGTCTATGTATTGCGCACAGTGACATCCGATGCTGCACCGGCAGGAGAGCGACATGTTGCACATACGCCTCCAACAAACTATGGACGCTAATCGATCACATCGCGATCAGTTAGTGCTGTAGAGGATATATCTAAAAATGCTGATCGGTTTGGAACCCGAGCGTGGACTTCGACCACGCTCATGTAGGTGTCGATCTATGGGTGCATTTCGGCGGGCGTCCGCAACGATGGTGTGAGTGCGTATCCACTTGTCAAGAGGCAAAGCCAGATGTTCTGAATGCACATAAAATTGCGCTGCCTTGCGGATTGGATAAGCTCACACTGAACACAGTTGACCTTCATATGTCGCATGTTTACCAGCAGTTATTAAAAACAGGCACGTCTTCATGGGACAAATCAAAATGCCTGTTATGGCTCCCTCTTGGTTACCCAACGTTCTGACGACCCAAATCAACGCTCCTAGTCGGACGAAGGAATGTGACCCGGAACTATGTCTACACACGAAAAGATAACCGAGGAAATTAGAAGTACGCACGACCTATGAGACAGACGCAACTTAGTTACTGAGCGCTAGTTGGACGGGCTCCTAGACCGAACATGCGACTACCAAGCCCAATAAAATTCAGCAAAAGACAGGCCTTTCGCAGCAGGCACTTTTACCGGTCAGACTCAAGGCGATTACAGCGTTGTCCAACTTTGCTTAATTACAACGATCGTGAAATACGTACTTTTTCACGTAGACGCTTAGGTAAGCAAACCCTGGAAGCAAGGCATAAGCAAGTGAATTCGCACAACATGAACATACCAACGGAACATATAGTAACCGAGTTGCGCCTAAGTCTCACGGGTCGTGCATACTCCTAATTTGGTCGGTTACCTTGTCGTGTGGATATAGTTCCTAGTCACACTCATTTGTTCGACTAGGGGAGTTGATACTGGATCCTCTGAGCGTTGTGTAACCAAGAGGGGAACATTACAATGCCATCTTGGATATTTGTCTCAACTAATTCACTAAAACCTCTGCATGGTCACCAAAAGACTTCCGCTGGAAGCGAAGATAGTGAGACTTTTGAAGGCTTCAGGTCGAATCATGTTGGTTTCACTGTGCATCGCAGATGTAAACGGCAACTACTCTTGATAACCATCTCAAATTGTTCCATCTGATGCGGGAAACGGGTATTAGGAGATCGGTTGTAAGCAGAGCTATGTGTGAAAAGATTTGACGTCCCATACACAGCTTGGCTAAACGCTTGGAGCGTTGAACCGAACAATGAAAAGTAGTTTACCTAACGTGAGTCGCATGACAATTTATCTACCATTGATCGCCAAATTTCCTGAGCGTCCTTGGATCCGCCCTCATGCGCAGAAGTGCAATGTGTGTTCAAGTTGTTAAAAGTAAATGATGTCGTAGGGCCAATTGATTTTCCTCCAGCTTCCTTTAAATCCGATGGAACGGCTCTTGCGTGTGATTTGCACCAATTATTAGTGAAAGTGTGGGAGCCGGAAACTGTCCAAACAGTCTGGAACCTTTGTAGTAAAATCCCAATTTGCAAGGAAGGCTTACTAAAGAATACAAAATCATACCTAGATCGGTCTAATCTCAGTTGCTTCTAATTTGCTTGCGTTGTTGTTTTTCACGAACTGACTGGCACTCGTAGAAGAATGATTTGGGAAGAGCAGCCCGGCTTTCGTCGAAAGCGAGTTTGTGCGGACTACATCTTTACGCAAGGCCAGTTTTTGGACTACAGCCATATTTATTGGCGTCCCACCGTAATCGTGTTCCTCGACATCAAGAATATTTTTGATTCGCTGGATCGATGTGCCCTTTAAGAGTGTCCTCTCAGACTTTATGTGCGAGATGATTATGTGAATGTCATAAAAGGGTTGTACATAGTTCAGATTGTATGAGGGCTAATGGCAGTTGTGACCAACGAACGACCTGCGGACCACCAGCAACCTCGTAATTGTAATTGAAAATATTGTAGTCCTTACTGCTTTTCCTTCCAGGATAAGTAACAAGAATGCGGACAATCAGAGAGTAAGGCCTTCGGTGCAGTGTAGTTGCTGTGAATACTCGCGCAAAGTTGTCAGAACGAGGCACGGTTTCATTCCAGCGCTCTTTAAGCACGTGGAACAGCTGTAGGGAACAGCAAGAGTTACCAGTAGAAGCAAACAATTGATTCTGCATGTAGAGCATTTCACGGAATATGGACATTTACCTTTTATTCACTATAACGAGAAGGCACTTTGTTTCACAGGTAGGGAAACGTTCACCGTTCTGAGGGAACACAATGTGAATCGGCATTACGACACGCAAGACAAAGCTAAGTACGACGAATTCACGGATCGACGGCGAGAAGAAGAAGCCGTTGCAGAAAGAAAATGCTGGATTGAAACAATTTTCTGCAAACGGTTAGATGAAGGCGTTTCTGCCATGAAAATAAGTTTTCGTGTTGCAAACATTGTTCTCAAGGCATACATACCGTTCTCTCATTTAAAGTTAGTGTAAAAGTGATTTCTGGCTGTTAAAGATATACTTTTTAGGAAAAGACCGTATTGTAGCTGTTAGCCTCTTCCGTTGAACCATTACGAGACATGTAAAGGAGATTGGACGAGACTTGTTGACACAACTACGGAAGAAAACAATGTAATTCCAAGCATTGTCTATAGCACTGGACGAGCCAACAGATGTAGCCGACACTACACAGTTGTAAAAAATCCCATAGTATGATCAGAAGTCAGGGTAAGCAAACATATGTTTTCGATAATTCTTCTCCAGGCTTATACAATTATATGCAAATGTGCAGACAGACATTACAAGTCGTTACTATTGGAGCAAGTTAATTTGATGCTAACAGCGCCGTCGGTTAAGCCACGACAATCGACCGCATGTGACCTGGTGGGTCAGACTTCACCGGCCGTTTGGACCAGGGCAGTCCCAAGCCTTTAGTTAGCTTCTTCCGAACACCTAGCTCCGGCTCATATAGTCGGATCGCGATTGCTTCAGCGGCTTCTAGTAGTGGCTTGCGGACGTAGTTCGAGCGATGCTTTGGGGCCTGATTGATAAGTTTGAACAAATCAGTGAACTTTATGGCTTGCCCTGTATCGGCTAGGTGCGCAGCTATTGAAGACTTCGCTGTATTTCCACTTCCAGTTCTAAGCCCGACCGGATGGTGTTTTTTCATTCTCTCAGATAGACACCGTGTCGTACGACAAATGTATTCCGCCCCACAGGAGCATGCAAACGTGTAGATACATATTGAGTTGGTGTGGACAGGCCTCTAATGCCTTGAGTTTAGTTTCACCATCGGAAAGCTAGTGAACTGGATTTGCATCTGCGCTGCCAACGCAAGACGACGAGATAGAAGTTCCGTCGCAACCTCGCCCTTGTATGGCAGCTGTAGGAAGATTGGCTTACGTTCTACTGTCAAAACTACCGGTTTTTTCTTCTTATGTTCCGCGTTGGCTCTGATGAGGCTTTCCGGATAGCCTTTTTCCCTTAGCACTAAGCGAATGCACTCTAATGCTTCCGCAAGCGTGCCATTCAAGCTGATACGTTCAGCTCGGCTCACTAGGGTATTTATCAAGTTCCTTTTAAACCTAAGTGGTACAAAGCTGTAGAAGTTTGTGTACTGCCGATTCCAGGTACTTTTCCTATAGACGCAAGCTGTAGCGCACCCCCATACAGCATTTTCATGGCGACATCAAGGAAATGAAAGCGACTGTTTTCCTCAACTTCGCGGGTAAACTTTATTGCTCAGTGGCCTTGGTTGAACGTGTTTATTAGTCCCTCGAGACGACTGAAACAAGACAAAAATGTCGTCCACGTAAAGGCAATATAAACCGAGACTTGAGATCGTTGGCTTTAGCTTTCCCTGTTCCAGCATGCCTATGAAGACGTCGGCGAGGAACGGAGCCAGTGGGGAACCCATCGCTACCCACCTCGCACTACTGGTGTTATTCGCCATTGAATAGAAACTGAGCATTGAACGTGCATCTGAGCAATAGTTCCTTTAGGATCACCTTGGGTATGTCAACATTAATATGGTTTGCATTAACATACTCACAGATGTATTTTATGGTCTCAACTAATGGCACATTGGTGAAGAGTGAAGTAACGTCGAGGGAACACGTGGTTAGATTGGAAACAGTTACATCCTGCACGGTATCCACAAACTCAAAACTATCCTTCACGCTATGCACAACAATTCGCTCTCGAATGGGCGTAATAATCAAAACCAGCCACCGATCAATCGAGTGATAGGGGGAGTGTTCCATGTCCAAGACGGGACGAAGGGGGAAGTTAGGCTTGTGAGTTTTTGGTAGCCCATATAGTCTTGGAATAACCGTCCCTACCGGCAGAAGTTGTTCATAAGTGGCTTCGTTGATGTAACCATCCTTTCGAAGCCGTTAGAGACAGTTGCAAAGTTGCGTTTCAATCTGATTTGTTTTGTCTTTCACACCTATGGTCCTCAGAAACTTGCCGAGCGTTAGAATAAGTATAGGGAACATGCCCACGTACCGGCTGCATTCTCCACCCCCGCTAATAACATATACCCCTCGGAATTCCAACATCTGGAGCTAGCCCCCGTAGAGGCGATGATGCAAATCCATCTAAGTGGACATAATACACTGGTTAAATATTTTCCTCACACAATCTGGTTTGCAATCAAATCACAACCAATTTGAGGATGTTACATATTTTCGCTCTAGTCCCAAATCTCTAACCTTTAATATGAGGATTACGCCTGCAGTTCAGACACGAGCTTCTTCTTGTTTGATTCAACGTGACTTACACCCAGTCGTAAGAGTTCGTTTTAAGCACTGCAGATAAATCAGATCCAACTTTAAACTAAGTTACGTCGTCGCAGCAGCAGTACCAAACGGGTTATCTAACGATCGTATGCACCAATATTTTTGGAAGTTTTGAAACTATTGGCTGAAATTGTCCTTCAAGAGCTTCAGCATCTCAATCACACGGCTCGTTGGAACTGGAACGCCGACGGTTTGCGCAGCTGACTGCAGTTCTGAGCGAATAGGAAAATATGCCAATGTACTTTTCTGTGCACTCTAAATGAAAAGCCGCAACTTCCATTCAAGCGACTCTACATCGCCGTAGATATGAGAGATAACTCTACCCTGACCAAGTTTTCAATTAAGTGAGCAATCAGATTACATAAAATTGCTAGGTCTGCGGTACAAGTTTCGGTTGCTCGGTTTGAAAAAAACTTTGGAACACCTTCCCCCCGGCTCAGCCATTGGGATTCATTGTTGTACCGCAAGTCATCATGGTCAGCCTCCATCTTTTGCAGAAAGGTTTTGACGGAGCTGGGATTAATAACAGTAATAATTATGAACTTTACTATGCTTTCTGTTGTTGGCATGACAACTTCCAAGTTCACCACCATATCTCACAAGACCTCTTCGTGAATTATGCAGTGCAGTACAACCAGCTTTTAATCACCAATGGATTCCTTGAACTTGTAACATAGCTGTGCATCAAGACCGTTATGCGTTCCGACGATACTTTTTGCTCCGTTACTGGTCACTCCAAACAATCTTACCCACTACAAACTAAGCTTAACAATAATTGTACTGATTGCAGCAAAGCGATCTGCCGTTGTTGTACCAGGCAAGCTATTTACTGATGCAAATACCTTAACTTCGAAAGTATTGCTAATTTCGCTTCTGGCAATTAACAACTGTGTAGTAGACTTGAGATCGCTGGCTTTAGCTTTCCCTGTTCCAGCATGCCTATGAAGACGTCGGCGAGGAACGGACCCAGTGGGGAACCCATCGCTACCCACCTCGCACTGCTGGTGTTATTCGCCATTGAATAGAAATTGAACATTGAACGTGCATCTGAGCAATAGTTCCTTTAGGATCACCTTGGGTATGCCAACATTAATATGGTTTGCATCAACATACTCACAGATGTATTTTATGGTCTCAACTAATGGCACATTGGTGAAGAGTGAAGTAACGTCGAGGGAGCACATGGTTAGATTGGAAACAGTTACATCCTGCACGGTATCCACAAACTCAAAACTATCCTGCACGCTATGCACAACAATTCGCTCTCGAATAGGTGTAAAACTCAAAACCAGCCACCGAGCAATCGAGTGATGGGGGAAAATTTTCATATCCAATACGGGAAAGGGGGAGTTTAAATCATTTCTAATGCATACATGCTACCAATACCGACATGCGATGATAGTATATCACACTCCGGTAAAACAAGAATATCTTCAACCTCTTAACCGTCTTTTTAACATAGATGAAGTCTAACGCACTAGGCCAGATAAGGGCGCGGGTATTGTTATCATGAACAGAGTGGACTACTTGAGCAAAATGAAAGCAATACTAGCAGATGAAAGCAAGTTTCTGAGGACCATAGGTGAGAAAGACAAAACAAATCAGATTGAAACGCAACTTTGCAACTGTCTTTAACGGCTTCGAAAGGATGGTTACATCAACGAAGCCACTTATGAACAACTTCGGCCGGTAGGGACGGTTATTCCAAGACTATATGGGCTACCAAAAACTCACAAGCCTAACTTCCCCCTTCGTCCCGTCTTGGACATGGAACACTCCCCCTATCACTCGATTGATCGGTGGCTGGTTTTGATTATTACGCCCATTCGAGAGCGAATTGTTGTGCATAGCGTGCAGGATAGTTTTGAGTTTGTGGATACCGTGCAGGATGTAAGTGTTTCCAATCTAACCATGTGCTCCCTCGACGTTACTTCACTCTTCACCAATGTGCCATTAGTTGAGACCATAAAATACATCTGTGAGTATGTTGATGCAAACCATATTAATGTTGGCATACCCAAGGTGATCCTAAAGGAACTATTGCTCAGATGCACGTTCAATGTTCAATTTCTATTCAATGACGAATAACACCAGCAGTGCGAGGTGGGTAGCGATGGGTTCCCCACTGGGTCCGTTCCTCGCCGACGTCTTCATAGGCATGCTGGAACAGGGAAAGCTAAAGCCAGCGATCTCAAGTCTACTACACAGTTGTTAATTGCCAGAAGCGAAATTAGCAATACTTTCGAAGTTAAGGTATTTGCATCAGTAAATAGCTTGCCTGGTACAACAACGGCAGATCGCTTTGCTGCAATCAGTACAATTATTGTTAAGCTTAGTTTGTAGTGGGTAAGATTGTTTGGAGTGACCAGTAACGGAGCAAAAAGTATCATCGGAACGCATAACGGTCTTGATGCACAGCTATGTTACAAGTTCAAGGAATCCATTGGTGATTAAAAGCTGGTTGTACTGCACTGCATAATTCACGAAGAGGTCTTGTGAGATATGGTGGTGAACTTGGAAGTTGTCATGCCAACAACAGAAAGCATAGTAAAGTTCATAATTATTACTGTTATTAATCCCAGCTCCGTCAAAACCTTTCTGCAAAAGATGGAGGCTGACCATGATGACTTGCGGTACAACAATGAATCCCAATGGCTGAGCCGGGGGGAAGGTGTTCCAAAGTTTTTTTCAAACCGAGCAACCGAAACTTGTACCGCAGACCTAGCAATTTTATGTAATCTGATTGCTCACTTAATTGAAAACTTGGTCAGGGTAGAGTTATCTCTCATATCTACGGCGATGTAGAGTCGCTTGAATGGAAGTTGCGGCTTTTCATTTAGAGTGCACAGAAAAGTACATTGGCATATTTTCCTATTCGCTCAGAACTGCAGTCAGCTGCGCAAACCGTCGGCGTTCCAGTTCCAACGAGCCGTGTGATTGAGATGCTGAAGCTCTTGAAGGACAATTTCAGCCAATAGTTTCAAAACTTCCAAAAATATTGGTGCATACGATCGTTAGATAACCCGTTTGGTACTGCTGCTGCGACGACGTAACTTAGTTTAAAGTTGGATCTGATTTATCTGCAGTGCTTAAAACGAACTCTTACGACTGGGTGTAAGTCACGTTGAATCAAACAAGAAGAAGCTCGTGTCTGAACTGCAGGCGTAATCCTCATATTAAAGGTTAGAGATTTGGGACTAGAGCGAAAATATGTAACATCCTCAAATTGGTTGTGATTTGATTGCAAACCAGATTGTGTGAGTAAAATATTTAACCAGTGTATTATGTCCACTTAGATGGATTTGCATCATCGCCTCTACGGGGGCTAGCTCCAGATGTTGGAATTCCGAGGGGTATATGTTATTAGCGGGGGTGGAGAATGCAGCCGGTACGTGGGCATGTTCCCTATACTTATTCTAACCCTCGGCCTCAAAGGCTTTGAGCACCATTGGCTTATGTTAAACGGTCGCCACCGTTCAATATCTCTAGCTGTGTGTGAGGTGGATACCAGACGTCACCTACCCTCATCACCATCGCAGTGGACTAAGTCATAGAAACAGGACACTACTTAGAAGGTTGGTAGCTGCTCCTAGGTGATCGACTTCTTGACTTAGAGCACGCCAACGAGTTTTCCTGATTTGTGACAACTCCAAATATGCCAGGCAGTAATGGACCAATCAGCAATGGCTGTCAAGCATTTTGAGCTATGCTTTGCACTCTCAAAATGCAAAGTCTTTCTCCAGGCTTGGCAGGGACGCAGCTCTGCTCTGACCCTTGGTGGGGATCAGCTAAAAGTTGTTCAGGAATTCAAGTACCTGGGCAGCTATATTAGCATAGATGGAATAGTAGACAAGAACATGAACTATATGGCAAAGACGTGCGGAGCTTTTACCAAGCTCCATCACCTGTGGTGTCGGTGCGACGTCACACGCCTTGAAGAGCAGCTTACAATGTAACCATCCGTTCAACCCTCCTATACGTTTGCGAAACGTGGCTCATCGGACTGACTTAACTACAGAGGTTTATTATGTTCAACTACCGGTGCCTTCACAGTTTAGCTCATGTATGGTAGGAGCACCGCGTGAGCAATGGTGCAGGAAGAAAGAGGGAGCCGCTCAGCCTCGTTGTTTCACGCACCAACCTCGGATGGTTGGGTTTCGTGTTGCGCATGCCACCAAACCGACTGTCGTGTCGTCCATTATTTGTGTCACCTAGTATGGATGAAAAAGTGGTAGGGACCCCAGGCGATGACTTGGTAAAGAGGAATGAAAACTTTCACTTCGAAGTTGGCGTCGGTTGGTGTCTCCAGACTGCCGGGTTGGGATCAGAAAGTCAGTGAGTATGTTTGGTTGGAGACACCTTTTGTTAAGACGAACAGCCGACTTCAGTGGCGTTTGTGTTGCGATTTTCTTTGTCTCTCCCTCTTCCACGTAGTTTCACCTTCCAAACGCAATCTCATACTTGATGCAATGTGTGCCACGAAATAAATCGTCACTTGTTTTGGGTCTCATTTTGTATACTGTAATGTTTACTGTTTAGTTTGTTGATTATATCTTATGGTTTTGTATTGGGGCACATTAGCTGTAGTGTCTCTCACATCTAGCTAACGTGTCATGATGATGATAATGTTGCTGGGCCCTGTCATCACATGACAAGTCTGCACCATGTATTTTGGCCCGAGTTCATTGAGCGATAACAGATGATAGACAGATGGTCCGCCGACCATCCTTCTTCCGGAAGACCGGACGAGCATGTCCACCCCTGCTGTCACCTGCACACCCTGACAGATCCAACGGTATACGCTTACTTCCTGCTGGACCAACAATTCAAGCTATTTAAAAGCAAAAAGGTGCCATTGTTCCTTCATTCTTTTCTAATCTGCATGCTTCCACCAAACGGTCTATCTAGGATGCTCATAAGCGTAAAGTCGAAACCATCGCAACGCTCACTGAACTGCATTCGGATATGTATTTCTGAATTAGTGGTGTGTTTGTACAACCAGCTGAAACACGCTGTAGCTAAATGATTGTGAATGCGAGACCCTACTTGAGCTGCTCTGCACAAGTGATTTGTAAGATTACGAGGTCCTTTCTTTCAGAACGTCGAGGCCTTCAGAAAGGAAGTTTTTTGAAAGTAGTCAGCTAAATGGACCCCTACTAGAATATCACCCCAAACACTTCTTGGCTCTTCAACACAAAAGTCTCACCCGGATACTGTCAACTCCAGGGTAAATTTGCCGTGACAGACCCCATCGGGCTGTTGTGACCCTCATTACACGGAAGGTCATTGTAGGGTTATAATATCTTCAAATCGAGAATTTGTGAAGACTCTCCCACCTTCTAGGCGGCCTTTTGAATGGTATGCTTGTGGCTAAATGGAGCTAACGTGCGCTATGAAAATGCGTGGTAGGTCTATACTGCCACGCCGTATCACCCATTTCATTTTGCCTGCATTTTGGTCACTACCTCTTTGAGACATCTTAGACCATCGTGGGCACGAGAAGTATTACACGTTGTATGGGACGGCTTCTGCGACACCCTGCTTGAGCCCATACGCATAGGCCGCCGCACAGCCCTTTTCTTGATAGAGATTATCCAGAAGAACTAGGTGGTTAATCTAACAGTATTGTTGTGGTATCGTGGGGCCGCTATGAGAGTGCGTTGTACTATATTATGCATAAAAGATGCTAAACTGTATCCAGTATTGAGATGTCCTACAAGTCACGGAGGCTTCAAGAAGGGAAGTGAATAGCTTGCCTGAAGATTACGTGAATTCGCGGCTATCGACCTGTATGATGCCGCTCTTTCCCGAATACTGTCTGTGTGTAACAATCAAGTCATACGATATGTAAGGAAAACAAAAGTAACAATCGGTCTTAAATCGGCTTTGCAAGCTTTGTCCACATCCCAGTGGTTAAGTGGTAATACACTGATCGGCATTGATTTGTGTCCAGGATCCGGATCGTCATTTGGCTGTCCCAGACGGAATAGAGCAAACGACCAAGGAACAAATCACGGATCAGACAACAACTAGCTACTGGCTACCTTCTAGTCTTTACCTGAAAACTAGTGGTTATGGTTTGTTTGAATGTCGCATCTATTTAAAAACGTTTTAGGACCTAATACGCGGTTGATCCAGAGCATTCATTACATACTCTGATTTGGTTTAAAAACATCGCTACATGTCGCTTAGTTGAGAGCCGTGTTTCAGTATTATGTCAGCTTAATGCAAGTAGGATGGGCTGTTGCCAATGTTTCGTCCATCGTTCAACCATTGGTTCACGCCCAAATTCTGAGCAATATTAGCAGTAGCAGCAATTCCGTTTAAGCCACCGTTTCCAGTAATGATCGATGCATAGCCAAGTTCGAACTATTTTCATGGTAGGTCTAGCAACAGTTGGGGAGCAACGCTGTATCCGAGGTGGCCAATCAGCATGTTCACTGGGCGTTGCCTAAATTTCGCAACCTGATACTCGAAATACTTGTGGCTGCTCAGAATCGCAGTATATACTGATGCAACTAGAATGTCTGTGGCGCTTGTCAGGATCGTTTGAAGTCAAAAGCCCAATCATTTCGGTTAGTGAGAGTATTAGCCATTACACAGACTGGTCTATCTACAACAACTGTGTGTGCCATGGATGTTGTGTGGATATTGGTAATTTGTACATACCCATCGTTTATCCAATGTCAGAACTATCACCTTCGGTTATATGTATTCCTACCAAAAGATGAATGTTTGGCGCCCACATTGTTGTTTAACTTAACGGAAACTGTCAATATGGCGATGAACCTAAATGTTGGACCTCAACAGTCTACCGTGACTTTAACCACAGTAGCACCAACCCCAGGCTGTCTTATGACTTATACCGAGGCTGCTCAATTTGTTCAAGCGATAGACGATGCTTCAAAGATGGCGCTGACCGACGCTGCACAAATCAACTATCGTTCGGTTCTCGTCGGTCCCATGCTCCCCTTACAATGTGATCAAGTCGATGCATGGACACTAAGCGTGGCGGCAAACTGCCGAACTGTGAGATCTACATACATCCACCGCGTAGGATATCAGTGTCCACTGGCTAGCCAAGTCGCACTGCCCCAACCGTTGCCCGCCCCAGGCGGTACATGCAGCGCAATAACAGACCCAACGATGGATTTCTCAGCGTTTGGACGAATCTCTGTCGGCGTCTCCATCTATCAACTGGCCGAAGTGTTAGAAAGTATTATGAAGGCATACTCCTGGCGTTCGCTTTTAATAGTATATCAGAAGGATCCAACGGACAATATGAGGGAGGTAGCTGACCAATTGGTCTTGCAGTGGGAAACCAACAAAGCCTCCATCAGAGTGACAGATATACGCGGGTGGGCTGAAGAACTGGATTACAAGCCAATCATCTCGCCTAGCAAGGAGAAGCACGCAGGTTAGCAAAACTCATTTTTGTGACTACTTTTGTTCGCTACCCGACTGTTTGTTTGAGGATGGAGAACTTATTGTGTAGAATTCAACCTTATTATGAAATTCCGGTGAAGTTGGTTATTTTTCTGCACCGTGTGGAAACATACACAATAGCCGTTTCGCTTTTATAAACCCCGATCTATCTATCTATCTATCTATCTATCTATATCTATCTATCTATCTATCTATCTATCTATCTATCTATCTATCTATCTATCTATCTATCTATCTATCTATCCATCTATCCAACAGTTCTAGATGATAAGAGATGATAGTATTTTAATAGGACACTAAATTCGGATATTTCGGGCATTCTCACCAGCTATTTACGAATAGCTGGTGCAGTTATGGTGTTGTGTACAATTGGGAGAAATATGTAAAGCCATTCGGTTTAAAAAGCCCGACCTATGACCTCACCGAACGAATGCAGTGATGGCCATAGACTCCGTGAGTTTTCACAAATTGGATTTTACCCTCCTAATTGTTGGGTCTTCGGCAAACTAAAGTAAGTGGACACTACACTGTCGGTTGATTATGCTGAACTAATCACGGAATTTTGACATTCAGAGCCATGCCTACTAGCTTCAGTTTAGAAAAGCTTCGGTGATTCGGCAGCTGGAACCTAATTTGTGCATGCAGACGAGTCTCATGACCAGTCTCGTCTTGGCTTGGCGAGACAAATGATCGGATCCCTAAAATTGAATTCACTTGTGCATTGTCCCCCACTTGTACGCAACACGGTAATTTCACGGAAGGCATATAACCGGCTCATGAAAATACCCGAAATGTTTGAATTCAGAGTGTTCCGCTAGAATGCTTTTGTTTGCTGCTATTATAAAGCTTGTAATGGATAGTTCGTATGGAGTAAAAGAATATTCCTGTCATAATTTCCAATCCACGGTTGCTGTCAGATCGAAAGAAGACAACTCTCCACTACTCAGTTCGCATGAATTCCTGCTTTGCTTAAACATAGATCATTTGATGCACCTAAGTGATCAGATCAAATACCATGAAGAACGAAATCTGCGAATTTGTGTTGCCCTGAACACTGCTTATATAAAGATGTTTATCCTGTCTGAGACCACAGATTCACCTTGACTGACAGCGGTTTCTGTCACGGAACGCACTACGAAAATGCCTGTCCCTGTTATGCGGAAAAGGAACTCAGTCGGATCCTTCAGAGGCAACTGAAATAACACTAAAGCGAGCGAAGCTGTAACTTCAATGTGAAGCCCCGGATAAAACCGGCCTAATTTGTGAGCAATGCGTGCCTCACTACTTGCTCATAATCCTTCACGGGAACAAACTACTGGTGGACGCGGGTGTAGTTGAACCAGGGAACAAAATGTTCGAGGGTTGGTGCAGTTGTCAAATTTAAGAACCCCAACTTTCTCGCATGTATTGCGGAACACGTTTCGACTGGGGGATATATTCAGAAAGCAGTAATTTCAAACTTACGGCACGATTTAGCAGTATATTGCGTGATCATTTTCGCCTTTTGGAGGATAACTGAAATGGGTTACATTTCACCGATGCATCATACTCTATCATTGCAGTTTGTCTCATGCTTGGTCAGCTGAGGATTGTGGCAAGTTTCCTTCTGGCAATAAAACAGACTGACCCCGAACAAATCGGATCTGCTCCATTCATTGTTTTTGACCAAACAGTGTTCTCTGAGGACGCACGCCGAATATGGGAGGGTTTGTCAAAAAGCCAGCCCGAACTGGGAACATTGACCAACACCCCACTTCTACTTGTTCCTCATCCATATCAGTTGGACTTACCAACAACAGTTGTAGCCGGGACTGAGGTAAGTTGTTATGCAATAGCCTGCAAATGGATATACTGCATACAGCCACTTAATTAGAATATTACAGTATTGGAAACTTCGTAGCTTTGACTGCATCCCAGCGTAAACCGCTAGAAAGCTTTATGTGGGTACTTCTGCTGTTCGAACAGCACATACAATTTGGTGGCATGGCGATCTGATCGCTTGTTGACGCAGTCGTCCGGTTATCCCCCTTTCCAACGATATGCTACGTTCATATGCAGCTAAGCTTGGTTAAACTCGCCTGACGCACCTGACGTTCGGTGACCGATTAATAAGCACGGGACGAATTTCGATATGCAGTCAGGCACCGGGCGAGAGTTTCACATTCTAATAGTGAAAACATTTGGGCTGATAAAATAATTCATTCCATTATGGTGAAGAAATAGGGGAAGGTTTCACTATTTAACGACCGTTAAATGTGTCCTTATCTCGTGCATTTGACTTTGTCGCGGAATGTCGAGACAGTGTTGGCGTGCTAGCACTAACTCATCCGAACACCGATGAATTAAGTTAACTTCTCGTTTAATGATATTAATTTTTTGAGGACTCATTGCCACCCTGCAACCTGGATGGTAAAAGTGAAACTGAATAATTCAGCTGCAGGAGACATTAATGAAACAACGTTATTTGGCACTGCATTAAATTTCAAATGTACCACAATTCCACTGTTTTTTTCGAACAAGACAACAAGTGAATTTGTTCACGTGAATGTATTTTGCGCCACAACAATAAACCCACTGCATGGTCTACAAGCTAACCCGATGTTCAGTGGAAACCGCCGAACACCGATTCGCGCACCATAACACGGTGGATGTGATTCTACTAATTCTGTTTGCACTTGCGTGCAACAGTGCGGTGCCAGCTACAGGCACTGATCACTTCCAATGTATGTGAGTTCTTGTTTATGGGAACATTAAATTATATTTGCAGGGTTACATCAAGAAATAGTATCGTATGTGGTAAAATGGACTCCAATCAATCGAACCGGGGCAAGTCCTTTAGACAGATTTGTCGTATTTGAAAATCGTGCAATTCAGAAAGTTAAATGAAAGCAGCTTTACTTCTCATGGGTGGGATCTGGTTGCTTCGTTGAATAAGGTTTAGGCATGACAATATGCACAATTACCTGCGCTCGCAGAGAGCTTGATAGTGGAGACAAAACAAACACTGCAACGGTGTTTTGAGTTGCACGTAACAAAGATGTCTCTAACTGGTAATAAATCCCAGATGTAGATATGAGAAAAAAGTTAGCGAACAAGACCGTTTTCAGTGGTTCCTCATCAGGACAGTACAACACAAATGTGTGACAAGAATATAATTATCAGATAAGGGTGAAGTTTGGAAAGCACAAATAGTCTCAGTGTAAAACCTAGGTGAATTGGCAAAAGGCAATCATGAGTGCTTGTGGTGCAGTGTTGTCTAACATCCGAGTCAATGTTAAAGTTAACCAGGGTAGAGTGTGTAACTGGACAAATTATTTACGCGCACTAAACTCAACATCACGAAGCCAAATGGCGATTGACTCGGACACTGCCAGTAGGCGAAAACCGAAGGATGGCGTTTGGCATCTGTGTAGCCGGTAGAAGAGCTGGTTCGAATCGACAAGGCTATTCATTGATCTATACCATTTTACCCGCATGTTAGCGCATTGCAACAAACATTTAGCGTGGCACATTTTCGACTTCGCATGCACTACTTTCAAGTTAGCGAGGTTAAGAACGCTGTTTTGGCGTCGTTGACACTCTCATTGGTCATGGGACGTAAACCAATGGGACACCGGTTAGAAGCCCCCGGCATATGCGACAGACAGTCCACTGAAAGTGGTCGAGTAACACCTTCTGTTCTATTTTGATGCCTATCTGAAGGAAACCTCGATGATTGGTACCCAAACTGAAACCGTCTAATGCGCAACTCGTGATGCCTGTCTAAGGAGGAGATCCTAGCTACCACATGATCCGAAGCTTAAGACATGAAGCGGTCTATAGTGATCGCTAGCGGCTACCTGGTGGTGGTTTATTCAGTGGCCTAACCGTGGTGGCGTAGACAGGCAATCTGCTAACTGGGATTCCGCATTTCATCAGTGGCTGCTAGGCGGTTATACAATGTTGTGCGATTGTTATTGCGACGACCATAGGGGACATTGTTCCCAGGAAAGTTGATAGACCAATCTGAAGCTGAACAACGAAAATTCTAAGTTGGCTTACTTCGATCACAGTTGATGACACAATAAAAGTAAGAGGATTGCAAGTGTGACATTGACACGACGTTAGTGAGTGTTCGTTTATCTCCATACCCATAGGCGACTTTGTGAATCAGTTATCGCTTCAGTGTCGCCATGTATGGCGTTATGTAAAGGTCATAGGGACCTATATATTCATAGGATTATTAGACTTCACTTCCATATGGTCGCCCATACGCGTTGAGACGCTTTGACAAGTGGCTCTCCGAATGGCACAATTAGAAGCACAGTCCATGCAGATGGAATCCCCCTATTACGTCCATGGACTGGAATGCTATCCCCATGAAATCGGCATTACTCAACAAAGAGACACCTAAAGGGGATACAACGACTATGGTGTTTATACATGCCACATCGTCCTGCTAGGAAGAACGCAAGACTTGTAATTAGTGGCGACGCAGACATTTTACTCTGGTAATTCAGGTGAGTACTTGTAAGAGACAAACACCGTTGTCTCACCTACGGGCGTTCCTGCATTGTGTTTGCAATCATGTACAAAGGCAACCGCGCCCACTAATCCTGCTATGGACCATTGTTACAGATAGTCTTAGAAGCAGTAGTTTGTACACACCGTGACACAGGTAGTTTTCCACTTGGCAACTACTCGGAAACATTTTGTCATTGGAAAGTAGGTAATTCCGGAGGCATTGTTGAAGGAGGAAAATTGCTCCAAACTCTATGCTTACTATGCATATGCAATGCTCGTTGGCAGCTCATATCAGGGCCGTAGGGTCACTTGATATTTAAAGCTTGTCAATCACTTGGAAGTGAAGTGCAAATATCATGTTGAAACGCAGGATTGACATGCATCTTACGACCTTAACGTAACAGCAGGTCCATGGGTCCTGTAGCGGTAACTGATTACCGCAGTGGCCCACAGGTGTGGAGACGAACGAATGCTCACTAATGTCGTGTCACCGCCACACTAGGAACCCTGCTCTTTGAAACAATGGCTACAGATCCACTGATGGTCTTACCTACATAGCGAACTTGACCTTAGTATACAATGCGCCGACTACATCAGCAATACGTAGCTACGCTAGCCACATGAGTGTACGGTCAACTGAAAAAACACAGCAAGAGAACTTTGTAGTTGTAAAGCTTTCAAAAATTCTATTTGCGAAGAAGTTCTAGCTTTACCTCCTTCATACAAATTGCTGCGTCGGTTCTGATTACCTCACACAGCCTTAACAATCACACGTATATCCTGAGCGAAATCGCCCACTTATCGATTCTCCAGATTGCTCGCAGTGGCACGATTACACTATGCACACCGCATCACGTGTGACCACATAGGCAAGCAAACAAGCAAGGCAACCGTGCAGTCAACCGGTAAGCCTACAAAGCTTCTCTTCAAACATCCTGCAAAGGTTGCAGCCATAACACATTCAACAAATTCGCTTCTTATCATTACTCAATTAGATGTCATCTTGCTCGCGTGATAGTGAAACTTTACGCCAGATTGGCAGCAAGAACAATCACGTATTATGTCTCCCATTGTCTGATCAGCCTCGACACGATGACGAAACCGCTGGTGAACCAGTAATATCGATCGCTTCCGTTGGTAGTTTACCCGTTCTTTGGCACTCGTAGCCCAGTAAACGTCTCGTGTGCTCTGGACCATATTGGTCCGCTGCGTATCACGCGATGCACTTTGGGGTCGAGTCTGCGGCCACACCAAAGGGAAGACTAACAAGGGTGACGCTGTGCGGGCATGCAGTCGTATGGAAGCTTTCGGTCATGTCGATTGGACGGTCTGACTTCAGAGAGAACACCTCGGCTTTCCTTCAGGCGCGCATTGGTGAGGCACAAAATGTGCTGGTACTTTTAAGTAGGAGCATATTTTGAAACGATTGTTTTATTTAAAACTACCTGCAGGCTGGCTGTAAGCTTGCAAATTCGCTGTACCCTTCGCTCCGTTTGTCGGTCGCATATCTGTTGATCGCAATCGGTGTACCAGCACACTTCACTGGTGTCGAGGATGAGTAGCCAATGGGAGACATAATACGTGATTGTTCTTGCTGCCAATCTGGCGTAAAGTTTCACTATCACGCGAGCAAGATGACATCTAATTGAGTAATGATAAGAAGCGAATTTGTTGAATGTGTTATGGCTGCAACCTTTGCAGGATGTTTGAAGAGAAGCTTTGTAGGCTTACCGGTTGACTGCACGGTTGCCTTGCTTGTTTGCTTGCCTATGTGGTCACACGTGATGCGGTGTGCATAGTGTAATCGTGCCACTGCGAGCAATCTGGAGAATCGATAAGTGGGCGATTTCGCTCAGGATATACGTGTGATTGTTAAGGCTGTGTGAGGTAATCAGAACCGACGCAGCAATTTGTATGAAGGAGGTAAAGCTAGAACTTCTTCGCAAATAGAATTTTTGAAAGCTTTACAACTACAAAGTTCTCTTGCTGTGTTTTTTCAGTTGACCGTACACTCATGTGGCTAGCGTAGCTACGTATTGCTGATGTAGTCGGCGCATTGTATACTAAGGTCAAGTTCGCTATGTAGGTAAGACCATCAGTGGATCTGTAGCCATTGTTTCAAAGAGCAGGGTTCCTAGTGTGGCGGTGACACGACATTAGTGAGCATTCGTTCGTCTCCACACCTGTGGGCCACTGCGGTAATCGGTTACCGCTACAGGACCCATGGACCTGCTGTTACGTTAAGGTCGTAAGATGCATGTCAATCCTGCGTTTCAACATGATATTTGCACTTCACTTCCAAGTGATTGACAAGCTTTAAATATCAAGTGACCCTACGGCCCTGATATGAGCTGCCAACGAGCATTGCATATGCATAGTAAGCATAGAGTTTGGAGCAATTTTCCTCCTTCAACAATGCCTCCGGAATTACCTACTTTCCAATGACAAAATGTTTCCGAGTATTTGCCAAGTGGAAAACTACCTGTGTCACGGTGTGTACAAACTACTGCTTCTAAGACTATCTGTAACAATGGTCCATAGCAGTATTAGTGGGCGCGGTTGCCTTTGTACATGATTGCAAACACAATGCAGGAACGCCCGTAGGTGAGACAACGGTGTTTGTCTCTTACAAGTACTCACCTGAATTACCAGAGTAAAATGTCTGCATCGCCACTAATTACAAGTCTTGCGTTCTTCCTAGCAGGACGATGTGGCATGTATAAACACCATAGTCGTTGTATCCCCTTTAGGTGTCTCTTTGTTGAGTAATGCCGATTTCATGGGGATAGCATTCCAGTCCATGGACGTAATAGGGGGATTCCATCTGCATGGACTGTGCTTCTAATTGTGCCATTCGGAGAGCCACTTGTCAAAGCGTCTCAACGCGTATGGGCGACCATATGGAAGTGAAGTCTAATAATCCTATGAATATATAGGTCCCTATGACCTTTACATAACGCCATACATGGCGACACTGAAGCGATAACTGATTCACAAAGTCGCCTATGGGTACGGAGATAAACGAACACTCACTAACGTCGTGTCAATGTCACACTTGCAATCCTCTTACTTTTATTGTGTCATCAACTGTGATCGAAGTAAGCCAACTTAGAATTTTCGTTGTTCAGCTTCAGATTGGTCTATCAACTTTCCTGGGAACAATGTCCCCTATGGTCGTCGCAATAACAATCGCACAACATTGTATAACCGCCTAGCAGCCACTGATGAAATGCGGAATCCCAGTTAGCAGATTGCCTGTCTACGCCACCACGGTTAGGCCACTGAATAAACCACCACCAGGTAGCCGCTAGCGATCACTATAGACCGCTTCATGTCTTAAGCTTCGGATCATGTGGTAGCTAGGATCTCCTCCTTAGACAGGCATCACGAGTTGCGCATTGGACGGTTTCAGTTTGGGTACCAATCATCGAGGTTTCCTTCAGATAGGCATCAAAATAGAACAGAAGGTGTTACTCGACCACTTTCAGTGGACTGTCTGTCGCTTATGCCGGGGGCTTCTAACCGGTGTCCCATTGGTTTACGTCCCATGACCAATGAGAGTGTCAACGACGCCAAAACAGCGTTCTTAACCTCGCTAACTTGAAAGTAGTGCATGCGAAGTCGAAAATGTGCCACGCTAAATGTTTGTTGCAATGCGCTAACATGCGTGTAATATGGTACCGTTTCTCCGATATGCAGCCAAGCCTGCTTTTTTCCCTGGCCTTCTTGAACAGTCTTTTGCTGGTTCTTCCGGTACAGTTTGTTCGATACACGCAGGCGGGTATACGCGGGAATTAATACTTTACCTTTAAATTATGTCCTTTTTTAAAATATCTGTAATGAGTTGAATCCTGTCCCTAACCTTGCTACGCAGTGGATTTCGGCGATGATATCCGAAGGCATCTGGACGTCGATTGATCTATTTCGGCTGCCTTGAGCAGTAACGGTAATGGATCGGTTTGTTCCTGCTGTATAAAACGCCTTTGTTTCGAAATTTTTCGTTGTTCACCTGTTTTCAGATAGCCTTTTCTGTCGAGCAGTCTTCGTACCAACTTGTCCGACAGCTTGTCCTCCCTCCCTATCCTTCTTGCTTGCTCCTTTCGGCATCGAAAAACGTTTTGCTCCTCGCTAAGCTGGATGAGGTTCGCAGAAGGACTATATTGCCCGTTCCGAGTTGTCTTCCTATGAATACTCCGCTGGATAGACCCATCAGATCTTCAGCTCACTTGAACATCCACGTACGACAATGATTCGTTGTACACAGATTCTACGGTGAATTTTAGATTGAAATGTAATGAGTTCACTTGCCTCACTTTCTCGGCACCATGAGAAATATAACTTATTCTTCTGTCGCACGAAAGCGACTAACTGAGACGCGGAATATATCGTCCACCTACCGTCCGGATTAGACTAAGTTGTTGATAACACAGTTCAGATAGTTTTCCTCCAACTTGCTCGTAAATATATTTACTAACAGTACTCCTAGCAGAGTGCTCATTGCAGCTCCGTCCATCTGTCCATAGAACTTTCCTTCGAAATGAGATTGTGTGTTCCTGGTACACATCAGACGTAACCCTTAAAGTCAGTCGTTTAAGTGACGGATATCCCCATGACGCGATCGAAGAGCATAACATAAATAGTCTACAGTCTCTTCTACCGGAACATTTTCCTCTCTGTTGTATTTACCTTAGGCTTTCGGTTTTGCTAGCAGATTTACCAGCTAGGGGAGTTTGCGCATGCTGGCCCATTATGTCTGTCGGAATTCAAGTCATTACTGATTTTTCATCAGAGGTGTTGATAGTGCAACATGCTCTTACTCGGTAACACTTCTAGTTGTTCAGCAGTATGAGGATCTACATCACAACATCAGTTCACAAAATTTTGTTATGCGCGATAATATTAAGTCGCGATATCTTCTGAACAGCATTGTTTCCACCGGTTTACTTTATCAATTGGTTCCTTCGACGCCACTTCTTCTCACATTTATCTCTTAGGCCCATCTTTCTTTCAGAGTTGCTCGGGACAATGACGATGTCCTTTGGTTTTAATTGGTGGTAATTTTGAATTTGTGTTCTCGTTCCACAGAACCTGTAGATTAGGCTATTTGACATGATGATATCATCAGTTTAGCAACACGTAACGTAGTGTACGTCCAGATAGCTTCAGCGCACATCGTTAGCGATATGTATAGGATAAGCGCTGAGCAATCAGTACCTTGCAACATTGACCAAGTCTTACAGCACGAGAAAAGTAGCCATTGAGAATCAAACCATCTATTCAGTACCCTGCTCCCATCAATTCCTCCGCGTACTCGCGGTACTCAGCATATCTAGTCGGAATATCGATGAAGAATACGGAGAAATGTGCGGACGAAAATACTTGATAGATAACAACAGTTATTGAAAACCTAGGTAAAATTACCTGTTTATTATCACCAAGTCTTCATATTCGCGAAACGTCTCGCAAACATGTGTAGGGAGGGAGTAACAGTCGACACAAAAGGTTGTAGTGGTCGATAGTAACCCTTGCACTGTGCTTTACATTGGGGTTGCTTTCCGAAGAACAGTGTCTAAATGTTACTATACTGCCACGGTACTTACTACGTTAAACTAGATGTATAAGATAATAAACCTGTTACGAAATTGCCATGTTATGCTAATGAGTTTGTCAGTTACAAAATATGTCTCCCTTCTATGTTATCGATAGGAAACTTACAAAGCACTCAGCCTCGCTGTGGGTTTTGCGCTACAGGTGCACCTACAAACGATGTCAGTTGGTTTGTCAGACATCACGGCGGGCTTTTTTGCCAATATAAACGGAAGTACGCTAAAAATTCCAGTCGGAAACCCAGAAACTGTTTCGGTGACCTTTGGAAAAGCAGGGAAGCCAGTAGATGCAGCTCTTGACTTCACCATGGTCCTCCCATCACTGGCCGCTACAGGCACTGGTTTGAATTTGACTAAGGTGGCGAGCCTCTCTTGGCCAGATTATGCGGTTAAATTTCGTGTCAACCTACCATGGGATAAAGAGCCATATGATGCGGAAGATCTGCCGGAGTGTGAACCAGGTGAGTACTATTTTTTCGCTTACCGTAACTGACTGTCAACTGCGATGCCTGATCCTATTTGTATCCTACCCCGAGTTCCCTCTCTCAATGGGATCACAGTGAACCAAGACGGTGAAACCGCCATATGTTTATAGTGTTTTCCAACTAGATTTCTAGTGTGCTTACTAGGGAGACCATAGTCCGGGACATCGGTCGCTATCACATATTCAGTAGACTGCTGTTCACTCAAGATTGTCCATCTGCAGTGGAAGGAGTAGGCACTTAGTTCTCTTCAGCATTGTAAACGCAGAATTAAGCTGGTATTCTCTTGTGTGACAGTCAGTACAGTTGACACACCGGCTCATTGAACCGTAGAAGGCTACAGTGTGTTAGAAACGCTAATCCTCTGCATGTCTGTGGTACCAGACCGGGCATATCGTGAGGGTAGCGTGAATAGCCTTCATCCGCGCAGGAGTGTACTGATGGTCTTATAAAATCAAATGCCACGTTTGGGCAAGTGCGGCTCCCTAAGTTGTAGTATTCGTGCTTACGAGTAATCTAACTCTGTATAGTAAACGGTGGTGCCACTACGGAAGGCGGTATATTATGGTCAGTTCACAAAATTCCTTATGGACGACATCAACCTTTCGACAAATTCGATATATTTAACAAGTTTATATCGACCCCAGCCTCAGCTTCGGGTGTGCTTAGCTGCAGAACATAGGCAAAGTGCCACAACACAGTCATATTAAGTAAAGCTTTGCCTTTCAATTGAAAAACAAGATTTTTGACCTACCGGGCAGCTTGATGTACTGTTAGAATGCCATGAGGCGATTCGTTATTGAACTGCCAATCGCAACGGCCGCGTAGTGAAGCACAGGGCGAATTTGGTACTTTGGTATTCATATACTGATGTACTAGTAAGTACAATCAAGTCAACATGGACTTTCGACATCCCACTTGGAACATTTTCAGCATTTTGTGTAACACTGTGGATGTAGTGAGTCATTACATAAACCTAAAATTGCAAGAAAAATGTTAAAAGTTAACCTGTGCATGCACATTACCCGGATAAATTCACACACAGTACTGTGGAGTTTCTAGAAGTCATGTAACAAATCTGAGTGAATACGATAGGATGGTTAGGATACTGCTCATGGAAATAGTACCATAAATTTAAATCAGGTGAACGAACGGGAGGGGACTTCTGATGACTCATCTTGTAGGAAGTAAAATGGGTCCTATAAAACCTCCAATGAAAACTTGTCACATGCACCAAAATGCTTATCAAGGAATAGTTGATAAAAGACTCTCTGCACAATCTCCTACACCTAGAGAGGAGTCTAATGTAATAATAATAATAATAATAATAATAATAACAATACGTATATTTCTCTTGATGCGAGAAAATGTGTCCGTAGCTGCACAGATCAAGTTGTACAAAAGTATCCGTGCACTTGCGTGGGCGACATGTAACGGTGAATTATGGGAGTATGCGCTTCATGTATTAACGTTCTGGAGGCTGATTGACGCTAAAACAGATTTGAAAATATTAGTGTTTAGATGTCTTTTGGGCCCCTCTTGGAATAGCTCATCGAGGGCTTTGACCGTGTGAATATGGAGATTATGGTAGTTAGATCAAGATAACTGGAGAGTCTGATTCTAAATTTTGCCACATTATCACATGACTTGAGTGTTATTGGTAGTTTATTCCATGGATAGCTATACTGACGAGGAAGAAATTAGAGCGGACGTTCGTTCTAGCCATCGCTATATTCAGTGTAAAACCTTTGTTGCGAAGTGTTCGAGCTGAGCAATGTTGTAAATTGAGTGTAGGTAAGTCGTAATGGGTCTTTTTGTGTAGCACGTTGGAAAGCAGCAATAAGTTGTGCTGCAATCATTGAATCCAAAGTGATTCGAGTTGAACTTCATTGCAACGTTCTCGATAACTCAGTACAGAGTTCTTACCAATCAGAAGTTGAGTGAATGGCATCTGCAGGTGCTCCACAGCCATTCTGTCACTCTTTCACATGTTTTCAGTATTCGTATTTTCCGTATTCGTAGATGTGGCGAGTGCGTAGCTTGAAAAGTTCAACTCTAGCACGAGTTGTGTAGATTTTGTTTTCGATATTTAACATAGACTGTCTGGCACGTGCTAAGTGGTATTGGGCCTGTTCGGAGAAATTGAAGGTAGATGAGTACCTAATTCCAAGACCTCGCGTGGACAGATTTGTAGGAACACGTTCATTTTTTAGAGTGTTAGATCCTTTGGGGATGCAGCAGCCTTAAGAAATGATGCTTGATTTCTTAGCCGTGAGGTTCATCGCCCATGTGCAGCACCACGACTCAAGGGAATGTAAGTCATCTTGAATGAAAAGTAGTGTCACGTAAAGCTCTTCACGCCGAGGCTTAGATACGATTTTGATATCGTCAACAAACGAAAATGGCCTACCATGTTTTGCAAATGTGGTGATGTTATTGATGTAGAGCAAAAAGAGTAGGGACCGATTACGCTCCCTTGAACATGGAGTAGCGTGATAGTCACCTAAAGTGTCTAGCTGATGTCGATCACTAAGGTATGACGATAGCCAACCTAGTAATGGGTCCCGGATCCCAAAGTTCTCTAACTTTTGGAACAGTCGCTTGTGCGGTACTTGGTTGAATGCTTGATGTATGTCAAGAGGCAGGAGTACTACTGCATGGCCGGAATCGATCGATTCTGAAATGTGGTTAAGGTAATGCGGTTGACAGATGATGCATGATCGCGTGTTAAGAAAACCATGCTGCGTATTGTCGATCAAGCAAATAAATCTACAAAGTTCATCATCTCTTTTCTGACCAGTTTTTCAAATAGCCGAGCGATTATCGGTGTGGTGGATTGGTCGGTAGTTATGAACAGTTTGTTTGGGACCTCCTTTATGTCGAATCAAAATAAATGTTTTCCATTGGCCTGGAAAGTGGCTAGATTCCAACGACAGAGTGAACATGCTCCTCAGGAGCAGTGGTATATCAGGCCCTCCTAGTTTAATGGTGGTTGGCGAAATGCCATTAGATCCCAGCTTAGAGGATGGCCTGAGTAACTTGATAACTTAATGGATACCGTGGAGCGAGATTTCGATTCTGCTTGAGATTTTTTACTTTAAATTCTGTGCATACAAGCACAGGGTCAGCTTCGCTACTCGTGGTAGTGACAAAATACTCAGTGAATGCTTCGCAGATTTAAGCTGGATCATGGAATAAGTGACTTTCACCGTTAACAGTTCCGGTACTCAGAGGAGAGCAGTCACTAGTTCTACGATGCAGTATTTTGACATGCTCTCTAGCTTTGCTGCTTGTCCATAGGGCTATATGTTCTCCATTTTTTCATGTTAGTTATGTATGTTTGCCTCTGAAGGTAAATTCGTGCATTTGTAACATAAGTGAAAAGTCATGGATCTTTTTGTATATTGCAGCTAAATTTCTGGTTTTCTTGCCGATTAAGTGCTCGACGGAATCTTTGGAGACATGAGGGGTATGGTCACATTGTGGAGCAGGGAGGGCTTTAGCGTGATGGATTTGTTTATAGAACTGCTCTACAGCGGTGTACACACAGGTAGAGAGGAAAAATACATGTAGTCGGAGAAACGAATGAACCCCTGAAAGCGTTCCCAGTTTATCTTCTCGGTTGGAATTGACGCTGTAGTGGTGAGTTTAGTGAAGATTTTAATTTGGAAACTTAGTCGGTTGATTTAATGGTCGTTTCCAGGGCGATTGTTTAATATCTCGGTCTGTGGGTTGGGTATCCCCAATGTGAATATTAAGTCCATTTCATTGGCGGACCTGGTTGGACTGGTTATCCATTGTGTCCAGTCCCCGGCTCTGATGGAGGAAAGAAAAAAGGCGTGCAAGGTAAACCTTGGGTGAGATGAGCAGCGTATTTACGGTTGGTTGAAATCGCCGGCAATAATCTTCTGGCAATGTGTCAAATCTGTTGTGAAGTCAAATGTAGAAGTGATGTTAGCGTTACTCACGTTATACGCATTCAGTGGGTTGTAGATACATGTGAGCGGTGTGTAAGATGAGACACCCGCAACTGACAGCCAATTGTGAGTAGTCTATAGGTTTGGCTGTAGATGCTTGTGCAGGTATATAATACACTCTCCACGTTTTCTGCCGCAGCGATCTTCTCGAAGTAGGTAGTAGTTTGGAATCATCAAAGTAGCGTCAAACTATCTGAAGAACACCATGTTATAGTGACGAGGATCGCTTGTGGATCATTGAACTGTGCAAGTGTTTATTAAATGAAGTCTCTTGATTATGCATCTGGCATTAAGCAGAATCACTGAAAGTCTACTAGATATTGGGGAATTATCGCAGTCTGTTGTGTGATTATATGGATCTTTAGGTTCGAGCATGGTACACATGCTAAGTCAGTGCGAGTATGGTGCGCCCGAGTTAGCTGTTAGTGTGTTGGTAAGTGCGGGGTGTCATGTGGGAATATCGAGGCAGTTGGGGACACGACAGGAACCGAGGCATTATGCTTAGGTTGCCGTTGGTTTGGCAATGAAGTAGCTTTGTCATCTGGACAAATTGGAGGAGGAGTGGCATCAAAATGTTGAACTCCGCCGGATGTATCTGAGATGGGAATGGGTGCGAGTTCATTCGTGTCGCCGCTAAAAGTTGGTCGTTGGCAGAAGTCGCTTCAGATCTTGAAGGAGCATGAAATGGAGCAGGTGGTAACTTAGTCCTACTGACCGATTTTCTTCCCTTATCTGTGTACGGTCAATGATTGTTGTGAAGTGTAGGATGAGAAATAGGCGCCGCCAAGAGACAGTTTTTATTAGTCTTAATCAGCATGGAATCCCTTTCATAGAGGACCCGGAAGAATGATAGGGGCATTAAGGCTAGTGAGGTTGAATACAGGCAGTCAAGCATTTATAAATTAAAGAGCAACGTGTTGAAAGCGTTTGGTGTCTCGGGTCATAAATTGATAATTTTCTTGTCTTACGGTAAGTTTCGTTAACGTGTGTCGACCAAGGTAGATTGTAAGATAAAAATACCCAAAAATAAGTGATAGTGGATGAACTGGATATGTTGTAGTCGCTCACAACCATAGGACGAGAATTATTTGTCAAAGTCCGACGTTTATTAGTGCGATGGAGAGAGCAAGTTATACAGCAATGGTTGGAAGCGTTGAAGATAAGGGATTCGGATAACGACTTTCGATGAAGATCAACCAACCCACATTAGAGAGCCGCTGATGATTCAGGGTTTGGAGCAATGCTGCATAGAAATACGTCGTTGGCGTACTTACATCCAATCAATTTGGGTGCAGTTGGAGGCATTACGATGGGTTAAGCGATTAGAGAGAGAGAAGAGAGTGCGCCTTTCGAAACGCCCCAGTCCTCACGAAGAGTAATGGATTTTTACCGTTTACTTGGGGGAAATGAGAGTAATTTATAAAACAATTGCTTATCAGTTTGCACAATGATAGCTGAATGTCATGCTTAAACAGTGAATTAAACTCGATTTATCTGCCGACGCTTCCAAAAGTGTTGGAGTGATCAAGGAAGGAAAACCGCAGTCTTGCATTTCCCACCGAATGCAGGTGTTATTAAGTGAACAAGATATGCTGCGGCATCCAGCGTGGGACGTCGAGATCCGCATGTAAATATAGAGAGCCAATCGCCAGATGGCTTGTTAAGATACAAGGCGTAAGCGTTCTCTTTAGGACTTACCTCAAGAAGGATATATCCAGGCGATCAGATGGAATTTCATGGTCAACTTCAATGGTGGAGGCGTTATCCAGAGTGGCCTCGTATTGTCGGGAATAACTCCACCAGATAGGCACCAGTGAACATTGAACAATGAATATATACGGGTTAAAAACAATGCTATACATTTCCCGTTGTGTGGTTTTGCATGATTATCGAAAAATAAAAAAGCAGTGGGTTATTTACGTCTAAAATAGGGACTTATCCTTTGTTTTACTGTAGTTCTGCGATCCGTGTAGTTCCACAGCACAAACATGTAAAAGCAAATAAATCCAAAGTATATTCCAGTAGTGGAATGGGGATGTAGTACTAAGTAACAACGTGTAGGTGAGTAAGTGAGTCACTCAAACGCCTTATAAATATGGTTAGTGATGGTGCAGAAATGACCGATTCTGGAAGAGCATTCCACGGGTGACACACGCGGGTGGAAAAGAACTTCCTGCGGCTATCCAGACTGCTGTCTTGTTCTACCAGTTTTAGTGAGTGACTTCTCAAGTTGGTATTAATGTTGAGTTGGAGTAAAGAGCAGCCCACATGCTGTGGATCGTGCAGAAGTAATTACACCATTATAAAGTCACTTCGTAAGTGACGGGAACCTCCGCTGAATAACCCTAATCGTTTCAACTTCTCCTATCATAGAAGATGGTGCGTTCCAATAACGTAGTTCGGAGCTGGATGTTGGGGCTGCTCTAATGCACTAAGGTCGTGTTTTAGCCATGGGTGCCAGACTTGAATTGCATATTCGACATGAAGATGAGCATGCGCACTAAGCTTCTGCCGGAAAACAGAGCAATCTGTTTGTCCGAATGTCCGTCGTATCAGGCCCACATGTTGCTTACCAGTCTTGGAGACTTACGCGAATTGCCTTGGACAACCCAGATCATCCTGAACCAGTACGTTCAAATCACCTTCAGTGATGGCTTGCTACAGCACATACGTTCCGAGCCTATAACAGTGGTTGCTCTGGTGTCGTATGGAGAACAACTTGCATGTACTTACATTGAATTACAGTGAATTTTGGATGGACCATTGAAGTGCCATGTCTAGATCACTTTAAAGAAGTTACTAGTCAATATTCCCCTGAAACTTGCGCCAAATCTTGACGTCTTCGACAAACAGCAGGATGTTCGATTTAATTGCCTGTGTGCGGTTGATGATAAATACCAAAAACAATTGGGGACCTAGCACCGAACCTTGAGGCACACCCCATTCAACTTATATGGGGTCAGAGAACGAGCTCCGAACTCTGACCACCAGTTGCCGCTGAAGGAGATAGTTGGTGATCCAGCTTAGAAGAGGGTCACCGATCCCGTGACACTGTAGCTTGGAAAGGAGTATCCGATGATCTAGATGGTCGAATGGTTTCGAGAAACCCAGGTAGGTCATAGCAACATCCCCTCCAGCGTCAGCTGCCAGAGTGCAGCGACCCGTGCTATTAACAAAATTGATTTGCACGACCGATTTTGATAGAAACCTTGCTGTTCAGAAATAATAATGTAAGCGTTTTCCAAATAGCCCAACAGCGCATCGGATATCGAGGTTTCCATCATCTTGGACAGCATAGGGAGAAGGGAAACTAACTGGTAGTTTGAAGCCTCGGTTGTGTTTCCACCTTTGTTAATGGGTGCTTTTATTCCAAGAATCCACAAGGCAGAATCTGGGTTCTGGTTTAAGCAGCGCTGGAAGAAGTAAGCCAGTGCCGTTGCCAGTTGACTTGCTGCTGCTCTCAGTGCCTCTGGACGAATATTACTGACACCCGGGGATTTGTGTTTGCGTAGAGTGGTCAGCTACTGCAAGACAGCCTCGGTGTTAAAGGAGATGTGAGTGAGCCCGGCTGCGGGGCGATAAAAGCTGGAGCATCTCCTGATGTTAATCCGCTCTGGAATGGTGGAGGCATATTGCATTCGTAGCGAGTTTGCTGCTTCCGTAGCCGTTCATGTTGGGTTAGCAGCTGTTGTTAGTAGTGAACCTCTTGCTTCATCTTCCGTAGACCATTTAGGTGCTTATACAGCAGTTTATGAGTAGCGCAACGAAACTGGACCTTAACGTGATGCCACGGTTTGCGTACTTCTGACCCATTGAGCTATACTGGGGGAAGCCTCCAGTCACCTTGAGAGCTACTCCTACCAGGTTGGTCAATGGTGAGAGGTCAGGCAAACTCCTTCTCCTGGTCCTACAGGTTAAGGGTTTGAAATGGGATGGCGTCTATTTCTGTAAAACTAAATCATTGCCACCCCGCTGCCTTGCGGACAGGCTTTTGAGTCAAAGGCTTTGGATGAGAACCCTAATCGTCCTCCTGTCTAGGTCTGGGCGCCCTGGCATTATCTCAGCCCACCTATAACCATGATATTTTCTTCAAATATAAACTTTATTCTGCATCGGCCGTCGGGCAGATTATCAAGGGTCGTCTTATCTGCTGCGTACAGCAGGGCGGATAACCGAAAACATACTACTGCTGGTACCTCCCTTCTTTCTTTTCCACCTTTTTCTCTTACTCCCATCCCGACCCCCATTACTAATCTACCTTCTATAATTCCCGGCTTAGTTGACAGCAACCGAAGTGCTACTGGAGTAGAACCATCTACAGCCACCATCCCACCGCACCTATCAGACGTCCATCTGCAAAAGGCCCTTATAAGGCCACGCTGTCCCGTTTCAATGGCGACATTCAACGTCCGCACTCTAAGACAAACAGGTCAACAGGCTGCACTCGCACGCACTTTGGACACACTGGGTATTGATGTGTGCTGTGTGTCCGAAACTAGGATCAATAACCTTACCGGGGTTATTGAATTAACTGCACCCCGCTTATCCTCTCGTTATTGGTTGCACGCATCCGGAGACGCCGATGCAGCCCTCATGGGTCAAGCTGGTGTAGGTATCATTCTAAGCTCCACGGCTGAGCCATCGTTGGTTGGTTGGATTCCGGTGAACAGCCGTTTATGTGCAGCCCGTTTAACGACATCAGCTAAGGTGGATTCACGAATCAATACAAAACGCTGTTTGTTTGTGATTTCCGTTTATGCTCCCACGGACTGCAGTTCTAATGCCGTCAAGGACACATTCTATCACGAACTGAACGCGCTACTACGCAATGCCACTAATTCAGATAGTATAGTAATTGCAGGGGATATGAAGGCCCAAGTAGGGCGTCTGTGCTCCTCGGAAGCTCAGTTGGGTGGTAATTGTGGGCTTAACTCTGAACGGACTGACAACGGTGAGCGTCTGCTGTAGCTGTGTGCGGAGCATCAGTTGTTTCTTAGTAGCACTGCTTTTACACACTGTGGGCGCCGAAGTGCTACTTGGCGTCCTCCTCTAGCTGGCCAGCGATGGACCCAAATTGACCACCTAGCCATAAGTTACAGGTGGCGCGGTTCCATCCTGGATTGCCGCTCGTACTGGAGTACCTATGTCGACTCTGATCATGCCTTGGTACGCTGTCGTTTCTCCATGAACTTTACCGGGAGGCACACCAAACCTCTCCCGCGATTGGCAGCTGCGAAATTGTCTCAGTCCTCGGTCAGGCAAGCCTAGCAAAACGCACTGCATACAGAAATTCTGCTGTCTTGTCCTAATGACACTGAGCTTCAGTGGAATAGGATCTCGGCCGCCATGCACGACGTAGGAGCAGCTGCTTGTGACACTATCCATCGTCACCGCAACAGTCACTGGATATCCGAGAGTTCCGTGAACCTGTTGAAATCTAGAAGACACCTCCCGGTTGGCTCTGAACACAATGTGACCAGATGGGCTATTAGGCGTTAACTAACGCGGAGCCTACATGCTGACAAGAAAGCCTGGTGGACCAGTAGTGCTCAAGAAATGGATTAGGCAGGAACAGTAGGCAATTAGCGCAAGCTCTTCTAGCTAATCCGCACCACTGGTCCCAGAAAACCAGGCGTCCATGAGACAATCAGAGACAGCGCGAGTGTACAGAAACACAATAAGGAGCGCCGTATGGCTTGTTGCGTGGAACACTTTCAGGCTCAGTTCATCTGGCCCCCTGCTTCCGGACCTCTTCCTACTCAGGTGATGCAGGACGAGCCATGGACAGTTAGTTTAGAGCCTGTGCCGGAGGTCGAGGTCCGAAACGCGATCACGGCCCTCAATCGTTTTCGTGCCGCTGGCCCGGATTCCCTCCCACCTGCACTAGTTAAGGATGGAGGTGAGGCCCTCTGCAAACCACTGACCTCCCTATTCGAACGTATTTGGGAGGAAGAGAGTGTCCCGGCTAATTGGAGCGAATTGATTATAGTGGCAATATAAGAAAAGGGCAGTCGTACAGACTGTTCCAACCACAGGGGCATTAGCCTAACGCCAGTTGTGACAAAATTACTGGCCTCAATTATCGTTCGTCGCCTCACTGCGGAACGGGAATCTCGGATTAGGGAAGAGCAGGCCGGTTGCAGCCGAGGAGGTGGCTGTATAGACCATATATTTACTTTGCGGCAGGTGCTAGAGCAGCGCCACGCATACCGCAGACCGACAATAGCTGTGCTCCTTGATTTCAAGAGTGCGTTCGACTCGGTCGATCGATCGATTCTGTTCGAAGGACTTGTGCAGAAAGGTGTTCCCAAAAAATATGTGAATTTCCTTCATGCTCTATACTCGAACACTACAGACCGCGTCGGTGTCTAAGGTGGCTTGTGGGATGGCTTTCCGACCACAAGTGGCGTTCGTCAGGGTTGTCCTATTTCCCCGTTTTTGTTCAATTTCATCGTGGATTCTATCGTGGAGTGTTTCCTTGCGAAATCTTACGACGTAGGCGTTGAAGTGCTTCCTGGTGAAAGACTAGTTGATCTTACTTATGCGGACGATATCGTCTTGTTTTCGACAATGTTGAGGCGGTACAATCAACCCTGAATATTTTGTCTAGAGTGGTCCCATTATTTGGTATGTATTTTGCACCTTCAAATTGCAAAGTGTTGCTGCAGGACCACCCGCCACTTGATGACCCCTTGACCCTTACTAACGAGGAACTCGAGGTGGTTGACCAATGCACTTATCTGGGCAGCTGCATCAGCAATGATGGGCGCATAGAAACTGACGTCAGCTCACGCATTGCAAAAGCCAGAGCTACCTTCTTGAACCTGCGACATCTTTGGCGACAGAAAGGAGATCCCCTCCGTCTGAAATGCCATGTATACAAGGCCAGAGTGAAGGCCGTTCCGTTCTATGGTAGTCAGAGTTGGCCCCTTCGATCTGAACATCTAAAGTGCCTTAAAGTCTTTGATCATTGTTGTCTGCGAAGTATTACTGGAGTCGGATGGCACCGGCGTGTCCGCAACGATTATGTGCGTAGGCGAGTACTAGGTAGTGATAATCATGCTAGGTTCCTAGAACAATAGATAGCACTGAATAAGTTGCGTTGGCTCGGGCACGCGCTACGTATGTCTGGTCACCGCTTACTTAGGAGGGTCTTGTTCAGTTCTACCAGGTGTAGGGTGGCACAAGTCTCCAGGTGGACAGAAGTTGACTTGGCAGCGGGAAACGAAGCCACTGACGACCAAACTGGGTGCAGTTAGTCCGTGTCGCCTTCCGGGCCGGAGTCCAAATGACTCGCCTTGTGCTTGGCTCGAGGCTTTGCAGGACGTGGCTCGCAACCGACACCAGTGTCTCATCTGCTGCGTCTCCTGGTCGGATTGCCTGTTTAAAGTGTGTTTGGTGCTGAGTTATCTGCGGGGTAATGGCTGATTATGACGCGTGGCAGTGAAAACCGCAAAGAAGCTGTTTCGCTGATGCTGCCTAATATTTGCACGATAGCCAGCTGTTTGTGACGGTATGTTGTCTTCACAAGGTGTAGGCGCCTTGACCCTGAATGTTTACTTAGGGCATTATGTTTTTCAGATAAGTTCCCCTACTCTCCCTGTTATTATTCTTTATTTCATAGGTACTCATGGTTGTATGGCAGCGAAGCATCAGTTCAAATGGCTGTTGTACGGCTGTTGATGATGAGGACTTTTTCATGTTCTGCTGATACGCGGCTTTTCCACTCTGAACAGTTAATTGCGGGGTTTCGTTGGATTACTTATGTATCCAAGCTTTCTGGTGTTGGGGATACCAGATACTCTCGCCACGCTGCGTTGCGTACTACCAGCAATATCCGAGTTCTGCTCCTTACGTAACTAACTGTTTCGGATCCTTTATACACTTTTGTCTCTGAAGCATCCCTAACCAGGAGATTGAGTTTGTTTATAACCGGGAGTTAGGCGACACTTGGGGGTCTTCGGCCAGGAATGACCAAGTTGTGGCACTGACGAGGTGGGCTTATCGGTCGTAGCATGTAATGGTTCGCTACCATATCATGGTCCGTATCTCGGTATTCTGCATAACAGATGAAGTTGAAACTAATAACTGCATGATCACTGCGACCTAACGGGCAATCTACAACCACCGCATCAATCATATATTCTTCATTGGTAGGCACAGGATCAAGCACAGATGGTCTATTACCTGTTCTGATCCAAGTGGGTGAAGTGATTATAAAGCGAAGCATTGGTTACAGATTCCTGCTAATCGGCTTTAAATAATGCTTCGCTCATGACAGTGGTTTCTACACAATGCAAATTGAAATCACCTATGGTCAAGATGTGAGTGTATCTTCTATTAAACTTCACCGTAGGACAGTCGCAATTTGTTAGTCCATTTCATATGTAGAGTAGGGGGACGGTACACCGAGGCTATAAAGCAAATGTCTCTGCCTCTTACTTGCATGCCGCATCGAAGAGAATCAGGAATCAGTGAATCTGAATCCTTCATGACCTCGCAATGGAAGTCACTTCGGTAATACAGATTCACGCCTCCTCCTTTTGTTATTCTGTTGTTCCGAATGTGTGCCATGCCAGATAGCGTAATTTCAGCGTCCGTCATTCCAGTGTGTAACCACATCTCGGCCATGCAGATGATATCATATTTCAGTGAAACTTAGCAATGTTTTAGTTTGACCAGGTTATTGAAAAGGCGTCGAGTATTCATATACGAGCAGGCTAGTTTATCGGTGTTTAGT
Organism: Dicrocoelium dendriticum; assembly: GCA_944474145.2. Taxonomy (NCBI): domain Eukaryota; kingdom Metazoa; phylum Platyhelminthes; class Trematoda; order Plagiorchiida; family Dicrocoeliidae; genus Dicrocoelium; species Dicrocoelium dendriticum. The sequence continues at coordinate 50,272,602 of OX104060.1, forward strand.
AGACCACAGACGGCCAAGGAAGGCCGGTTGTGTGGGAGTTCCAAAAGATGTGAGGTCGGACGATTTTCCTTGAAAAGATCTGTCAATGATAGGATTAGTGTATCGGCGCACTCCTTAAACACAACTGGTGTAAGAATATCGGACCCAGTAGCATTACTTGAGTACAAATGCCGGAGTTCTCGGTAGATTCCAACGTGTTGGTATCTTATATTTGGGCCAACGTCAGATAACATAGAAAAAGAGGATGAAGGGAAGGATAATGCTTATTGTGGTGAAGAACAAAACTCGCAATTGAATCTCTCCATATCCACAGAACCAAGCTGCTTACTGGACGTTTCATCGCATAGCTGCGTTAAAAATCTCCAAAGGTCTCGGCAGTTTTGACTGCATAAAAATGCTTCAGCCTATAGTTTATGCAAGCGCATAATAACATTTGCTACTACCAAAGCGAGTTGTTTGATACGGATAGCCACTTTGCATTTATGGGTCCTTTTTTCGTCTAATTTGTTTGCGTGATGATGTGGAGTATCAGACTAATCGGGGAGCACAGATCCAAGAAAAAATTGCGATAGTCAGTGAGGTGTTCATATTGAACATAAAGTACTTTGATGAAAACTGTAAACACAGTGGGAGAGCGTCGCATGGATACGCGCAATCTAGAATGGTGAACAATCTCGTTACCACAGTTTTGAAGGAATTATTAGTCAACAAACCAGCGTGAGTCTTACCATAATTCACGGTGAAGTGTTCGTCCCTCGCCTAAATGGACGCTTGATTCCCAATCAAACCTGAATTTCGCTGGCCCCCACAGGACAAGAAAGAAGACCGGATCGGACGAGCAGCTCAACAGGAATGAATTAGCACATCACATCGTTCAATATAAAGGTAAAATGGAAAGTTCGTGAATAGTATATAAAGCGACCGTGGAAAGTTCTGGAAAGGCTAACTTACAGCCAATAAAAGAACTTCTACCTAGTGTTCCTTGGCCGCTTCTCCTGGTTGGTTTTCGGTTGGCCCCAATCAGGGCGGATGAGCTTGGATCGCCGACCGAGGCGATGGGGTCCTGGCTTGTTCAACTAGCGTATTCCTTTCTAACACTCCCCCCCTTTGAATTGTATTGTATGATTTCACCTTGGGTTTGACTTGCATGGTGACACGAATTTAAGTCGCCTCTTCGGCCCCTGTGCTGCTTGGTTTCGGGGCGAATGTTGTGCTTGCTGTGTTGGGGCATGTTGGGGAGTCTTCGCTTCACCAGCGTCGGCCAGTATGTCCAGACGTAACTGAGCTGCTGGTATTGTTGTTTACGTTGTTCTCCAGTCCGTGCCTCTAGCAGCTGATTGGCACGTCTTACCCAAATTGCCGTCCCAACCTGGATACCGTAGATCACTTTACCACGTTTGTATAGCACATGGCCCATAGCCCATTTAGGATAATGGATGCGATGATCTCTCGGCAGGACTTGTTGACCAACATTAAAGGTTCGCTTCCGAGCACCGTGTCGGATGTTGAATCGACGCTCCATCTGATAGTTTCGGGACAGTAACTGATCCTTCCTGGGTCTGAGGGCATCATGCAGCACACGGATTTTCCTTTGAAACAAAGTTTCAGCCGGAGATAGGGCGTTCGGTGTCTGCGGATTCGGAGTTGTGCGATACGTCAGAAGAAATGTGGCAAGAATCTCCTCCAAGGTACCTTTCCCATTCATCTTTAGCAAAGCTCTTTTGAGGGTATTCACAAGTCGTTCCGCTTGCCCGTTCGATTGTGGGTAGAAAGGTGGACACTTTCCGTGGACGATCGCATTTCTGCGACAGAAGACGACGAATTCAGATGAGGTAAATTGTGTTCCATTTCCGAAACCAACGTGTGGGGAACACCGAAACGAGAAAATATCTGTCTGTGAGCGGAGACAGTGGCTGCTGCGGTAGTTTGCACCACTGGAATCATCGGCCATTTACGGTGGGCATCGACAACGATGAGAAATTGATGACCGTCAATTGGACCTGCAAAGTCAACATGTACCCTTGACCATGGTTCCGTTGGTATTGGCCAGGATTGCAATTCCGTCTTCCTTGGTTGTTTAAATACACTGGCACATCGGGGACAATTCTTGGTTAAATTCTCGATCTGGAATCCACATAGGGCCCATACACATAGCTTCGTACCAGCGCTTTCATGCGATTCATTCCCGGGTGGCCAGTATGAAATTGTCAGAGGACTCTCCCTTGAAAGATGTGAGGTATGACGACACGGTCTGAGAACAGCAGGCAATTTCTGACGACTGATAGTACTTCCTTCCGTTGGTGGAATTGTTGAAGCTCCGGCGTTGTAACTCTATTAAGCCGGCCATTGAGGTGGAAATCGATCACTTTGTTGTAGGGTAGAATCATGATGGGTCTCTTCCTGCATCATTTCGAACGTTACTGGTAAGGCACCGAAAATGTCAGACACAACCTGATGTACTTGGGGTTCTACGGAGATTTATGCAACTACCAAATCCACTGGTTCTTGATGCTGTGTATCAATTAAACGAGATAACGTATCTGCTTGACCAATGTTGTGTGTAGATTGAAATTTGACGACGAAATCGCAACCAAGTAGAACAGTTGCCAAGCGTTGGAGACGACTGGCCGTGCAGACTGGAATACCTTTCTTTGATCCAAAGATTGCGACCAAGGGTTCGTGGTCAGTGAACAGCGTGAATTTTCGTCCGTAGAGCAGTTTGTGAAATTGCTTGACTGTAAACACTATAGCCAAAGCTTCTTTCTCGATCTGTTCATAGTTACGTTCAGCTGGGGTGAGTGATCTGGCTGCATGTGCCACAGCTTTCTCCGAACCATTGGGGAAAATGTGGGATATGACTGCTCCAATTCCGTAGTCTGACGCGTCAGCAGCAACTATGATCTCCAGCTCTAGGTTTAAATCTGTTAGCAATAAGTCAGAACATAATATAGACTCGACATTATCAAATGCGGCTTGACATTCAGGAGATCACACAAATTTGCGATCCATTACCAGAGGTTCATTGAGCGGTCCTCGTAGCCGATGCCTTTCGGGCACAAAAGGGCTGTAATGGCTGATCAACCCCAAGAATGATCTGAGCTTCGTGACATTGTCAGGGTGAGGCATCTGTTTTATGTCACTTATGTTGGAAGGATCCGGACGACGGCCATCCTTGTCGATGATGAAGCCAGGATACTTTACACAATTCATGCCGGTATTGCACTTTTCTGCTTTCAAGTGGAAACCGTAGTCGTTAACGCGGTGGAGAACTGCTTTCAGTCTTTCCGTCAGTTTTCGCAAGGTAGCCCCTTTGATTATGATGTCGTCTAAGTAAGCTGATACTCCTGATAGCCCAGCTAACATCGTATCCATAATTTTTTTGAAAAATCGCGGGAGCTGATTTGACACCAAACGGCAATCGTTTGAACTGGTAAAGACCACGGTGCGTATTGATTGCCAGCAACTCCTTTGAAGCATCGTCGACTTCAATTTGAAGATACGCATCTGATAACTCTAGCCTTGCAAAGTAAGCGCCACCACTGAGCTTAGAAAATAAATCTTCTGGGACTGGCAAAGGATACTGGTGCATTTTCAAAGCAGCATTCAATCCCGTAGAGTAGTCAGCACAGATACGAACGGTTCCATTGGTCTTCTTGACGACAACAGTAGGTGCTGCCTACGCTGAATAGTTCACAGGTTGGATGATGCCTGCCCGCTTCAGATGATCAAGTTCCGCATCAACAATCGGAAGCGCAGCGTACGGTACCCGTCTTTTGGGTCGGAATACGGGTTTGGCACCGTCTTTGAGAGTAAGGCTTGCTTTGATCTTTATGCATCTTCCCAAGTCGTTGCAAAACCCAAACGCGAATTTCCTTCGTAGCTGCTCGATCAGATTGTTGTTTGGTTCGTCGCCTTCCGAAGAGGGCCTCGTATATCCTAGCCGGAGGGTATTGCAGACTTGACTCAGGGGAATGTCGAACAGGTGACGCTTCTGGATCCAGTCGAGTCCAAGAAGATTCAAATGTGACAGGCCCCCAATGTACACGACACCGTTTGCCCTAGCAGCGCCAAAAACCATTTCACCCTGCAGCTCACCAATGAGATTAAGTTGACCTCCTGAAGCGTTAAGTGCAACATGTGTCGTTCGGCTGATTGACGGAGCACCAATATACCGCCAAGTTTTGCTGGAGATAATTGTGATGTCCGAGACTGTATCTAGCTGAAGACGCACTTGTTGTCCGTTCAGGTGAACACTGATGTACTTTCTGCGAGCCACATGTTCATCAGAGTAGGCCGCTTGAACCGTACTATAGCTGCTGAATCTTTTGGGAACATTTGAATTCGGTCGGGTAAATCTTGCACGCTTAAACTGCAGTCTGCATCGGCAATGCGTTTCCTTATGGCCCCGTTTATGACACTTGTGGCAAACGTGTTTCAGGAATGGACACACTCGAACAAAATGCTACTCACCGCGTCTCCAACAGGCAGTCGGGGGCTTTGGATTTTCTCTGGGCTTTTCACGGCCTGTTTCACTAGGAAACGATTTCTTTGAGGCTGTTTTTGATACACTAAGACTTGGAGTTGACTGCTGCTTCTCCAGCATAAGCGTGTCATGCTTGAGGTTCAGCAATCGTTGACATTCAGTAGTTATGGTCTGTAGAGTAATTTGCTGGTCTTGTCCAAGTATACTCAGCAGCCTGGTGCGAATCTTTGCATCCCGTGGGGAATGTAGGCCACAGATAAAAAGCAGGCATTTGAACTGATCTGCCGTAATGGATTTGATTTCGAGTTTTCCGCACTTGCAATTGACGATGCCAGCATAAGTGAGGTAGTCACCAGCGTCCGCCTTGGTGATCTTCAGGCGTTGATATCGCGTGTTGAAGATGGATGACTGCTCTCCAAATATTTGGCCCAAGCATTTGACAGTCTCCTCAAAAGTGCAGTCTCGAGCGTTCTTAGGCAAAATAAAGTTAACATACCTGGAGTGCTCTGCTGTTCCAACTTTCCTTAACAGCAATTGGACTTTCCAATCGTCATCATGGTCTTCAAGTTCAACACGGAACACATCTTCATAACGCTTGAACCAAGATTCAAAAGTAAGGCCAGCGTCAGGGTCGTACGAAAATTCGGTAATGCTGTTAGTGATGGCGTCTACCGATGCGGACGGCTTGACGGTTGTAGACAGTGAACCGGTCTGGATTGAGAGTTGGCGCGTAAGAGTTTCGATCAGCCTGAGTTGGGATGACTCAAATTGTGCTTGTTGCTGCAGCAGAATGGCCTTGAGCTCGTCAGCCGATATGGACATCTTGATTAGGATCCCACCTCCGTCGCCAGCTGAAGTGTTCGTCCCTCGCCTAAATGGACGCTTGATTCCCAATCAAACCTGAATTTCGCTGGCCCCCACAGGACAAGAAAGAAGACCGGATCGGACGAGCAGCTCAACAGGAATGAATTAGCACATCACATCGTTCAATATAAAGGTAAAATGGAAAGTTCGTGAATAGTATATAAAGCGACCGTGGAAAGTTCTGGAAAGGCTAACTTACAGCCAATAAAAGAACTTCTACCTAGTGTTCCTTGGCCGCTTCTCCTGGTTGGCTTTCGGTTGGCCTCAATCAGGGCGGATGAGCTTGGATCGCCGGCCGTGGCGATGGGGTCCTGGCTTGTTCAACTCGCGTATTCCTTCCTAACAGACGGGTCATGTTTTTATGATACAATGATTGGATTTACCGAGTGGGGCACAATTTTGAGTAGAAAACAACAAAGTATGGTTTGTGAAGGCATACTCTAATTGAGCTTCTATGCTGGTTGAAAAGTACAATCTGGTATTCAAATCAAATGTCAGAATAAATATGATATCAGTTGCGTTGAAGTCTCTGGAGACGAAACAGCCTGAGTGGTCAGATTTCTGCAGTAATATCCAAACTATATTAACTGCAACATATTTTTACTCTGCCGCTGTTGTATGGGGACTAATTTTACTTTTCCAATAACAACTGAAAGAAATCCACTAGAAACATTGGCTTACATTCAATCGAATGCCGATTGATTTTGGCCATTGAGTATGTGAACATTATGGCTGTCGAGTTACCCTGGCGTTGCTGGAGGTAAGTGACCACACCCAATCCACGATTCTGAGGCATTCCGGGGCAGCCGAATCAGATGAGAAGATAATCAGCAACTTGAATAACTTTGTCTTCTAGATCAGAACGTAACCAGCTTTATTGAAGCATCAAATTGGCGGCATTTGAATAGTTTGTAGGAGTAGTAGGAGGAGTTAAATGGTATAGATGGAAATTCGTCACAGCTCAGAGGGCTCAACCACGGACTGGCAACATTCGAGTTGCGAGTTCTAGTCCCACCAGGGTCCGATGGAATGCGCACTCCTGACGACTCCCCAAAGGAGGAAACGCGCATACAGTGCTTTTCCGGGCGTGTGACGGCTGTCTGAGTGAGCCTTGATGTGACGAATTTCTACCTATAACATTTGAATATTCATTCTGTTCCATAACATCAGCGTTCCACAGATTTTTCGAGGACGGAACAAAATTTACTGGATATTAAATCAGTGGTATTTGTGTGTTGTCAATTGAATGACTTGTAGGACCGGCTTGCCAGCTAGCACTGTGTTTTTGTATTATTCCAGAGTGTTTTCTCGTGACTTGTTGGAAACTATTTATGATTTTGTGTGCAGCTTAATTTATATACGGTTGTGAAGCATATTCCAGCAGAGATTTCAAAGTGAATACCGAATGGGACAAGATTGAGGACAACAACATAGTTCCGATAAGCGGCATGACAACAAGGACTTATGAATTGGATAAATCCGTGGTAACTAGATTAAGACGTCTTGTTCAGCGGGAAAAGCAACTGCCAATATAAAGGATCCGCCAAGTCAGTTGGCTTGCATGTGCCACATGAGACAATCCTTGCTCTGCAAATTACGGTGGAGTCGTGTCATCCAACGGCTATGGACAAAGCCCCATTGATTCCAATTAAGTCCTGGCTTCTGTGACAAATGCAACTAAAGTGCCCTAAATTGTGTGTGGCCGAAACTTCGCTTACCTCTCTTGTTATGTATGCCTGAGCTGAATATGATTAGGGTTGTTGGTTAAGACTACTGGACACCGCATTCTCTTTATTGATGATGATATTACTCTCATAACGACAGACCATGGCTACCCGATTGACATGGGTTGCAGGCTTTGGAAGCGTATTTCTTTCAGATATCGTGCAATAACAGTGCGCTGACCCCAAACCACCCTCCCGATGTACACGTGAGTTTGTATTGCACGGGAAAAGGCTATCCGCAAGTGTTTGGGGGGGGGGGGGGAGGGGGGTTTCAGAAGGAATCGACATTGTCGCCAAAGGATATTTTGGCATGCATTTTCTCGTAAGTTTATTCTCGTCAATGAGTACAGTTTGCAGTGTCGAATAAACGCAAACCTTTTCTAGCTGCAGGCTCTATTGAAGCGCATTTTGAGTGGCCTACTATGAAAGTCAGAAAAGGATAAGTGGGCAAAATGATTGATTTGTTTGGATTCTCTTCGGAACATAAAGGATCTCGACTAGTAACACCTCACGCCCTTATGAAACACAGTTTGCTATGAATTAGAACATTATGGGGTGTGGTACAAAGTGTCATTCGTGGAATACTCTATCCAATGTGTGTTGCAGAATTCGGTCCTTCAGGGACAAGCGTTTATTCGGCAAAGACAGCACAGTGAAAATTACAGCATGTTTAGCAAGCTAACCGCCTCGATATAAATTCCAGGTGCATGTCCAAAACTAACGACGATTCTGAGTCGATGAGGTTCCTCCTTTGGTTCAGTTAAACAGACGATGAATCACTCACATGAATATCGGCCAATCCGAGGCCAGTAATCGAGTCCTTCACGTCCACCTCCCATTGGCCGTCTGGCGCACTCGGTTGGTCCATCTGCTCAATCTGATCTGATACTACCATCATATCACTCATTTTTCGTGTTCTTGCCCCTTCCCTATTACTATCCACCTCGCACACCTTGCCACTCCGCGTCGTTTTCGCTGTATCCGCGGCAGTGGTCTCCTCACCACATGCCATCTGTCACTCCACTCCCAAACCATATGGTTGTCCCCGTTGTCGTCTCAAATGCACTCGATTTCTTCTAAACGTTTTCGATCCAACGTTTATTTCGGATGATCTGGCACCAAACCTCACAGTCACTACACCTCTCTCCATCGCTCTTGACTATCGGGTAATGGTTGAATCCACACTTCCTCCCCCACTGTTAGCTCAGGTAGTACCCGTGCACCGCGGATCCTAGTACCGTTTCTGAGTGGTCATTCGTCGTCTCAGGTTGATGTGGAATCGTTCGGGCTGTGGCGAAACTGGGCCCAAGTGTGTGGCAGGTGCCGGTATCAGAATTCTAGTCGTTCAGCTGTATAGGCGCCGCACGGAGCTCTAATTGATATTCGTTGAATTAGTGTTGCGATTCTCTAGTAGCAGGAGGTACGGGTCCTAGTTAGTTGCTCTAGCCTTTGATAACAGTCGCTTGGCCCGCGTCACTGCCGACTCTGACTATCTATTCGATTGACTGTGCAATTGGCTGGTTTGCTGGTGCACGAATTCCCACTTGGTTGCGAACGTCTGGAACGCACCGCTGGTAAACTGGCGCCCATTGTTGGAGACCAGCTCCTCCGGTATACCGTGCCGCGCGAATTGGCATCTGAGCTTGTTGATTATTGCCTCTGTGGTCGTAGTGGTGATTAGGTCAATTTCAAAATAGTCACTGTAGTAACCCACCGTGAGTTCCCGTTATCACTGAATAAATCCACCGCCACCTTCTACCACGATCGGTCAAGGACATCATGCAGCATCATTGGTTCCCTCGTCTGCCGGATTACGTGTGTACAGTACGCCTCACAATTCGCCACATGATCTCTTATTTGACCCGTCATTCCTGGCCAAAGATCAACTCTCTTGCTCGATTAATGATCTAATTGACACCTAGGTGAGCGCAATGAAGGTATTTCAGGATTTCTGCTCGGAGCGATGACGGAAGCAGACTACAGCTTCCCTTTAACAGCAAAACCATGCTAGACAGCGAATTCACCCCGAAAATGGAGGTAGGATGTGATTTCCTTCGACAGCTGCTACTTTTCTCGGCCACCGATTTAGGATAACTTCTCACAAGGCTGAAAGTGTTTCATCTACCTCTGTGTTGCGTCTTATTTCCTTTAGACGATTTTCTGTCACTGCCAAGTACTTTGCAAAGTTTACTGCTTCAACCTCTTCTGGATTGTGTTGGGATATCGGCAGATGACCTCTTGATAGTGAATCCCCGATGAACATCTGTGCACCAGCGTATACACAATATCCGCGTTGTATTGTTGAAGTCGGGTAAGCATACGCTGAAGGCGACGAGGAATGACGTGCAGCGGTTTCCTGGTTCTGACACAAGCGGTTTATGGTCGGTATACAACGTTGTCTTTCTTCCGAAAGTCTTCTGATTGAAACGCGCTATGGCATAGACAGCCTCAAGTATCTCCTTCTCAATCTGCGCATAGCGCTTCTCGGTCACGTCAAGTGCTCGGCTGCGGAAATCCAAAACTTTTCCATGCTGTACTACAACAGCACCTATATCGTCTTGGCTACTATCATACTGTACCTCCAAAGGTTGCGCTGGATCGTAATACCCGAATACACGCGGGTTGCTGAGGAGGTGCATACTAGTTTCGAATGCAGTTTCCTGTTCTTCCCCAAATCCAATTTACTCCTTTGTGAGTTTACTTCCTGATCGGCGTCATGATATCAGCTAGTATTAGCATAAAACGACTCAACTTATTCATCATACCGTTTAAGCGATGGATTCCCTTCACGTTATCAAGAGGCGGCATCTATCGAATTGTCTTAATCTTTCCTGGATCGACCCTGACTTCTTGTGTTGTTAGCAAATGCCCGTGAAGAATCACCTCGTCTTACCGAAGTTCCATTCTTCACGTTCAATCTTGATGTTCTTTTGCCAACAACGCTGTAAGAAATGGTGGAGATCAGCATCATGCTCATCTTTTGTGGAGTCATAAATCTGCGCATCGTTTGCCAAGCATGTAACACCACTTAAATCGTCTAGCACTTGCAGCAATTGCTTGTGAAAAATTTCACTCGACACCTTCAAGCCAAACGGTAAACGCAGTAGAACGATAACACCCGAATGGTGTTGCAAAGCTAGTAATGAAACTGGATTTATTATCTAGACCCACGTGTCAGAAGGCGGATGAGAGGTCTACCTTCGTGAAGCACTTAGCTTTAGACAAACGAGGCAAAATGTCTTCTAGGGTAGGTAGCGCGTAATGCGCTACGCAAGGCCTCATTCAACGGGTTCGGGTCAATACACGCATGTAGTTCGCCCGTCTTCTTAGTAATGATTGCGACCTGACTAATCCAGTCGGTTGACTCGTCGAATTTAGCAATCACACCCACTCTCAAGAATTTGCTCAATTCAGCGGAGAACCTGTCACGCAGTGCAATAGGAACTCTCATAGTCGGTAGTGTTTTCCGTCGTACCAACGGATCTAAGGACAAGTGAACGGTTCCCTCAAACTTTCCCAAACCTGGGCTAAACACAGACGGATACTGGTCACTAATATCGGTTTCTCCCTGACAAACATATCCAAATGGACCATAACTAAAAACAACACAACCGAGCGGCTGGGTCGAATCAATGCCGAGAATCAGCGTGAGCTTCTCTTCTACCAACACAAACTCGTTTTTTGAGGCTGCGTATCTTCTGTTAACCACTTCGAATTTAGGTGAGTCATTCGGATGAATCCTGGCGCTATTCCACATATGCAGGCACGCTTGATCGGATCGATTGCACACTCCGGGACAGTGATTCCTTGATAGAATGTTGTCAGTAGCACCAGTGTCTAACTGGAATTGTACGGCTTTGCCTTCGATCAAAGGAATTGCGGAGACAAATTTTTGTGGTACCTTTCGAGACACTTGGTCAACTGAATGTTCTGCATCTGTGGGGGACTTGTCACAGATGATCGCACTCACCTTGGTTGATAGGCAGCAACGAAAAATGTAGTTCATTTTCCACATCTGGCGCATTTCCGCCTCCAAGCCTGGCACTGTTCGCTGGTGCTCGGATGTTGTGTGGCGCAAAATTTGCGCATCTCCCGTCTCACGTTAGCAGCGTTCGCTGCTTCGTCTCCGGAAACGGCACCCAATTCTGCAGTTGGTACGAGCTTTATCTGTTGGTATTAATAGGTGTTCGAGAACTCAATGTTGCAGATATCAATGCAAGGCTGGAGCGAGCAGTTGCGTTGCCGCAAATGCCACTTTGTCGTAGTTTTATCCTTGATTCCTAGAACGATCCGATTGCATATGAGACTGTGGCCCAATCGCTTGCAGAAATTACAGGATCGGGCAAAATCTTAAATTCGGTGATGTACGCGTCAACTGATTCCTTTGGGCCTCTGTTACGCGGAGAGCAAAGATAGCGCTGGGGTAGGTCTCATTGGTTTGACCTTCACAACATTCCCCTAACTTTCCAAAGACCGTCCCCAAATTATTGCGTTCTTCACCTTTGTCTTATTGTATTGCCCCTAGAACACGGTGCGTGTCATCACCGGCTGTGTTTCGAAACATGGTCAAGTGATACAGCATCGGTTGTTCTTCCAAACGTACTAAGTTACAGAAATTCTCCCACTTGCTCTTCCATAGACACCAATTACTCGCCAAGATCCACTCAGCCATATTCAGTGGGGCAGGAATCTGAATAGATTATGGTAATCCAAACAGCGTCCGAGCTTCGCCGGTGGGGTTCGTGTTTGTCTTCTCTGAAACCATGTTGGAGAACGCAGTCCTTCAGGGACAAGCGTTTGTTCGACACAGAGAGCTCAGCAAAAATTACAGCATACTTAGCAAGCCAAACTTCTCGGTATAAATTGCAAGTTCAAGTTCATAATTAACGACGCTTCTGAGTCGATGAAGTTCCTCCTTGGGTTCAGTTAAACAAACGGTGAATCACTCATACGAATATCGGCCAATTCGAGTCCAATAATCGAATCCGTCACGTCCACATCTCACTGGCCGTCTAGCGCGCTCGGTTGGTCCATCTGCTCAATCTGATCTGATACTGCCATCACAATGTGCATCATTAGATGTCTCAGTTTCAATCACATCCGAGGTATTCCTAGCAAAATCGCGCGACATTATATTGGTAAATCCGATGGCGAGGCCACGGTGAACCCATCGACCAATGATTCCCTCTATTGCTATCTGAGGAGTTTGATGGCGCGGATAAATTATTTGGCAATCAAAAAGAGAAATATTTAGATTGTCGTTTTCAAGCTATTATCTTGGTAGGACGCCAATGGACTAGACGGCTACAGATATCCGTAAGCTGTTTCCTTAGCATGGGTCCAGAGTTTTCTTTGGACTTAGGATGATTTAATGGGTCTGGATGTTGCAAGCCTTTCTAAACGTTTGTACATTATGTAATGACCATTTGAATCAATGTGTTTTACGGTATTATTAACTGTCTTTTAGCTAACAAAACTAAAGTTGATTTAGTACAGATTTCAGCACGACAATTTGTGCTACACTGCTTAATCACAGTACAATTTCCAAACAAAATTATCCATTTCCGCTTGCGTTTCAGATGATAGCATTGTACTGGCTCTAATCTTCATGTCCATTCTCGCCGCTGTCGTGGTGTTCGCCGTTTGCGGCTTTTTCATTGCACGGTAAGCTTTACTAGACATGTCATCCGGGAACCGTCTGTTGAATTCACAGCGGTGTACCACATGTTTCTCTGGCTACATTATATTTGGTATGGTATGGAACCATTTTGAGTGATGATACCATACAGTGACGCTCTTCTCCCCGCCCCAGGTGGTATCGACGAAGAAAGATGTATCGTGAAGGTCCAAACAAGCTCATTCTCTATCCTGACGATCTGACTTTTGTACGTCCTGTTAGACCTTCAAGACCATCGGCACCGGTAAGCAATTCAACGATTGCATTGGCTGTACTGCACCTCAACTTTGAGCTAGCAGCTCCATTCCATCGATGATCAGGATTGTTGTTACCAGTCTGAAAGTATTTTACAGCAGGATGAACCGTTTTAACGTGTCGGTTAATGCTCAGTGAACGTTCACCCGTTAGCACTCGAATTTGAACTTGAACTTAGTTTTCAGAGTGACATCGAACTTCACTGGCTGGGGTGATTGCAAAGTTGTCTTGGTGACCATTCATCTGGCTTAATATACACTAGAAGAAGGCAACGTGCTACAGTAATGACATTTGAGTCTAAGCTGATCCCACCTCCTTCGTCACTCTCGTATATCAGCGTGGATGTATTAGAACGGATAGGTTTTCCTCAGATAGTTCGAAGCCGTTTGGGGAGCAACCCTAGCTGTAGGTCAAGCAGCCAAAGGAGTCAAGAAGCAAAACTTGCTTTTCTTTGTCATTACTAAGTCCATATGTTTCTTAAGCTTCCGCTACTTGCCACGATAGGTAGTGTTTGCTAAGGGGATAGATGCCCCGCGCTCATCTAAATAGTGTCACCTCCGTTGAGTTATAAAGCCGTCAACTGGCAATGGGCTTGACACGTTTGCTTTATTCCATGAAGAGGAATGTGGTTTCGTTTGTCGCCTTTTATACCGCATCTGAAAGGTCGGCTTAACAATTAACTTTACTGCTGGCCTTTTGCCAACCGACTAAATACAACGCATTGGTGAGCACACTAAATACAGGGGTAGGATAAGGTTGTCTGCAGATGGGCTGCAGTAGACTGTATTGGGTAGTCAGGCCAGTTTTTGCGTTAGCACGTGGTTTTACAGGCGTTGCACACAGGTGTACTTCTTCCGTACGAGGCTTTGTCAATAAACTAATTGGACATTGATCCTTACGGCCTCCAACGCCGTGGAAATTCACAATAGCATTCGGAACATGACTGGGGCACGAGGTCACTGATCGTGGTAACTATTATCTGTTTTCCTAAAATGTGACTTTTCAATGAAACCGTAGTAAAGGACCCACACTATGACGTCGCTAACCAGAAGTCGGCTCACTTTGTCGCCATCTACTCGTTGGGTGCGGTGAATCACCTTCACTTACCCTTGAATGCCGTCTTACCTGAGACACTTCAGAATATGATAGTTCACTAACATTCTAATAAGGACCATTCTGGTGAAGCCTTGTTGCCAGGCCCTTCGCGCCGAAGGCATCAATTTGTAGGCTCAAGTTTCAACTTCCCCCAGGGAGCATAGTGTAACACAATTGCAAGACCTGGCCTGAAAAAGCTCTGGTGTCAAGGGCGAAACGTTGCCACAATAAAACTCTACCAACACCGATTCGTATTCAAACCTTCTGAAATCATGAAATCCCAGTCGGTTCCAAGCATATTCCGAGATATTGAATTGCAAGAGTAGTTGTATATTCGACCAACCTGTACTCGTGTTGCAAAAACTACGAGGCAAGGAACGGAGAGCAACCTGGGTGTTACGGGCCTATAATTCAGCCACAATACTTGCAGACGACACAGTGATGGTTTCGAACCAGATGGACAGTTGTATTCCACGCTGCTTGTCGCACAGGCTATTCCAATGGGGACACTGAGGAAAGCCATATAATAACACTTCACTAAATCTCGTGTGAGTTAAGCAAGGCAACTGTCTGATCATTCAGAGCTGAGAACCCATCGACATCCATAAGAAAGCATAGGCTAATCAATCCAATTAGTTAGTTGCATTCGCCACAGCAGGTAGTTTCCTTCAGTATAACATGGCAAGGAAAAGGGCAGAAAAGTGTGCAGTTTTATGTAATTCGAGCTGCCGGGAGAAATCAAAACGGGCAGCTGGAATACGAAGAATGAAGAAACTGGAGGGACCTAGCAACGGAAGAGTAGTCACACCTTGAATGTTTGCAAGCATATCACTAAACATAGCAGGATGTAGCGCCGAAGTTTTACACTATTCACTTCATGCGGACATCTGTCTATTGCAGCTACTCTTTTCTCTTCTAGTGTTGTATCTTGCTTTAGTGCTATCACTCGGGTTCCGTTACCTTCGAGGTGTAGCTCTGTACCTTTTATGGGCACACTGATATGAAACGCTGCTATTTTCAGGCGCAAAATACAGACACACGGTGGTGTGACTTGTGGATCTCAAGAGCGCTTTTGCGCCCTTTTCTTGGTTCTTTTCATAATGTCATGAATTGAGAGTTTCGCGTTGCATGCAAGTTCACAAATATTACTGTTCTTCAGAGTGATGTGATTGAGCAACTAGCGTTTGTCCTCCCGGTTCTAAATGAAGTTACAAAGGCCACAAGCGCAGCAGTCCTAATGCGTTATTTGCACAGATGTGATATCTGTGTGACGCGACAGTACAGTGCTTGCCAGAATTCGTCTGTCACCACGAATCTATCCAGAAGACTTAACGGTTAAACAGTACCTAAAACCGCTAGGTAGGAATTAGTGCTGCTTACCTACACATCACCAACACATTTGGTCAGCTGGATCGCAGCTTCTTCTCTTCAAGGTTCTGAATTATCTAATCGACTGTCTGTCGCGGGTTGGATGTGACTTCCTCGTTACACGGCATCATTGAATGCGTAGTCATTACTCGCTGTTATGCCATACCAATGTTGCGTGCTGTGGCATGTAATGGCTAGCACTGGAGCCAAGCCTGTCCAAGATTTTCAGTACCGACCTCCTGAGAGTGGTCATTACAATTTTGTTGCTGAGCAGTGTTTATCCTGACGTTTGAAAGCCTATCAATACGTCAGTTAGTCATGAAACCCTGAGGGGTAGAGTTTACATCTTTTACTAGTAATTTACGATTCTTTCCAGCGTAATGTTACCAGATAAACAGGCTGAGTGTATAGTGGCGTCTCAATGGCACTTGCCGATTCGGAATGTAGGTTTCGCATTGTGGCGCACTTGGATTGGAACTGGGAAAGCTCATAACTATTGATCTTGCTCATTTACAACAAGTGGAAACGACCAAGGGCAGTCTCAATGGATACCCTTGTCTCCTACGAAAGACGTTCAATGAATAGAAGCATCCACTAAGGTTTAAGATATATGAGTAGGCTCTGACCGAGTGTGCTCACTAAACCGGTAACATTGGCAGAATCATGGTCTTCCCGCTCTTAGGTTAGCACATCGGTGGGTACCCTAATTGTCTGGAGCTCGCATTACCACTCTTAAGTCTAAAAGCCAAACACACTGTCCATTTTCGGAGGCCTTTATATATATGTATAAGTATATCTAAGTCTACTTACAGACAATGTGTCATCAGTACCATAACAGGAAAAAGCAAAATGAGAAGCACCATAGCAAAAGAAAACGAAGTTTATGGGTTGAACACAAGCCACTTTCACTATTTTGACTTAAATATTCGATTAGCCAGTAACTAATAGATTATGAGGCGAACCAATACTGGAACCACTGGTCTCTGTGGAGAGCCCTAACATCCAACGTTTCCAGTCACTGTTAGTCAGTGTCGCGTAGTCTAATGCCTGGAAGTTGGGGCAGTTCGTCAGAAGCTAAGCTTGAGATCGTCTTCCTCATGATTCTTCTCTTATGCCATTGGTTGTCCACCGTGGCACTTTCTCCAATCGCTTCCGGAAAGCGCAACTAACTTGCAACGGGAAAGGTGATAGGCTGGAGTGCCCAATATGTGCCGGGGCAACGCACCCGGTGTCGGAGAACAACGTCTTGGAGCCAGGATACGTTCGCCTCAAGCACTCGGTCTCAGAATTCTGCTTTACCTGCGTGGTGTTGTCACCACACACACACAACGGTTGTTAATGCTGGCAATCATTTCACCGCTTCCGAGTGCATAGGTCTTTGTGACAAAAGCGGGACGTTGCTCAGCATTACATTAAAGAATTATTATCCAAAATTCTCTAGAATCAAGATACTGGGTTGTGTCGCACTTATGTTTAAGTCTCACTCAACCTTAGAAACGGCGGACACTGATCATTTTTCATAAATCATCAGTGGATTACAGGTGACGAAATCTCATATGGCCTGAGGGACATCATCTAGCAGACAATGCGAGCAACGTATGTTACTTTAGGTTCGTGTTAATCAGTGTGGCTGGTTGCGATGTCATCAGTTCAGCGCTAACTCACTGTAACACAAAGGAATTCCGTTCACGAAGAATAACTGATCGAGCAATTCAAACATTAGTGATTGTGTGGTTGAATAAACCACCACGATTTGCACAGGCCGAATATTCCAGCCGTCTTTGAATACTATTCCAAACCAGAAGCTGTACAGTTGGGTACTTTATCAGTGTTCTACACAACTCAGTCCACACTGAAACCTTGCCAACAGCTTTGTTGATAGTTTTAGAACAGCACACTGTAGTACAGTGTGATATTTTCGATATTTTTCTTTGCAACTAAATGTGTCAAAGGGTATCTAGATGGTACGCTGTTCAGGCGTCGTTGGTGAGACAAGCAGGAGAGACGCGTTTGCCAATGTTCGTCGTAAGTTAATTCTCGTTTACCATGTTTTGGAGGGTGTCATTTGAGATGGGAAAATTCCATGAAAAATGTATTTTGGTCAATTGGTGGCCACAGATAATAGCATCTGCACACTTTTATATAGATTGACTTAGAATAGGCAAATGAAACGGTAACCAACAGTACCAATAAGTTTGGTGAATATATCTAGAGAGTTTTCCTCGATTGCAGAGTAATCCAGACCTCCGGTTCCCAACACTGAACAGTGAGCCGAAACTGAATGCCGGTTCTGCGAGCCGTGTCGCTCTGAGTGCGGATGATCCTACCAAATCGCTGGCATCCGTGATCAGCGGGGACGGAATAAGTGACACCAACACCGCAAGATACAATGTGAGCAATCCAGTATTTGTGTCCGTTGCTTGTATTATTTTGGTCTCAGTATGCCATATGTCTACCCTTGATGGTATGTATGAATCTTTTAAGCACGTAGTATCTAGACTTATCCGCGAAAACTATCTGGTTGGTACCACATCAAGGTAAATTTGGTTTAAATGAAACTCAAAGGAAAATGGACGCACCTATCCACCCGATAAGGCATTGGACAGTTACTCTGTCCTCTTGAATATCGTTAACAGCGCTGCTTACCGGTCTGATAAAGACCTTCGGATTGTGGCCCAAAGACTACAAACGGAGATTTAAACACATGTACCTTTTAAAAGCCAGTGATCGATATGATTGAGTGTCAGCTGTGATGCAGCGCAGCAGCTTCCTATCTGTTAAACTACTGAACTCCTTTCACTTCTCCGTTACAGTGAAATGGGTGGGGACTCTTCGTTTTTGTTCACGCCCTGACCTCAAGTAGCATCGAAATATACTATGCACATGACGGTTGCAGTTTAGAGGCTGGCTGTCGATCATCGGTTGGAGGATGTGTGCGCTAGAATGTCTCACAAGAGGATTTTGTAGTTGAGTTGCAGCAAAGTTATGCCTCTTATCAGCACGTGTAACAACAATAGTGCATTTTGCCGTTATGTCGATTTACTGATTCTTGTTTATCGCTTAAGTGTAAGCAGCTTAGAGAAACCGATAGCTCTTTCCTTAGTATTGTAGGGTAGACTGTTTTTTACATGAAATAACCAGAGGACAATACAAAACACTCTTTATCATAGCTGATGAGCATATTGGGAGAGACAACTACTTTGGTGGGCGGAGTTAAAGGTGGGAATTTGTACGCGAACCAACACTGTGTGGTTGAGTGTGACTCAATCTGAGGTTATTCGTGCCTCGCGCATCCAAAGAACGTCGCAATGTGTCCGGGTTCACTCCCGCGTCATCTAAATTGCAAAAATTTAACGGCAAGCTACCGCGCATCACGATCGGCTACCGTTCAGTAATAGTCGCTGTTTTAGATTTAAAAGCGTTGCATTGCTAGCACCCACTCCAATCCCAGGAATCATCACCATTTCTCTTGTTTCACAGAATGGTCTTGTGTATGTGAAACGACTGGATTTGGAGAACCCGACATTGAAGCGTCGTTTCTTGGATACTGTGCGTACATTGAGAGAAATTCGCAATGAGAATATTAACCAGATGATCGGATGTTACGTGGATATTAGCTCTCTGTGCATTGTGTTTGAACATTGTAGCAGAGGTAGCCTCAAGGTAAGTTTATTTCTTCTCGGTTCGAATAATTTGACCAAAATCTGTGCAATTTGAAAGGGTAGACAGAATGGCGACTGCTTCGTAAACACATAGTGCAGAGAGTTGAAATCACGTGATAATACATGGTGTTAGTTTTATTTCCTTGCAAAAATTCCAAGTTGATACCATACGAGTTATTGTGTAGAAATTCATCACTCTTTGTGTCGCTAACTGCAGAATCCATCTGATGGTAAGATAGAATGGATGACAGTTCAGTGAGACACACCACTAATTCAGCAACCCACAGGATGGGTCACGGCCTGTCTTTAAACAGGGAAAGCTTTGTGCATGAAACTGCACATATTTGAAGGATGTACACACCATAAGGAAGCTAAATCGTTTTGTCAGTTGTGCTATAACACCCTTAAGCACATGTTTAGAGCTTCTGCCGGATGAAAATTCGCAGGTGTTTTCTGTTGTTGACACTGACGATTGATTAGCAATTCGTACCCGGTGGTACCGACACCCTTATTTCATCATCTGTGTTCGTCCACTCCTATTCGGTCTCTAGATTCAAGGAACAGAAGGCCCTCATCGGTCCGCGTCACAAGCTCTCGGTTTCTACACTCCTGCTTTGTGCAATATCTGCATGAATTCAAAACATTTGTTATTCGCTTTAAGATTTCCTTGAGGTTTGCAAGTTTACGTTAATCCTCGGAAGTGGATAGAACAAGAGTAATGTATCAGGTCGTTGAGCTTTTTCAAATCAATCGCACCTAGCCTGTTTGCGCATGTTTATATTTAGCTTACTTAATTCGACTCGCGGTTGTACGTGTGGGATTGGGAACCATGTCCAAATGTACCCACATTGAACGAATTCGAGTACTAGCAAGTACACCGGCGTGGATCTTTCTTCAACTGCGAGGTCAAGGTGTTGGGTGAGACGTTACCTTGTTTCTCTTCAGTCAACTTGGCAAAAGGAGGATGCCTGTCTGGATAGATTACGTGGTCTCAGCTGGGCTGTACTTATGTGATGCTGATACTTACAGCGTACGTAATTCTCACTACACGATTCCATATCCACTAAAATAAAGTAGGCGAGAGAACAAAAAATACGCACAACATATATACTAACAACGTCACTTTAGAGTAGATGCACCGTCAACAAAGTATTTGAGATGAAAGTCCAGCGAGGCGGTTCGTGCTGCATTGGAATATAATGTCTGACAATATTAGCTAAAACAATGAAAAATGATCGAATTCATGCTTACGACAGAGACTGGTTGTCAGTGATATCACTCAGTGTCACCGCGACTAATTACCCCAACCACCGTCCCTTTTGGCTATGAAACTTGAGGCCAGTGTAGACAAATTATGAAGAATTGTTTTTGTGAAGCTCTAATCTGTCGGCCGGATACAAACGCAGCGGATTCTTTTTATCACTGTGCGCTTGTTGCCCAAGAACGCGGGTCCGTTAAATACAGTGACATAACCATTTAGCTCATCTGCAGTTGCTAATAAACGGTGCTCAAAATTTAGCTGTCCGGGTACAGAAAGGTTCCCAAGACTTAAATTCACTTGAATAAACTTGGATCAACCTCACGTCAAATATCTTAAAACAGTGGTATGTGACCACACGAAATAGACAGTGTGACGGCGCCCAGCATTCACAAATGGTGGCGGGCGGTATTCATCATTCCAGTAAAGTATGACAGCAATCGAACTAACTTTTAACCACAACATGAAGTACCACTCGAATTCATATTGCTCGTGCATCCGTTCACATTGTCCTTCTACCATGTAGCACATACGATTACCGGCGCACCCACGAGAAAATAGAGTGCGGCGACGGAATGGGAATTTAGATCGGTATTAGCATTGGAGAACACTGATGATAAACTTATCTATAGGGGATCACTCATCTCGAGCGGCGCCGTGAGACAGTCGGGCTTTAAAACGATTTGCTGTACGTGTTTGCCATTGATCAAGTTCATTCGACCGGATGGCTGATGAGGGGATTCACCAATTTATGGCGAGAAATAAATACTATGTGTAATCTGGTTAAGTAAAAGGCAGGTGACAGGAAAACTCTTCACTCTTGGACGATAAACTCTCATCAGCGTGAACCACCGAAAGCTCCAGGTTTACATTGTATGTATTAATTGTATCTCCCTCCGTGCTAACACTCGCACTGATTAGCATCTCAAGTCAGCATTTTGAGTTCTTTGTCAAATTGGTCGAAAGTGGGTTAACCTCTGTTGCGCTGTGCTACATTTGAAGTGAGGTAGTGTAGTGATTCAAATCGCTTTTACCAGGGATCTCTTAAATGGGCCGGACTGGGGTATACTGTATTTAGGTTATTACCTGTACAGAGGAAGGAGTATATGCGGTGAGTAAGTCTTCAGTATTTTTTAGCTGCTGAGGTCAATCTACTTCTCGATTGTGACTCCAAATCCTTTCCGTTGTCCACACCATCATATAAGTGAGCGAACATTTTGACAGTGGTTTACCTGCTCAGGCGAAATGTGTAACAAGGTGAGAAGTTGCCCGATGGATATCGCGGCCATCGGACTTCTGCAACAAATAAAATTTTGGTTGTACTTTTTGCATTCTTAGTTTCTTACCGTATTTTGAGCATTTGACTTTGCATCCGTAGACCCATGTCAACTTGAGACGTTCATTTAGTTAGCTTGCAACTCTTGGAATACAGTTAGAACCGATCGAGAAGTCCTTGTTTCGGAGAAATATGTGAACATTCGGCTGGTTTGTTTAAGCTTAGCTTTTGTCCCTAAGCCAGGCTAGGTGACTCAGCACACCGTTTGGCATTTTACAGTAAGTAAAAGAGATGATCATGAAAAGGAAAAATGAGTCAAGGGACTGTTAAAAATACAGGTGGAAAACTTATCGCAGATGGTCCACTTAGAATGGGACTACACCATTTCCCAGCCAAGTTGTCCTCTTGGGCAACAGAAATAATCTGAGTGGCATTCAACATGAGTCTGCTCAATTAATTTGTTCCGTGCGTAGGAGCTGAAGTGTCCCACCTTCAATCCTATGACTTAGTGCGTCTGAAGCCCAATTGGCTGAAGGCGACGGGCTATACACACACAAGTACACACCTGCATAAGTGACTGGCGAACACACGGAACAAATTAGTTGAGTAGACTCACGTTGAATGCCCCTCAGATTATTTCTGTGGCCAAGAGGACAAGTTGGATGAGAAATGGTATAGACCAGAGGTTTAACCGTCCGTCGTGTTGCACATTAGTCTTGGTGATGAAGATGATTAAGTCGATCATTGTTATCCAAACCGACCAGCGTATAGACACTCGTCAGACTGGCCAGATTAAGGTTGCTCGCCAAGTATTTGGGAGCTTCCCCACTACATTCCATTCATACAACCACCAGCTTTAACGACTTCGATCACCTCGACAGTTAACCTCTGAGTCCTTCCTCATAAACTATTTTTAATGATCTCTACGTTATGCAGATCCATCCAAAGTCCGGTGTCCAACGTGTGCACAGCTACGGCATAATTTCTTTTCAAAGCATTAGGTCTCATTCCACTGTGGTCGAGAAATTCACCTTTTGTGTTCCATGCTCCGTTTTCCTATCTCTCGCTGTTTGACAAATGTATACGTGTGTACAGACTTTAGTTGATTTTGTACACAGTTAGTCGTCCTACATGTGGAAAGTCGGTGCTTCAACAGCACCAGTTTTGAACGTAAAGTTTGACCACTCTGGATGATCTCCCTAATGCCCTGCTTCTTCATTAAGCTCCGAATTGCCTCCGAGGTACCTAACTCGTAAGGAATGCCCACCGTCCCTATTCCATGCACTGTGGATATTACCTGTGGGTTAAGTCCTTTTGGTAACAGACCTTTCACTAGACTTCGCAGCTAACCCCTGCTAGTTGTTTGCTCATCACTTTTCCGTGCAACCTTGCTATCCTCTTCTGTTATGCCCATTATCTGTGCCCTGTGGAACAGGAATTAGGCTACCCTCGCGTTAAGGTATTTTGGTTGGGTATCTCATAGGCATCTGTTGGCTTATGATAGGTTGTATTTTCTCAAATTCCATTTATATGAACCAGGTGGTCATGGTATCTTATTGCACCACTGCAAGACTCCAAGTCCTCAATGATGCTTATTCTTTTGTCAATAGACTTTAGGTGGTTTAGCAAGTCCTTCTTCCTATCCCGTTTCAGCAAAGCAAATGTGTATTGTATGTAGCGCCATCAAGTTTTCAGCAAGTTACCGGGGTTTACTAGCACATTCTTCTCGAAGTCTTCGACGTACAAACTCGCCAACGCAGCGGATTTTGATGGTCATATGGCCAGACCTTGTTCCTAGGTGTAAGCCTTCTACTCAAAAGCGTAATGAGACATGCCGAGGCACAACTCCATGCCGTGCACTCTTCGATCATTTGTAAACCTTGTTTGTTCACCGATTTCATTGTCCTCATGCACGCAGCGTCTTGATAAGCCCAGGGCTTTCTCTTTCGGCACATTAGTAAAATTCGAGGCGAAATCGAAGCACACCATATATTCAGCAAGCTAAATGATTAGTCCCGATACCTTTCTGACAAACTGATACAAGTTCTTCACGAACGTACTCCTTCTTTCTGTCAGGCGTTGCAATCTTTCCGTCAAATATCTCGCGACTTCGCGTGTCGCAGAGAACACACAGTGGGCAGTGGGCCGTATGGGACCGTTAAGCTTAGGTATCTTTGGTAGCCAAGGAAGTAACGCCGAAGTAGATAGAGACTATACCATTTACCAATCTTAAAGCATGATTTGGTAGCTAATTATAAAGTGCATCTCCCGGCACATGTGCATACTAAATTCAGGTGGCCAGATCAAGAATCTTGATTTGTACTAGACGCATATATCTCTCTGGAAGGATTAAACTGGTAGATCACGCTGGTTTAACTGCGTGCGTAGCATTTGGTTCATTCACCACAGCTGTTTATGACTTGACACCGGCACACTCCTCTACGAATCTGCCTTATTTGATAAATTGATTAGTGTTGCATGACTGTACCGTCTTCAAAACCTCGCCACTAGCATACGGTGAACAGCACATCAACTCGTTTTGTAGAGGCATACTAACTTTGAAAGGGGCGGCAAAAGACAAAGGCTGGTAGATGCATGCATTTCGTACGGTCTGCTTACTAAATTGACTGAAATTAAAAGCCGCAACATGCAGTGCTAATAGCAACAATGGTATAACCCGGTGAATTGATCAGTTTTTAATATATTGTCGATCTACCCGTCTAAAGATAGCTTTAGTGAGGATGGGCGTAACCTTAGCCCATTTCCTGCTGAGGTTATAAAATATCTTCATTTTCATATGTTATACAAAATGGTACAAAACACTCACCTGAAGTTTGGCTTTTGCAAATTTAGATTATTTTAAGAAATATGAGGACATTTCTCTCTGTCCTTTTTAAAGAACGCCAGCAAGAAATGACTTTGAAATAAAAGTGAAAACATACAACTACGTTTTTCAAACAAATGGACAAATGTGTGCAGATTTAATGTGATAGTTGTTAAGATTTCTAAAAGAGTGATAGTGCAACAGGCAGTTGCTCTTTAGAAAAGCATATGAAGCCCAATTTACATAAAAGTGTGCTGTATCATTCATGCGTGCTATGTCGCGGAGCTGACCAGGTGTAATGGCACATCACACACTGGGCAGGGTAGATTAACCTTCTTCCCACAGTGCCGGCATCTTCTTTGTTTCGACATATATTCCAACTGGTATTCAAAGTATGATGTCCTGATACTGTATTCAGCCTTTTGACGTTTTCTGCTGGGTGTAAGAAGACGATTTTGGGGGACATTATTCTCTGTTACCTACCTGCAAGTAGACTTTCACGACAGTTCGTTTGAAGAAAAGCATGTCGTGTTGCTCTTGTTTATATGCTGGTGTACAAAATCCAAGCATTCTTAATTGCAGCATCTGGTAGAAAGGCGAGTAGTTGCAACTACCACTTTTTGCTGCGAACATTGTTCCTATTCTGACCGACATTTTGGTCTAATCGATCCACTCCTCCCATCAAGGTGTTATACTTAGTAACGATGCTAGGTTGTTCAATAAGTATGTGCATTTTTTCCTTCGTCGACCACTTCTTCACATTTGTCAGAGGATGTGCACCAACAGAGTTTCTGGCACGAGTCACAACTGAATTATCATTACAAAACGAACACATTCTTTCGTCTAATAAACCTGTAGTCATAAGTATTCCTGTTTAATTTTCCTAGGGCATGCCGGTCGATGGGTCAGTTTCCTGTTCTCTTTGCTCGAATTGTCCCCGTTGCTTCTTTGTTTTTTTGGTCAAGGCTTTCATGCAAGCCAAGCATGTAAAAAAAGCTGTCAAAATAGATGTGGTAGGGCCGCTGCTTCGGGAACTTCTCCACTAGGTCCATAACAATGCCAAATCCAAAGTTTAATGTCCTCCTAATTTGCTTGAGCTCTTCGGGATAGACCCCGATAGGCTACATAGTCTAGAGGTATTGCAATGACCCATAGTTTATACCCGAAACGAATGGTTCAAAATTCCAGCTAAAGAAAATTGATGTCATCAGTTAACCTATCTTCCACATGCACTTATAACCATGAAAATGTAATTAAAACGGAGAACTCATGTCACTATAAATCGGTGTATTACGCGGTGATAATGTTATCCTACTATATCAGGTTTTTAAAAAAAGTACGCAAATGTTTCGATAATATTACTAATAGCCTAGTCAGTTCTAAGGCACAACTAACGGTAACGTTTTTTGCTGGCATCCATTAAAAAGTACAGATGGTTGCAGCACATGTATGCAAGAAATCACGCACATTTTACATGATTACATGTGATAAGCTATTCTAGACATATAATTTAATACAATTATTGCAACCATTTGGTACTTTAAATGAATAATTACTTAAAGTACTCTCACCTTTATGTATTATCTAGTTTATTAGTAATTTGTGATCATACAAGAAGGGGAAAGATTTTTTCGAAAATAAACTGGCCGGCTAACATGATATCAGAAATAATTAGTATTAGTTTGTTGTCCAAGTTTGTAACTTAAAGAAACTATGGATAATAGATAAATTCGACATCTTTACTCACATTTTACTAAGCATCCGTTAAAAAGGACACCGGCCGAAAATGGGCTAAGCAACACGGGCCCAGTTACAGTGCATAAGGTCGCAGTAGACTTGAAGCTGTCTGTAAGAGTATTGAACGTTCACGCCAATTTAGGAGAACGAATATAATTCCAGCCAATGTTGCCGTTAGGTTGTCCTGACAATATGCCGCACCACGCCCTGTAGTTATGGCAGCAAGTTGAAACGAGGAGAAACTGTTAATCTCCTTTCAGCAGGGTAGTATGCCTTCGTTGGTTATTAAACAGGTTACACGTAGGCTTTAAAGAATAAGTCACACAAACTGAATCGATAGACAATTTATTACCGAAGTCGATTGTAAAGTGCCCGCATGCATACAATGAACATAACTTGCCTTTGTGTGTAAAATAAATAGATCCTTTCCTTGTATAGAGTAGTACGAATACTTAAATAATTTATTGTACCAGACCTAATGCAGTCACGGCGGTGCATTAGCGGGTGGTCCTAAACGGGCTACTTAGAAGCATACCCGAGGTTGCAATCCGCCTTAAATACCAAATGATTCTCTGAATCTTGGTGGCGTGTTACGTTATCTATGAGATCGCTACATGGAAACGCTGTGGTATACTTAAATTCGGATCATTGCTAATATCTCGAATGTATTCACTTAACGCCGAGCCCATTCGTTGAACACAAGCTTCACTAGAAGGTAGATCGACAAACATAGGTTGATAATCCTAGCAGAAGAGGGATATTTGAAGTAGGTCTATTCATCAGATTGCTAGCATCTAAGATGACAGCGTGTAACTGAAGTTATTTGGTGCAATGTCCACAGAAAAGCTGTGCAACTGCAGCCACTTGCACCACCTTCCTGAAGCTGATGACTCTACTGACTGGGTTCATTTTCGTTCTCTGCATTTCAGTGAAGCATGTAGGCAACTGGAAATCTATGCCAATAAGACACCGCAACGACCTCTGCAGCTAAACAAAGGTTGAAAAACCTGGTGAGCGCAAAATGGAATACGCTAGTAGCGGGGACTAAGTCACGGTAGGGAAGCAGGTGTCACAAACACTTCCCCCATTTTGCTAGCTTTACAAATAGCATAACTTCTAACACCCCATTGCTGAATCTCGCCAAATGATATAGACAACATCAATTCACATTAAAACATTACATTTTTTCTTGTAGGATGTGATCAACAAAGAATCGATTGTACTGGATTGGGAATTTAAACTATCACTCATAACAGATGTGGTGAAAGTGAGTTTCAACTGCTTTTCATTGCTCGCAGCAATATCATGTCGATTCACAAGAGTTAGTTGTGAGTAACCCGTTTTTATTAGAACGCATACGTTACCTTTTGTTTTAAATAGTTTAGTGAATACTGATGTCACACCCAAGGACAGTGTAGTCACAAAACGTAGAGAAGTTGCAACAAACTGAATAGTTCTCCGGTTTGCACGAGTTGCTTCGGGAAAGTCTCAGTGTTGATCTCCTTGAACGCTTATGCGATCGGGGGTAAATGTCGGAAACAATGTTGAAACAATTCGTTGTAATTGTAAACGAGTCACTTGCTTGTGGTACGACAAGGATAGTTATGATTTTTCTCCCAATATCATAAGATACAACCTGCGATAAGTAAGCCAGCCACAACAGAGCATGAAGCTGCATTGACAACAGAGAGAAACATTTGTCGTTAGAGTTGGATTATGCATCAACATAAGGGTTGGGTATACCGTGCAGCTGCAGCGTAACGCAAATGTTCGCTTGACGCTGGCTAATGTTGCGCCAAGGACCGTTACACGGGACTGTGTTACTTCTTGGCATTAGAGAGTCGTCCTGTTGTCCGTGCACTGTTTGCCAATTTTCGGTGGCCACATTCGGCAGTGGACTGTATACAATGAGTGCAATAACGGGGGCCAAACGTTTTGCTAAGGGCTGCTGCCCCACGGTAGAGCTCTTCTTACACAGTATTGTGACACATCTTCCTTACGAATTCGTCATCTTGCAACTTAGCCCTTACATTCACAAAATCGTTAGTTATTACTTAGGGTAAGCTTAATTTCTATGATAGCTTTATAAAAGTAAAGTGCATCTTAAAAGTTACCTATTTATAGGTAGGTAGTAGTTACCTGCTTCAATGTGATCACGATTTGGCAATAAACTAATTTGAATACAAGTGCTTGGCATGCAGCATGCAAAATAATACTTAAGGAATATTGTCACCGGGATGTGGATAGCATTCAGCAAGTAACAGTGTGGTCGCTGGCAATGATCTCAATTGGAATTCAACACGAACCGCAACCGCTTATACAACGTTAGATTCAAGTGGGTACCACCCGTGTGTCAATGCCATGTATCTTCACATAACAATCCTATACACTAATGGCAGACTACTTGTAACCACAGTTGTATGAGAGGTCAACCTAGTTCTAACTTCGTCTACCGGTTACTTAAATTTTCTGATGTAAATTTGGCCTTCCAAGACAATTCCTTGAATATTACTGTCAAGGTTTGGAGCCAGCAACGGGATACAGCACCTTGTTCTACTGTCAAGATCCGCGGCCACTGCAGTAGTTCCTTTCGGTGGTGAGCATTTACATTAAATTAAAATGTGTTATATGTTTCGACGGTCCAAAACACAAACAAACCACCTGGTCTGATCAATGTGTGCAACACATGCGGATAGTTGAGAGCATTTTGTGCCATACAAATTAGTTTACAGTGCATTTCGTAGTGTTCAATTAACCAAAAATAATAAAATTACGGAAAACGAGCGTAGGGATCAATGTAGGCACAGCCAACAGTTCAGGCACACCAATACGGCCATTCGCCGAACCGCCTCCTGCGGACAGACTTATATGTGCGGTAGTCCTTCGAGAGGTTTTATGCACCTTTCAACGCTCCATTTGGTCCGGTGCTGATGTGCCTTAAAGGGAATAAACTATCAGCATTCTGAATCCTTTTTGGTTGCTGTTATAAGCAATAGGCCATCAACGTGTATATGTGTTTTTCATTGTGGCCACTATTATAGGCAAACTAGGCTGTCATTGTGCCAAGGTTACCAAAGAGCTAATAGGCCTACATCTATTAATTCGTCTTCTGGGTTGGTGTTATAAGCACTGAAATAGGCCTTCCAACCATTCAACCCATTCCAACATCCGATTCTTATGAGTGTAGCAACTTTTTTCGGTCCGCAATGGATCTCTGGCAATACGCCTTGCCAGAGAGGCATTAATTATCTTGGGAGCTTCAGCCCAACACCTCAGGAGATCGGCCCATTCGTGACCAATCACATGGTAGGAAGAGATAAATTATGCAATGGAATGAAAATTACAATGCATAACTTTTATATGTTTCGCTAGAATGAGATGTGGTCTAGCGGTTGTCCTATTCATTTTGTACAAGCAATCGAAGAGGACTTGCCTGAGTTCGAAGTATTTGTAAACAGTGCAGCTCCTGGACAATGTTTGGTAGTTCCTTCAGTGAAACCAATCTAAAAGCAGAGAAGTTAAAGCTGATGTGGATTTCGCGGAGAACAACAACCGCAGCGTACATCTGAGTGGTGGCCTGTATGGGAAAATAACTGATAAGTAGGGTTACAGAACGAAAAAAAACGAAAAACTAAGACAGTTTTGCTTTGGTAAGTATAGTTGCAACGCAAGGTGGAGAAAGCTAGTTATCGGGCAAAGTAGCATAATGCCATCGCTACTCGTAAGGAAATCAATTTAATCGCGCAGAAAAGGGAAAAGCGAGCATTCAAATCGGATCCAGCTAGGCCCAATTTCATAGGGACATTCGTTTGTCATAGTTCGCCTCAGTATACCAATAGTTGTTTCAACTCCGAGAACTGAGTGTAACATCATTCGAAGCTTTATCCCTGACTGGACTTTACGTATCTCACTAGGAGGCCTGTTCAATAATACGCAGTATCGGTTAAGAAAAAGTTTTCGGCCTGCTTCGTCATCAACCTTTTTACTAATACTTAGTTATTGTTGTTTCTGATGCGATACATGGCCGGTCCTTTTAGTTGCTGTACCGGATTTGAGGGATGTATTTTTCTGACAAGAGTATCAAAGAAGTCGGTAAGAGTAAGTTGCATTAAGTGCAGCCATTATGAATCAAGCTAGGGGGCAATTCACCGATCCATATGTAATAATGCAGCGGAATAGCCCAGCAGACGTTCAGTGAATGACCACTGCAGTCGTTATAATAGAATACGAACATTCACTCTGGAATTGCAATCGATTATGGAACCATAATCTAGTAACTGATGAGATTGTATTTTGTAAAGGGCCTTAAATGTGTCTCCGTTGATGAAACGTGGCTCCCATCCACATGCCTCCCGGTCTTAATCCTTCGGGTTTACTCTGGATATGGGGTGTGTGCTTGGAGCTGTGGGTGGTGCAGCGCAAGCCAACCATGGTCTCTCTGTAGGCGCAGGCTTCCTGTGGCTGACCACGGTGACAGGCAAATCCGAAACCGGATGCCGCCAGCCATATATAATTGAGTCTTTTAGAGTAAATGTTTTGTAAAGAAGCCCGATGCTTCGACGCGCTTGAGCTGTAT
This sequence comes from Dicrocoelium dendriticum, assembly GCA_944474145.2. Classification (NCBI taxonomy): domain Eukaryota; kingdom Metazoa; phylum Platyhelminthes; class Trematoda; order Plagiorchiida; family Dicrocoeliidae; genus Dicrocoelium; species Dicrocoelium dendriticum. Next base: position 50,303,401 of record OX104060.1, read on the forward strand.
TACGTCCGGGGTGCTCAGAGTTTTGGGTGTTCGAACAGTGTTACCCTAGTTCACGGGTGGAATGGCTGTGACAATAGCTTGCCGTCAATAGTAAGAGAACCCGGCGTGATTTGACATCTATAGGATACTATGTGTTATTTGTCAACGGCGAGTGACATATTCTACTTGGAAGGCCATTAATCAAGCGTACGTGGATCATGTTGCATTACGCTGAGAATATCATTGACAACATTTAGATTAAAGGTGTAAATATCCTTCATGCCATTGACAAATAGAGAAGGTTTACCAAGGGTAAAGATGTCAGCGATGTCACTCACATATAATAGGAACAGTAAAAATCCCTGGACACTATCATATATCACATCACTGGTGAGGACTTAGGTGTGCTTATTTCAGTTTGAACCTAGACAACCCGGACATCGTTTGTGAGGTACGAATCTAATCACGACAACCGACGTTTGTATACGCCATGTCAAGCTGGACGCCTATGCCTGATGAACCGCAGTCAAGTGAACTAACCAGAAGATTGAAGAGACCGATCTGACAGGTTATATAGAATCGTGATGTTAGGACGCCGTGTTGTGGGGAATAGATACCAATTCGCGTCAGCAAAAGATCAACAGTTTTAGAATTTATGTGAGGTTCCATCATCTTAGAGAGGATGGAAGTATGGCTTATTGGATGCTAGCCCCTCGTTTCGGGTACAGTCCCTGATTTGCAATGTGGGGTAGCTATTGTATTCTTCCAATCTATGAGGATATCGTAGGCCCAGATTTCGTACCAAGATTGGTGTCAAATTGGTGGGTCTAGCATACCAAAACGGTTTAGTGGAAGAAATAGGGGGATTAAGGTCACGGAGTTCGAATTCTACTATGCAGGGCTCATCATCAGCAAGTTGAGGGGGGATATGTGCAAGAAGCACAGTAATGGTAGCAAAGTAGTTGATATTAAAATAGTTGTTGAAAGAGTTTCTTGTCTAAGTCGGAGAGCTTGTTATTGGCCTGCCAAGAAGAAAAATGAAAGTGATGTCTGGGGTCTTGTTTCTACTTTTCAACAGCTTGGTAAGTTAGTGGTTTTTATTATCATTATTGGCTGTTATTATTATGACTGTTGAGCGCGCACCTTTCTCCAGCCATGATCCCGTTTTGGCTAAATTGTTCGAGTTCAACAATGATCGTTTGTTGTTGTTATACGTGGGAGAGGTCTTCCGTTTTCATATAACGACTGCGAAGCTCTACATGCTTAGGGACAAATTTGTGTGGAACGGAGATGGATTTTACTGTACAGAAAAGACGTTGCTACCTAAAGGGAATGAGGATATTCACGCTACCTTTGATAATCCTGTAGAGTTCAACAGCAGCCCCTTGTGCGTCCTTCTTCAGGGAGATAATTTCCCACTGTAAAGATCACAGCAGGGTGGAAAAGGATTCCATTTGTAGAGTTGTGTGGTCTATATCGGATTGCAGATTGAGTCGCGGCAGGATCGCAGCATAGCCTTTCGAACAATGGAACAATGGAACAATGGTATATGACGGGTAAAAAAGCATACACTTAACGAGTCCCGCAGGTTGGCAATAGAAATACTAACAAATTGGCAAACCACATAAGTGGTTGAAGTAAGGAGTGTCAGTGAGATAAAAGGTAGAAGTATAACAGTTTTAGGGGGATAAAGTGGTACGACGCAAAACTGGCTAAGAAATTGTTATCGTTGGTGATGGTAGCAAATAAAATGGGAGTACTCACCGGTTCGCACAGATTTACGACCGTGAATTTGGGGTATAAATCCAAAGAGGCCGGTCAGCCTAAATATATACAAGCGTTTTCGTTTATAAAACAAAGCGCAGGGCGCTCAGTGCGACGTCCAATCGTTTTTTTAAACGTATCTAAGGTGGGGGCACAAACAACTGAGTTTGGAAGGGCGTTCCAGGGCCCGCAGACCCGGAGGGAGAAATAGGTTCTCCGACAGTCTAGACGACTGTACTGTTGGCTCAGCTTTAAACTGTTACCGCGAAGGTTAGTGTTCGGGTTGAGCTTCAAGAGGTGGCGGCATACGTGACTGGGATCGCTCAATATCTGGTACACTAGTATGAGGTCTCCACGAAGTCGCCGGTACCGTCCGCTGAACACTCCGAGTATCTCCAGTCGTTCCTGGTAAGGAGTGTGGCGCAAGCCCTTGACGATTTTCGTTGCTCGACGCTGTGGGGTCTCAAGCGCTGCAAGGTCACGTTTTAGCCAGGGTTGCCAGGCCTGGATTGCATATTCGACGTGAGGACGCACGTAGGCATTCAGCATCAAAGAGAAGATGGATGGATCCAAAATTCCGAATGCTCTTCGCAGGAGTCCAACGTGCTGGTTGCCCCTTTTAGAAGCGGAATCTGACTGTGTGGAACACCCGAGGTATTCCTGTACCAGCACACCCAAGTCGCGTTCCTGAGTGGTGGTCTTCAGATCGTGTGCCCCAAGCTTGTAGACGTGGACTTGTCGATGGCGGATATGAACAACGCGACATTTGTTCACATTAAACGGCAGGGCTTTTCTCACCGACCAATTCCAGGCCTCATTCAAGTCACGCTGTAGGACTTCATGGTCGTCCGATCGTTTTATCGCCCGCCAAACCTTGAGGTCGTCCGCGAAGAGTAAGAATTTCGACGTAATAACTCTTACTAGATCGTTAATGAAAAGCAGGAACAAACGAGGCCCAAGTACCGAACCCTGCGGTACGCCGCATCCCACTCGAATCGGATCGGAAAAGGATGATCGAACTCTAACTTCTAACTGCCGTTCAGAGAGAAAGTTACCGATCCATCCTAACAACGGGTCTCCGATACCGTACTGTTGGAGTTTAATGAGCAGGATTCGATGATCCAGGCGATCGAAGGCTTTCGAAAAGTCCAAGAATGCAACATCGACTCCTGTTCCCTCATCGACAGTCTCGGTCCAGTTGTCACGAGCTATCAGCAGATTCGTCGTACATGAACGATGTTGACGAAACCCATGCTGTTCTGGCGCAATTATGCCGTAGTTTTCCAAGTATCCCATTAACGCATCTGCTATCACCGCTTCCATGACTTTGGTGATCACAGGCAGAAGCGTTACGGGGCGGTAATTGGCAGGATCCGATCGACTTCCTGCCTTGTATATGGGCATTATTACACCTTGTTTCCACCTCGAAGGTACGATGTTCTCATCGAAACAGCGCTGAAAAAATGCAGCTATTGGTTCGGCCAAGTGGATGGCAGCTACCTGTAATGTTTTCGGGTGAATGTTATCGGCCCCGGGAGAGCTGTGTGGACACAAGGATAGCAGCTTTTGCAGTACCATTTCTGCAGTGAACGTGACGTTGGATAAAACGGACGGTGGGGTAACTAGTGGCGGAATATACGTCGAGGCTTGTACACCTTGGAAGATTGGGGAGTACTGGGCCCGTAATGCGTTGGCCGCCTCTTTCGCAGTATGTGTATACCCATTGGTCGTATTAAGTGGCGGGATTCCCCATTGCACCTTGCGCAGTCCATTCACATGTTTGTAAAGAAGCTTTTTGTTCGAACAGAATCGTTTGGCTAGCTCCTGCTGATGCGTTCTCTTGTCTTCGCGAACCAAAAGCACACAGTAGTTGCGATGCGAAACGTATTCCGTCCAGTTTTCTGCGCTGGGGTTGCTTTTATACGTGCGCCATGCCCGATCCCTTAGAGTCATGCATTTTCGCGTCCGGCTTCGCAAGAATGATTTCGCTGTGCGGGGATGTTGGGAAACTTTTGGTGTTGAGGCTTCTATGACTAGTGACGTGATGGTGTTCGCAAATGTCTCCCAGTCTAGTTCTGGGGTGCAGTTAGCTAGAAACATCCAACTGGTATTCTCAACTAGAGCAGACAGAACGTGGTAATGGATAACAGATTGCCTCGTTTCGAGCTCCGCAGCTGGATATTCGGCGTAGCAGATGTAATCGAACTGCAAAGTCACGTGATCGCTACGGCCCAAGGGACTGCACACCTTTAGTCCATCGATCATGAGCTCTTCGTTAGTGAGCACTAGATCTAATATCGATGGGTTGTTTCCTGTTCTGAACCTGGTTGGAACGGTGACGTGGTTATACAAGAAGGTGCTAGAGAGTAGCTCTTGCAAATATGCCTTGAACACTTCTGTCTCGGATGCTGGATTTTCCAAGTCATGGGTGTTGAAATCTCCTGCAACGAGGATGTGGCTGTACTTCTGACTAAGCACGGAGCGAAAAGCGGAGATAAGTCTGTTGTCCCTTTCCGGAGTGGATTTCGGTGGTCGGTAAACCACCGAGAGAAGGCATACGTCGTTGCGTTCCAACCACAGTTTGCACCAAAGGACGTCGGTGACACAAGTCTGGGGATCGTCTATGAGCTCACAACGAAGGTTCGTTCGGAAATAAATGAGCACGCCACCGCCCTTGCCCGTGCTGTCGTTCCGGAGAAGTGACATACCCGGTATGGCAATCTCAGCGTCTGTGATTTCGCCGCTCAGCCAGGTTTCGGCGATCATTATGATGTCTCGAGGCTCCGAAGCCAAACGGTAACGGAGTTCTAACAACTTACTTATGAGGCCTTGTGCATTAGTATACATGCAGGATAGTGCTTTTGTAACCAAGAGTGAGCTAGCACAGGTTGTGGTAGAAATGGAGTTTGTGCCGACCGTTAACGGGTCGGCCATGAACCGTTTTTTTGTGGTGACGTTTGCCTTTGAGTTTGCTTTCGGTTACACGACTGATCGCGGCCTTCCGGGCCCTGCTGGTCCCCGTGTTCAGCCGTGTTTCGTGGGATATTGCGGTTGTCGATAAATCCATGCCTTCACAAAGTTGCATGAGTGGATGGTTCAACAATTTGATCGCTCAGCGTGAGTCGTTGGTAATCCGTGGCAGCGTACCTGATGCCTTTAACCGAATTTCCGCTGGCAGCTTCATGCGAAATTTGGACCAGTTTTCCAAGGCGAGCGGTAACATAAACTCAGATTGAAGCACCACCTTCATAAGTCTGGGACCGTTCCCTTTGTAGTTGGGTGAAAATGGAATCCTGGTCAACCGCTTAGCGATGATATTATTGAGGGAGATTTCGTGGCGGATGTAACTCCATTGCTCCCGGTCATGTGCATCCGCTGCATCAGAGGTTGAGTTTTGAAGCTCAGGAACCCCGTACACAATTATCGTCCGTTTCGCCTCGGCTTTACGAACTTCCTCACGGTTTCTCATCTTTTTCGGACGTTCGTTCCAGGGGATATCAGGAAGTATGCGCGCCTCGAGTGATGAATGACGAAGCCTGTTGGACGATAGTAGAACTGCCTCTGTGTCCTTGGTGGAGTTTAGTGTCACCCGGAGAAGTCGGGGTTCACCGTAGTGAGCTGAATTGGGATGACGTGTGACTCGTCTCAGCATTGCAGGTTCAACCGAAATGCCAATCGCACTACATATAGACTTCCACTGATTACGATCATCCAACAGCTTCCCCTTTATTGTACTCGCCTGTGATTCAGGAACATTTGTACACACAACGGTTAACGCGCCTTGGCTCCTTGCGTTGGATGCAGATTTGCCATGACTTAAAGACACGGTGTTAAACGGATTGTTTGGTTGTTGGAGTCTGATCAACTTACTGTTGCTTGGTGAGGCCACCGGAGTCGGAGGTAATTTAGCCGGTGTATGCATTGAGGCGACTGAGGCGTACGACGCCCGACTTTTCTCTACGGCGGAAGAGGTTTGCCCCGGAGCTTCCGCGGTTGCTGTTGAATGGAGGTGGGGCGTGTGACTCAAAGGTGTGGACATCAGTACTCTGGATGTTCGTCCGCTTTTGGGAGTTGAATGAGGCAGGGGATTTGGAGAAACTGAGGCTGCAGCGCGGCATGAGCGTCTAGCCCTTTTTTCGGCCTCGAAGTGGAGCTTTCTTTGACCGACTGTGGTACAATCATGGCCATATTCGCGGCCGGTGGTGCAAGCCTGGCGTTCAACAAATAAGCGATTGTCGCATTCAAAGTATCGCACCTTTTCATGAGTTCACATAAACAACCGACCACTGGAGTTAACTGGCAAGTTGGACAAAATCAAAATGCGTCAGTTGCCTTGTTTATTTGTCTTGCTTCTTGGGCGGACTTTCCTATACAGCTCGGGTGGAACGAGCCACTGCAGTTTCGGCACGTTATACCCATTTTAAGGGCTTTGCCGCAATTAGCCGAAGAGCAGATACGTCGTTGCATGATATTCGGCATAGTTGTTGTATTTTTTCAAGCACGAGGACAAGCAAGATATCGATCACAAATTCCAAAATGACGGGCACTGCCGTAAATCACTGAGATCTCCGAAGATATCAAGCGTAATTCCACGAAACTTTCACGGATTGATGAACACACGAAACTAAAAAGTTTGGTGCACAACTAACACAGCAACACACGTAAAATACAGTAATTCCAGAGAAAAAGCAGGATCCAGCGCGTGGTAGCAGAAAATTCCGCGGCGTCCGTGGGTACAGCCGAAGGAGATTTGAACCATGGTATGATTGCTGCCGGGGAATTTGTCTAGGACAAAAGCAGATGATTTGCATAGATATGATGTAAAGAACCATTAAAGGGTGTGGGCGGCCCTGGTGAAAGAACGGACATATTCCGTCCATCTGTGCATATATAAAGTAGAAATGGGCTCGAATATTTGACAGGTGCGGTGCACGATGTCCCTTCAACATCGGGCAGAATGAAGTCCCCACCAAGTCTTTTACAGTTGACAGGTTGTTCTGCTAAGCAGCAAAACAAGTGTTCCAGATTTTTCAGGTTATCCACACCGGAATACCGAAGGGCGTAAATACAACCCGAGATTATTGAAGTACCTTCTAAAGCTACATCTAAGACTATGGTGGCAAGGCTATCAATAGAGTAAGAGCCTGCCGACCGGCAAAGAAAGTGCGAACAAATGGAGAGTTGCAAACTTATTTCAGGCCAAGTCTCAACACTACTTATGTGTAATTAATAGCAAGAACCATATACGAAATATACGCTTAAATCGCTTTGTGAACTTTCAGTAAAAGACCGAAAGCTTGATGGGCAGGGACAACACCATGAAGCCTCATCAGACCTCCTATAAAAGAGTTAATTTAGTCATTATAGTGTGTGGCTAGAACAGTTATTCCGTAATGGATCAGAAGGTATACTGGGTGCATCTAGCACGGACTCATTTTGAAGGACGGAAACATAAGGTCGAGACAAACACCTACTGATGAACACGTTTGATAATTGGGTGATCTTTTTAATGTTACTGAACTTTCAACTAGCACTTCCGAATTAGCTTGATCAGTATAAGTAAATCTGATTGTTGCCTGATAACCTAATATCCTTTTAGGCAATGCCATGTCATTAAGCATGGGAGGTTACATATTGGATGTTTCCTAGAAAATAGTTACAGTTTCTTGGTGCTTAGTAGGGTGATGCACATTGAAAAACAAGATACTGTTGCCTACTGACGGTTTGTTGAGATGTGTGAGGTGCCTAGTAGATATAGCTGGTGATTTTACATGAGATGGCAATTTGGACAGAAGTGTAGACCTCATGGACTTGGCTGAAATTTGTGAAGAATATAAACTTCCCGATGATCCGCAGACGTAGACTTATGGGGGTTATTGTTTTGTATAATATCAAGGGTCAGCGCCGTCTTTATTACCAGTAAGGGCTGAAGTAACTGGGATTTTTCAGCGGATGCTATCGATGGCTGCGCGACGATCTTATAGTAGTGTACCAAATTCAGTAACCCTAGTCACGCATGCCATCATTTGCTAAACTCACACCTAACACTAAACGTACAGGTAGTGGTGGGAACTGAGTGAACCATACAGCTGTTTGGAATGCGGACAGAACAGTTTTTCTCTTCGGGTTTGTCAACCTTGGAATTCTCCCCAAAGTTCACTTGTATCCTCCTTCACGCCGGATAATTGCAAAAAAACGAATGGATTTTGCACTTGGCTACCATCACTTCGTTACATAAGCTGTGATACTTTGAACTTTATCAATCATGTATTCATGCCGGATTTAGTAGTTTACACGGTTCTAGGGAATCGGTACATAAGAGTGTATTCTTGTTGTTAATTTTCGCACGGAATACATCAGCTATAACTGCCCCCATGTACTCTTGATTGCTTGAATTCAATTCTTATTTCACACCACTGTTATCCAACGGCGCATTTGTTTGGTACACACTTAAATAGACAAAGCACTATCATTTCCTATTGTAGGTTCATTCAATCCAGCCTACGTGATTTGTCAAGGAAATGCAATTGTACCTGTGATAACGCATTATCCATTGAACCAATAATCATTGTCAGCGTTCTGCAACTGCTTTATGTAACTTTGCCCTGATTAGGATTTATCAGGTTCATGACGACGACTGCCCTTGCTTTTAGAAGTCAGCATCTCGAGGATATTTGCCGTAACCATCATCATTTCGTAGAGTCAGGGAGATTTACTATGCTGATGGACTGGCCTCGCATGACTTTGTTTACAGATAACTCTACATTAGATGTGCCAGTTACGTAGCTGGTTATGAATCAAGTAGCTGCTGTGGATGCGGAAACACTGGAAGGCAGTGGGTCGCACCGTAGAATAGTCAGACTGTCTATGTAAATTTACTCTTTGTAAATGCATTCTATCAGCGATTACTTTCAGTGCCCTGAACCTAGTATTGGTAACAATTTGGTCACGTCTCTTTATAAACTCAATGCACTAAGAAATTTGAATAAGACTGGACAGCAGTAGCGCCTAACTGCCTTATTAAGCGACGTGCAACTGCACTCTGTACCAACAATATTTCCGGCCTCAAGTAGAATATTCCCAGAGGAACCGGGTGAAATATTATCGGGGAAATTAAAAATGATTGCTTTGTTGAAGCGATGCATCCTACCGACTAGTTCTGCGGCGTTCGAGTCAGTGGTCGCAATTGCAGGTAACATATGCTCGACTTTATTATCCCTCGTCATTTTCATTAGGGCAATTAGAAGTTTTAGTGCGCCGCAATTAGACAAGGCGTTATCGATCGATGACGTCTTGACCTTAAGCTATATAAGATCATCGTGGATGGTACGCAAGTTAGGGAGCTGATCCGGCGGGGCTGTTTTGCTTAGTTTTGCCTCAGATGCTTTATTGAGTCTCACTATTTTCGATTTTTTCTGGCTTTACGGGTAGTAACCCATACTTTTATGTGTCTGAAAGGTATAACAGAAGAGAGCGAAATAGGCTTAGATAAATATCTAAACTGTATTTTACAAGGCAAAATCTTAGGATGAAATACGGGTAGTAGGGTAAATAGCTAAGATCGGAAGATCCTATTAATTAGTAGCATTAAGCAGAGAAGAAAATGAAGTCCGGCTACTTGAATAATGACTGCGCATCGAGCATGAAATATAAAAAAAAGACGTAGTGTTCCGATTGGTTGCTCAGCAGCAGTTCTGAAAAAATCTGGAATCAAATATCATTTGGACACAAATGGTTAATTCAACGCGTACCTCGATTTGCATTGTGAATCCACACGAGTCTTTGGAAAGGGCCTCTGTTAAGTGGTCGGGAGAATAATGTTACTTTAATTGTTTGTATCCTGGCCGGTTTAAATTAATGGATGAATAAAATCTGTACACTAAAGAAGCCACAGCCTGGTCTGCCACTTTTCCTTAAATACCATACTGCAAATCTTCCTGGTGTCTACTTGTTAGTAGGCTTCCACAAGCAATGGAACCATGATTTTATGCGAATGAAAAAGCTAAAGCGTAGAAGTTCCCGTAAGATGGTCGTGGCGAAAATTCAAAACATAGAACAATTAGTTAGCAAAAGTAGGCTCACCCCAGCACACGCACCGTGGTGTACGTATTATAAACTGTAAATTCAATGTAAATCGTTAAGGAATGACGAAAAACGGAATGTTGATAAAACCGTGCCGCCTCCTGGTGAAAACATACAAAAGTGGAAAAAGGTGGTACGTTTGCCGGGAGTTGGCAATCAATGGAAGGCCTTAGAGACACCTGCCTTTAGCCGTGAGCAATGAGTCATATGACATGGTGCAACGAAGTGAGTGCACGGTCAACTTGAGTTTTGAACCCTACCAGCATCGGAGCACAGATGATAGATTCCGGTAGGGCATTCCACTCGTGCAAATCGCTGCTCACCCTAGCCTCATATAAGCGATCGAGAGGTCATAACCTCAAGCTGATAATCCAACACTCCCGATTAGACTGTAGAAAATATTTTTACTCTCTTAGAATCTGTTCACAATGGAATGACTTGCCAACGCATGTGGTAAACGCTCCGAACATTACAGCCTTCAAACAATTGTTAGACATTCATCTGAGTGACAAACAACACATTGTGGTGTGATGTACCAGGTTTAGACTATTGGCATTTCAGTTCCATGTCGGAATCTAATGATTTTTATCTATTTGCATTTACCATCCTATGGGTCTTGTAAAGCCAATGCTTTTTATCCCATCATACACTATTGAACTATTGAAAATGCGTAGAGAAAAGTAACTCCGACGACATTCCAAACGATTGTGTTGCTCCGCCAGCTTGGGAATTTGGCCTCTCAGATTACTGTGGTGACTGCGCTCTAGCACATGGCCGCACGTGTGATTGAGATTCCTCAAGACGTGGTGTGTCAAAATAAGATCCTCACGCAATCGCCTGTATTGTCCACCGATGACTCCGAACGCTAAGTATAGTCCATACGTCAAACGATACAAACCTTAGACATTCTTGGTTGTCCGAGTTTGGGGTACCGCCAAGATGTTGAGGTATCTCCTCAGCCATGACTGCCAGAACTGTACTGCGTAGTACACATGTGGCCTTATGTATGAGCTGAGAAGCTGTTGAAAAATCGACGGGTCGATTAATCCGATTGCACTCCTCAAATGACGCAGGTGTTGGACGCCCCTACCTGACCTCCTTTCAGCTTGATTCGTAAATCCAAAGTCGGTCTGGACCGAAATGCCCAGATCTTATTTGCCAAAAGAGGTTTGAAGCTGTTGGTTGCCGGGCATGTAAGAGCACTTCAGTTGGGGTTGTAAGAGCAGCACTGCACGTTTATTCACATTAGACCGAACTTGCTTCTGGATGGACCACGCGTACACCATATCCAGATCGGATTGAATTAGTGTGACGTCATCCGCCCGTCGCAACTAGACTGGACCTTAACGTGGTGCGACGGTTTACATACCTCTTTGACTAATTGAGCTATACTGGATGGTGCCTCCGGGTACCTTGAGAGCTACCATGTTGGTCAATGGTGAGAGGCCAGACAAACGCCTTCTCCTGGTCCTCCAGGTTGGAGGTTTGAAATGGGATGGCGTCCATTTCTGTAAAACTAAATCATTGCCACCTCCCCGCTGCCTTGCGGACAGGATTTTGAACCAAGGGCTTTGGAGGAGAACCCTTAACGTCCTCCTGTCTAGATCAGGGCGCCCTGGCAGTTTCGCAGTCCACATACAACCATGACTATTTCTTCAAACGTAAACTTCATCCTGCATCGGCAGTCGGGCAGATTATCAAGGGTCGCCTTATCTGCTGCATGCAGCAGGGCGGATAAGCGAAAACATACTACTGCTGGCGCCTTCCTTCTTTGTTTTCAACCCGTTTCTCTTACTCTCATCCCGACCCCCATTACTAATCTTCCTTCTATAATCCCCAGCTTAGTTGACAGAAACTGAAATGCCACTGGAGTAGGACCATCTGCAGCGACCATCCCACCGCACCTATCAGACGTCTATCTGCAAAATTCCCTTATAAGGCCACGCTATCCCGTTTCCATGGCAACATTAAACGTTCGCACTCTAAGACAAACATGTCAACAGGCTGCACTCGCTCGTACCTTGCATCCACTGGATATTGATGTGTGTTGTGTGTCCGAAACTAGGATCAATGACCCTAACGGGGTTATTGAATTAACTTCACCCGGCTTATCCTCTCGTTATTTGTTGCACGCATCCGGAGACGGCGATGCAGCACTCACGAGTCAAGTTGTTTTAGGTATCATTCTCAGCTCCAAGGCTGAGCCATCGTTGGTTTATTGGATTCCGGTGAACAGCCGTTTATGTGCAGCCCGTTTGATGACATCAGCTAAGGTTGATTCACGAAGTAGTACAAAACGCTGTTTGCTCGTGATTTCCGCTTATGCTCCCACCGACTGCAGTTCAAATGCTGTCAAGGACACATTCTATCACGAACTGAATGCGATATTACGCAGTGCTACTAGTTCAGATATTATAGTACTTGCAGGGGATATGAACGCACAAGTAGGGCGTCTGAGCTCTCCAGATGCTCAGCTGGGTGGTAAATGTGGGCTTAACTCCGAAAGGACTGACAACGTTGAGGGTCTGCTGCAACTGTGTGCGGAGCACCATTTGTTTCTTACTAGCACTGCTTTTAGACAGAGTTGGCGCCGAAGTGTCATTTGACTTCCTCCTGTAGCTGGCCAGCGATGGACCCAAATTGATCACATTGCCATAAGTTACAGATGGCGTGGTTCTATCCTGGATTGCCGCTCGTACTGGAGTACCTATATCGACTCTGATAATGCCTTGGTATGCTGTCGTTTCTTTATGAACTTTACCGGGAGGCGCACTAAACCTCTCTTGCGATTGGCAACGGAGAAATTGTCTCAGCCCTCGGTCAGGCAAGCCTAAAATGACGCACTGCGCAACGAACTTTCGCTGTCTTGTCCTAATGACACTGAGCTTCAGTGGAATAGGATCTCGGCCGCCATGCACGACGTAGGAGCAGCTGCTTGTCGCACTATCCATCGTCACCGCACTAGTCACTGAATATCCGAGAGTTCCGTGAACCTGTTGGAATCTAGAAGACACCTCCCGGCTGTCTCTGGACACAATGTGACCACACGGGCTATTAGGCGTGAACTAAAGCAGAGCCTACATGCTGCCAAGGAAGCCTGGTGGACAATTAGGGCTCAAGAAATGGAGGAGGCAGGAACAGTAGGCAATTAGCGCAAGCTCTTCTAGCTAATCCGCACGACTGGTCCCAGAAAACTAGGCGTCAGTGAGACAATCGGAGACAGCGCGGGTGCGCCGATACACAATAAGGAGCGCCGTATGGCTCGTTGGGCGGAACACTTTCAAGCTCATTTCAGCTGGCCCCCTGCTCCCGGATCTCTTCCTACTCAGGTGATGCAGGACGAGCCATGGACGGTTAGTTTAGAGCCCCCGTCAGAGACCGAGGTCCGAAACGCGATCACAGCCCTCAATCGTTTTCGTGCCGCTGGCCCGGATTCCCTCCCACCTGCACTATTTAAGGATGGAGGTGAGGTCTTCTGCAATCACTGACCTCCCTATTCGAACGAATTTGGAAGGAAGATTGTGTCCCGGCTAATTGGAGCGAATTGATTATATTGGCAATATACTAGAACGGCTGCCGCACAGACTGCTCTAATCACAGGGGTTTTAGCCTAACGCCAGTTGTGTCAAAATTAGTGGCCTCGATTATCGTTCGTCGCCTCACTGCGGAACGGGAATCTCGGACTAGGGAAGATAAGGCTGGTTTCCGCCCAGGATGTGGCTGTATAGACCATATATTCACTTTGCGGCAGGTGCTAGAGCAGCATCACGCATACCGCAGACCGACGATAGCTGTGTTCCTTGATTTCAATAGTGCGTTCGATTCAGTCGATCGATCGATTCTGTTCGAAATACTTGCACGAAAAGGTGTTCCCACGAAATATGTGAACATTCTTCGTGCTCTATACTCGAACACTACAGGCCGCGTCAGGGTTTACCGTGTCCTATCGGATAGCTTTCCGACCACAAGTGGCGTTCGCCAGGGTTGTCCGATTTCCCCATTTTTTTCAATTTCGTCGTGGATTTTATCATGGAGTGTTTCCTTGCGGAATCTCACGATGTAGGCGTTGTAGTGCTGCCTGGTGAAAGGTTAGTTGATCTTACTTATGAGGACAATATCGTCTTGCTTTTCGACGATGTTGTGGAGGCACAATCAACCCTGAATAGCCTATCCAGAATGGTCCCATTATTTGGTATGCACTTCGCACCTTCAAAGTGCAAAGTGTTGCTGCAAGACCACCAGCCACTTGATGACCCCTTGACCCTGGCTAACGAGGAACTTGAGGTGGTTGATCAATCCACTTATCTTGGCAGCTGCGTCAGCAACGATGGGCGCATAGAAACTGACGTCAGCTCACGCATTGCAGAATCCAGAGCTACCTCTTTGAACCTGCGGCATCTTTGGCCACAGAAGGGAGTTTCCCTTAGTCTGAAGGGCCGGGTATACACGGCAACAGTGAGGGCCGTTCTGCTGTATGGTAGTGAGACTTGGCCCCTTCGGTCTGAAGAGCTGAGGCGCCTGCAAGTCTTTGATCATTGTTGTCTGCGAAGCACTGGTGTTGTCGGATGGCACCAGCGTGTCCGCAACGATGATGTGCGTAGGCGAATACTAGGAAGTGATAATCATGCTAGCTCTCTAGAACAACAGATAGCACTGAATAAGTTGCGTTGGCTCGGGCACGCGCTACGTATGCCTGGTCACCGTTTACTTAGGAGAGCCCTTTCTAGTCTGCCAGGTGTAGGGTGGCACAAGGCTCGCGGTGGAGAGAAGTTGACTTGGCAGTGGGAAATGAAGACACTGACGACCAAACTGGGTACCGTTGGTCAGTCTCGTCTTCTGGGCTGGAGTCCAAGTGACTCGCCTTGTGCTTGGGTCGAGACTTTACAGGACATGGCTCGCAACCGACACCAGTGTCTCGTCTGCTGCCGTCTCCTAATCGGATTGCCTATTTAAAGTGTGTTTGGTGCTGAGTTATCTGCGGGGTAATGGCTGATTATGACGCATGGGAGTGAAAGCCACAAGGAAGCTGTCTTGCCGATGCCGCCTTATCTTTCCACGTTAGCCAGCTGTTTGTGACGGTATGTTGTCTGCACGAGGTGTAGGCGCCTTGACCCTGAATGTTTGGTTAGAGCATTAAGGTTTTCAGGTGTCGCCCTTCTCTCCCTCTTCTTATTCTTTATTTCATAGGTCCTCATGGTTGTATGGCAGCGAAGCATCAGTTCAAATGGCTGATGTACTGCTGTTGATGAGGATGATGATGATGTCATCCGCTGAATTGGCCACCTCTTCTGCTTGATGTCATCGGCATAAAGCAGACAGATCGGGTTTATTGAGCATGTGATATCATTGAGATACTTCGGAAATACCTGCGGTCTTAATACCGATCCATGTGGTACTCCGGGTTCAACTTGGATGGAATATGATTTGGATACAAGCAATCCTATGTACAAGCGCCAGTGTAGAAGTAAGCTTCTGCTCCATCAAAGAGCAAATCACCAATACCAAAGGTTTGAAGTTTGGAGAGCAGAAAGCATCGGTGTAACCGGTCGAATGCTTTAAATAATTCGATAAAAAGTATATCACCTCCTGTGTCAGTGTCTGCTGCTTTGATCCAGCTAGATGGATGATGCTAGCAGTAGCTTTATATTGCAACATCGATTTCATCGGAAACCATGCTGTTCTGGTGAAAGGTAGGCGAATTCTCACAGGTAGGTCGTTAGCTCATCAGCAATAATGGCTTCCATGACTTCTGAATGTACTGGTAGTAAGATTACAGGACAGTGGGTTGTTGGATGGAAACGACGACATCGTTTGTGAACAGGAGTAATTAACTCATGTTTCCACTTGTCGGGCACTTACATTTGTCAGAACAGTGTTGGAGGAATCGAGCTAAGGGCTCAGCTAAGCCTTGTCCTACGGCAGCAAATGACTTCGGATGAATGGTAACAGCTTCAGAATGGCTGTGCTTACGCATACTCAACAGTCTTTTAGTTCAACTTCTGTCGGGAATGAGAAATTGGTGATCATTGGGGGAAAGGGCAATACTTGACGTAGAGATAAGGTGGCCACTGATGGCGCCAAAATCTTGAAGCATATTTCAGGCGTGGAGCATCCCCCGCATCCTTCAGGGTTCCTGCCAGTCCCTCCGCTGTTTAAAGAGAGATTTCTCGTTTCATTTTAAATAAAGTGCTTACATGTTGCGATAGTAGCTTGTGCTTTGAGACCATACTGAATGCCAACTTCTGCTAGTATGCCATTTTATCCTCACGAACGAGTTGTGTACTGTGGCTACGCTGGATCACATAAGCCAGTCAGGTCTTGGTGCTCGGAGGGAGTTTGTGAACAAACTAGGCTGAGTTTTGTAACACCAAGCATTTGCGTTTCATGATTCGCACAAACGAGACCACATTTCGCCAGTAGACAGCCTTAGTATCTGATGCCTCCGCAAGCAAGGTGTTAAACTGGTTGACGAACTGTTGCCATGCGCTTCCCGGTACCTCGTCTGCCTGACAGGTCCAATTCGTCATCATCTAGTCGAGTTACTATGATATTGAGTATAATCATTCTCGTGGCACCTGCAATTTGCACGACATATTCTGCATCACCTACGTATTCGATAAGTAAGACTAAATCATCTTTATGGCCCACCCTCTGGATCATCCAGTTTCTTCGCTGATGAATAACCGATCCAGTATAGTCGGCCCATCATTTTAGCTGGATTTAGTGGGACGGTTAATTTGACCATACAGGAAAAATGGGGACAAGCTTTGTAGATCAGCCTTAAACTGTTTTCCGGGAGCTGATTGAGATTCCAGAGGTTGGATGTTTAAATCGACAGAAATAAGAATGTAGCTATACTTATTGTTTGTCATGCACCGTGGTGTGGATCCCAGAGAGAAGTCCATCACTGGTTTGGGTAGAAGGGGCAGTAAACGACAATCCACAAGCAGCCGTCGTCTCCCCTTAAAGGTAGACGGTACCAAAGGAGATCCAGTACCGTGTTGACCGCGCGCTCTATGGCCTGACGATGAAGGTCACTACGGAATTAAAGAGCTACCTCCCTCTTTTCCTCGGTCGGTCGTGCTGAATAATGCACATATCTGGCAGTGCGATCTTTGTGTCACTTATGCTTCCGTTATAGCGAAGTGCTCAACGGTCTGTGAATCATGGCTTAGTTACAGCTCGGAAAGTTTTCTAAGTAGGCGCGAACAATTATTCTTCTTGCTTTGTATCAATGACATCAGTAGGGAAATCAAATGTGGTACGCCACTCTTATTTGCCGATCATATAAAGACTGTTTACAAATTCCAAGCAGTTTAGCCTCTGAATATACTACTACTTATGCAGAATGGCCTTCATTCCCTTGAAACATGCTGCGAAAGTGGCTAATGAATTCTTAGCAAATGATCAAGTGGAATGTGTAGCGGTTGTTTGATACCCGAACGATCTGACACACTTAACAGAGAGTGCTTGCGTATAGAAGTGTCAACAGACCATTTCTGAATCAGATAATCCTGTGTTTTCCACTTTTCTGAACAGATTGCGTGTCAAATAGAATAGGCCAGATAATCCGTGGCTAACATATCTTACGGGGTGCATACGGCCTCAACCAGCGTTGAACATTTGAAAATCTTTACTCATCCCATTCTTGAGTATTGCAGCGTACATTGTTACAGCATGAGGGAATCTGACAGAACAGCTATAGAAACCCTACAGTGGTCGTTTATCAAAAACCTACTAGGTAACACATCTAACTTGAGCTATTTTGGGCGGTGCCAGCAGCTTAATCTCGATCCTCTTTAGCTGTGATTACTAAGACAACCTGGTACTGCGGTATAAGCCTATTCGTGGCAACGTTTATTGCAAGCTACTCACATTAACATTACGGCACCGTCCCACTCGGGACCTTCGTAACATGGACTTTAGGAAGCATGACAAAAGTGCGGCCCAACTTCTTTCCAATCACGTATGCTGCTCTATTGAATTGGCTCCCAATCACAATCAGGCCGTGTGAGAGTTCACAGTCATTTCGAGATAAACTCGGAAGCTACCTTGACCTGGACACGATTATAGCATTTTGTTCGTGAGGGAGGTCGCCTGACCTTCTGTTTAATGCGAGAACAGTTAACCTCGAATGTTTGCAATAGAAAACTGTCACTCAGTGTAATCAGCTCTCAGTGCTTACGATATCTTCAAAGTGCAGAAAGGTCTTCCACATTAGCAGAACACAGGCATGTGAAATATACATTACCAGAAACATCGTCAACTATAAACACAGCACTGTATATCACGCGTATAAAAGCAGGATATGGGCTGCACATATATACTATCTATGTCAAATATGGATGCGGCTTCTCACTTGATGAGAAACATACCTATTATTATCCTAAATTTTCCGAATAATTGGTTTGAGCCCCTGGCAGATTCTACCCGTATGAAATGCAGACTCTTTAGTACACACACACACACACACACACACACACACACTCAGTTCTCCGTACAAACCCATTATGGCAAACAACGTATGTGTGTGTATACGTATGTTTATGATGAGGAACACGTTATGCATGGAAACGGTCTATCCCTTTGTTGCCGATGGAAGTGTCCATAACGGTGGGGGTCAACAGAATGCAACAGTCTCCGGCGTCAACGCATGCGCGCTGGCGTAGTGATGTTTATGCAAAATTATTTTTCTATGACCGTTGTTTTTCTAATGTTGTTTGTCATACCAACTGCTCTAACAGAATAAAAAGGAAAGGCAATAACTAAGGATCTCATACTGTTTGTCTGGAAAGCTGCAAAGATCATTTGTCTATTTAAATGGGGCGTCCAGACAAACCGAGCATTTGCGGTTGACCATGGTTGTAACGACGGAATTAGGCTAAATCGAATTACGTTACACGCATTGCATATAAATATTGCTGTTTTAAACCATAAGCCGAGACTGTACGCAGCGTTTGGGCCAAAACGGTTGGTTACAAAATAATGTGTAATATAATCCTGTAAGGGTGGTTCTAAAAAGCAGAATAAAATATAATCTATGATTCACGACTTGGTTTGCAACGTGAAGTCAGCGGCCGAGAACAAATAAATGTAACGAGAACGTTAATGACTGAATGACGAAAGCGTGACCTTGAAACATGCGCATGCAACTGAAGCGAATGTAAAACAATACTCGTTTGAGAATGCAGTGGTGGAAAGCACGAAAAGCCTGTTAGTAACTCGGAAGGTGGCAATAAGAACACTGAGCCATCAAGTGGGAATAATCCATCCAGCGTAGGAAATGAAGTTCTTTGAACTTTATCATTGTATCGAATCCGGATGCAATATGACAAGGAGACGAGGCATCTAGCGTTCACGGTATCTGATTTCAACTACTTGGACAGAGAGAGAGAAGGCTCAGAACCCTGTGACCTACGTGAGATAATTCGAATTCAAGTAGCTGTTTCTTCGACAGTGTTCTCAATCGCTATCCCATTGGAAGACAAGTCACTTTATATGCTTTAGCTAATGAAAGGAAATTTGCCAGATCAATGTATACCCACCACAGCAACACTAAACGTGCCAAGTTTTGGTATGCAGCAGTATTACACTGATTGATACCTACAATTTCTTCACCAAAGAGGAAACAAATGTAGTCATAAGATCGAAACTGAGCGAAACCTAGCTTCCATAGTTTGGCTCTAACTTTCGAAGTCTATTCGGAAAACAAACAGCTGCTTAAATTTCGTTCACTTGTCACCTAATCCCATTTTTGTTAGTAGATAATGAAAGCTGGGTCGAATAGCTAATGAACGGTCAGTAATTGATACCAATGACGAGTATTCTGAACAAACCTACGTAACCTGTGAAAAGTGTGCACATGTTAGTGAATGAACCTTTCCACTTTCAGGGAATGCGTTATCTGCATACAAGCGCGGTAAAACGACACGGTTGGCTGAAGTCTACGAATTGCTGCGTGGATGGCCGCTGGGTTGTGAAGATAACGGATTACGGTTTGCCAGATATATATGCCATTTATGGAGAAATCCGCAAAGTGGACGACAGGGGCAAGTTACTATGGCGATTGTGCTGTAAATACGCACTATTCAGCTTTGACTCAGTTGATTGCATAGATGAAAGATGAATGAGTTCAATATCACAAACATATTTAGTATCCGCAATTTCTATCACGGGACTGTGTGTTAAACCCCAAACCACACAGGAATAAGGAATGTTACGCTACCACTAGTATGCGATTGCTCTTATAAGTGACTAGCAGCAGCAGCAGCTGCAGTAGTAGTAGTAGTAGTAGTAGTAGTAGTAGTAGTAGTAGTAGTAGTAGTAGTAGTAGTGGTAGTAGTAGTAGTAGTAGCATCAAAAACAACCACCACCTCAGGGAATGTAACAGATATTTCCAGAAGATGCATCATTCACATCCCCATTTCTCTCATACCCGGCTTCAAGTTCATCAATTCATGACAAATCGTAAATTGTTCATGCCACTGACTATGGTATCTATGCACAGCGTTTCTTATATGCAAACGAGAGCAATCAGCAAATCAGTGCTCTTATGGGATTTAACATTCCTAAAGAAAAGGTGTTTCTTGTTTCTTCAGCTTAGCAGTCGATCCTGGAAGGTCAATTTTGTCCTTTCCAGGTTTGTTATGGACTCTACGTGTAGGGATAAATGATATTTATCCCACCGTGTAGGAAGAAAAGATTCTGGTTACTAGATCATGCACAATGTTCCTAAGAAATGTCGCATTCTTTTTAAAGTGTTTTACCCAACGCCAGTTATTATCAGCAGGTCAAGTTCGCTGAGACACTCAGTCACTAATTTATCAGAGGCAATTCAGAATTCATTGATACACAGTTAAATCACTGTCCCCCACGCAGCTTCAGCTGGGCAATTCGCTGATAGCAAAGAATCATTGGTATGAAAATGTCGGTAACGACATTCCAAGGTACGGCTCGACGCGTCTAACCGACCACCACTAGTTGACGCAATACCACCACATGGCATTCCGTTAAGTGAATGATAGCAGCTTTTCTTGTACATTTCTCGCTCTTTTTCTCATCCTTCCCTTCATCATCATCATTGTCAGCATCATTCGGCAAGTGAGCTGTGGACAAGGAACATCTCAGCTTTTGTGAAACACAACCATCAGATCAGACCGTAATAACGTGCGAAAGCGAATCAAAAAAATTTCCTGCATCTTCCTTAACAAAACCAAAGAATGAAATCGCGGTTTTCGGGGAAATATAAACAGTAGGCGGAGGGACGGAGAGCCTCAAACCACCAATGCCACGGAGCTTGACTTTTTCTTAAGTCAAATAGTGGCACTAACTAAACGTAGTACTTTTTTCCATATCACACTCGGGAGTCGTGAGGCCTCATAGTGAGAGCCTTCATTCCTGCTGCCCGGGTAATAGACTGGCATCCTCTCCTATTCTTCCACTTTTCCTCCAGGAAATAGAGGAAAACATTTCGTGCGAGTCGGGGTACAGGAGTGCGTATCACATGGCTCAGCCATCGGAGCCTGTCGTGTATGGTAAAAGTGCTTGGAACTTCAGTCGCTCTTCTATTGATTGTAATTGGATGATGAACACGTGCATTGTTTACATGGCATTACAACGTCATGTGACCTGAATAACCAAAAGCTTACTTAGTCTCGTTACATTTTTTGTTCTGGGGGACCAAAATGCGCCTTCGGAGCAATTGTATACTCTACCCAACAGATTTAGATCGACATCGCAACGGTGTTATATATGGCGATGAGTAAGCAAAATGCTTCGAGACTTAGCTACGCGTTTCGCGCTTTTCTGTTCCACAGTGAATAATATAGCAAAGTTAGTGGTTAAATTTCTGTAAAGCTACTGATTGTGCTCCCCCAAGAGAAAACTTAGTAATTGATCTCTCCCAATCCTCACTAATCTTTGAGATTTTAGGGGTGCAAAAACAGTCCGAAATACTTAACATGAAGTGCTAGTCGACTCAGCTAGGCTTGGAAGGTTTGCAAGCTATCACAGATTAGGTCAATGTCGACCATACAATCCAAGTCGAGAAACTGTTTGCCTGGAAGCAACTTTGGAATGCGCTGACTGTCAAGAACATCCACCGCTTCTGTCTCTAATGTACCATGAGACCACCAGATTTTGCGGTCTCTCTCCAGCCTATCGTGTAATTTTGATCTGATATATTTGCATTTTTCGTCACCTCTCCTAACCAGAATGTGTACGCGGAAAAAGAGTTTTAGAAACCGCGTAGAAACTCACTGTACAGACTGGCAATTCTATGTATTGCAGGAAGACAACCATCTGCTAATAACTTACAGCGAACTTGCGACCCATGACCTTCAAGTGTGTTCAGCGACGGTTTACTCAGCCCGGACGCCGGCGTACTGTAATACATATTCAGAACAACTAGCTTTAGCAGTTGGCAGATGTATATGCGCTCATAGTTGAATCCGATGTTTCCGCGCGCTTTAGCTACATTTTCAGAGTTTTCATTTCAATTCAATCGTGTTTACGTCATTGGGTAAGTAATCTGATTGAAGTGAAGTGTTGTTTCCAGTCCATACACACGACACATATCAAAGCAAGCAGGGAAAAATTAATGTAACTGCTATTGGAGTAAACCAAGAAGCACGAATGAGCGCGTCAGACTTGGAATATATAGAATATACATTTAACGACAATAGTTTATCGAAGAGTATCCATGACAGCTACACTCTGTTAAGCTGTCATTTTATAAAAGAAAAACCATTAGATGTCCGGCCTATCCTTTTGAGAATTGTCAGTGTTAGTCATTTTTATTCGTCCTCTCTACGGGTCTAGAAAGAGTGACCCTACTCTTACGCGGCTGTGGTGAAGATCGCTGGACCGCTGGCGATGGGCAGCAGCCGCCATGACTCAGCAATACTCATTCAACACTGACACACGGTTCTAGCGTGTAATGGATATTGATGTCTTCCTCAGCGGTTGTCGAATTTGTTGTGTCGCCGTATGCTGACAGCATCTCGTTTTAGCTTAGGCAATCACCGCTTTTAGATAGTCGTAAAAGGAAAAGTTTAGATTGGCGTTCACTGGTTGTTCACTCCAGCGACACATAGTTAAACAATCACTAAACTAGGAAATCTACTATACATCCCTTTCCTCCTTTTGGGTCTTTATTAATGAGAATGCTGCCTGCCCCGCCTGGGACCATAATCCGCGATCGCATACCTACGAATCACTCGTTAAGACCATCGGATCAACGTGGCTTGTTATTTGCTGACACAACTAAGTTACTTGATGTGATCAAACTTGGCTCATTGTCCATTGACTTGTATAGTACTACTGTATGGTGGAAGGCGAGGCCCCGAAGTCTAAATTTTCCCATCTAAGCCCCTACTACTCCCTATAATCAGCTTCACAAGATCCCATTTGTGTTCCTCCTATTACCGTTTAGTGTAACACAGTTAAAGGAGTCAATACATCTCCGTTTCACTTGAGACTTTTATCTGTGTGATACCTTGAAACCATTAGGTATAGCACTTCAGAATATGGACCATCCTCGGGTTAAAAACAGTACTTTGGGTGAAGTGTACTCGCTAACTTGGGCACTACAGACCGTGCAGCGCGATAAGCACTACTAATGTGGGTGAACCACACAGATTTGTGCTTTAGTTTTCATCAGATCCCGTGTGCCAAAATGCATGTCACACGAAATAAAAGGCAGTCGTGTTTGTAAACGTAAGCTAACTTAGTAGCTCTCGCTGAGAAATGCATCCGTTTCTGGATTAGGAAAATTAACAGAATTTCGCATACGATGGATCGCCATTACCAAACCTAAGACTGTTAAACGATTCACAAGAAGAACAAGTACTTCGGGTATGTCGTGACTTTGGTTGATAATTACTACCATCCCTATGGCTGGAAATGGTAACGAGTTGATCTTGTAGCGACTCCACTACCACAAAACCCTGGTAACTTTAGCTCCATAAGCACTTGCCCATGGAAGCACAAACTATCGCTTACGTATCTTGGTGAGCATTATCTAATGTTTGTTGTATTTGAGCAGAAAGCCGAAGCAAAATATTTGATTAAAAACGGACGGTTTCAGTGGATTTTTACTTACCGATAAGAGTCGCGTCAGATGCGATAGCCTAGTTGTTTTATGTTGCTTTGCATCCTCCTGCGTTCGCTAGGAACGAGATAGTGTAATAACGTCATCAAGCCGCTGATATGCAGAGCCAGTCTTCAAAATGTCTGTTCCAAAGTAAATGTATATAAAGCAGTCTGGAAACCGTGGCGAATCCGTAAGTCTTCTTCATGTATGTGACTAAGCTCAGAAATTGACTCAACTTGCAGGATTAAAGCATGGAATACTGAATTCGAAATGCTGCTGAACAGGCAGCTACGACGCTTTTATCCGCAGGCTGTTATATATTCTTATTATTATTATTCAGCACTTGACCAATGTGTAATTGGTAGTGCCACAACACATAGTTAACAACAACAAAGAGGGGGGAAATATGTTGTCAGTGAAAGGATTTGGAGAGTTTAGAAGGTCGTGTTGTGAGGGCATAGATCTTGCCGGTTGCCCAGACCGCGGAAGAGAGTTGACTTAAGGGACTCCACCCCGAGCTTTTGGTCTTAAGACCTAACCCGCAAGTCAGCGGGGCAATTAACGTAGACCATTAATATCTGAGTGGCTCCTTCGTCTTCTTTGTGTTCAGTAGCAATCCACAGAGAAGCCGGTGTCCAGCGAGGTTGTTCATCCGACCTCCGTTAGATACTCACCTCTGGTTGCAGAAGTGAGTGGTCAGTGACCCTCTAGTGGGTCACATTGACTCTGACAAAGCGCCGTACGAGCTGTTGTGATATTTGATGGAAAACCAGATGATCAGCCCAGAACTCCCCACGCTCTGAGACGCTGCCGCTGATTGTCCGCGACTGTTTATTCATCTCGCCTGCAAGGCGAACGAGACTTATTCGCAGTTACCTCCACAAGGAAGACATTCCCCAATCCGCAACCTTGGGATGCGCCCAAAAGCGTACAGCTCAGCAGGTTGTTAGTCGCTCATAATCGCACGCAGGGATATAATAACAAACGACAACACTAGACACTTACCAAATGATGGCGGTTGATGTGGGATTCGGCCTTCAAGTTCACCGCAGTCCCGTCACGATCACAACTTTATGGAAGCCAACGATTAATGATGATGAATTTTATATTTATCTTTCGTTGGAATACGGTAAACTGAATCAGCGCTTGTACTTCCCTCCCTTTTCGTTCACTTGCAATATGGTAATAAATCGTCGATTTGTCGAATGAAGAGGACGACAACACACTAGGCTGGTGCCATTGTTTGGAGTTCCTACACAAACTAATCAAAGGTGTCGATGACGTTAATTCCATCTCAAGGTCACGCGCATTGATTCCTTTCTGTTCGAGGACCCGCTGGCTAATTTTCAAACTCAGAACCAGTGAGCCTAACTTGAAATGAAACTAGCTCAGCTTTCCTTTTCATAAGCAGCCAAGCCTGAATATTTATCTAACCGGAGCTGTAGGCAAAGAATCTAATGCAGTGCGTGTGCCATAAAGTTGCTGTGTCGGAGCCCCGCGACTGCTTCCACCCATTAAGGTTATTTAGAACACGAACGATTAGGGACAGAGATTCAAGGGTTTTTACATAGGGAAACCAGGTCGTTATATAGCATAACGCACAAACATGAAAGACAACCAGGGTGCGGAAAGCTTGCGGACAAATAAAGCCAATAAGAATGGAACAAATGAGGAACCAATGACGTGCGCACAAAGGAGGTAAAGTGAGAGTGATAGCATCAAAGTATGCCTGCGCTCTGAAGGCAAAAACACCGACCACAAATAGCCAATAGGAATGACGCAATGTTGCGTTAAAACAAACATCGGTGAACCTCCGTAGTAGAACGAAAGTCTGCAGTCCTGAACGACTACACATGCATACCTGTATTTTACTTTCACCTCCAACAAATGTGAGGTTTGTGCAGACACATATGGCCTATAGAAAATGCCAATAATGCACTCTGTGCACTCAGATAGGGTGAATCTTCAGGCGTGCTAAAAGGGTGCACGAAGAACGAGGCTCGTGCCAAAACATGTTCAAAAACGGACTGATGGTTCGTGCGTCCATGTGGCGCGCGTTTTTAATGCGTAGTAAAGTCCAGCAGAAAAGAAAATTGCGCACAACCAAAAGATATCTTTCTGATTCTTTTCGGTTCGTAGAGTGATTAAAATAAATTTGAGTGCAAGAACTAATATCTCGCTGTCTTCAATAATGAAATATTTTCTAAGTTCGTTATTACGCAAACAAGCCGGTAATTTACATGGCTAACTCGACCAATTTAACTATTAGGATAGTTAGTTGTTATTGAAAAAGGACGCGCCAAGTTTGCGCTCCCTTTTATAGATACCGTCCTTCGGATGGCGTTCGGCAGTACACTGCATCATTTAGACCGGTATACAGTGTGATGCCATCAGGCTGAGTACACCCTAAGGCCAGTGTCACTTCCGTAACCGAAGCATCAACTATAGAGGTGTGCGGATGATTTCTCAGCTGTGGTACCCTGTGAATGATGGTGTTAGTTATCGATCAGATTCAATCAAAGTAGCATCATGCTTCGGGTTTCTCTTAAAACTCATTGTGCTGCTCACTCCATCATCTGTAGGCCTGGCCAGTGTCGAAGAGTAACAAGGCTTTTTAATCCCGATTGTTCTAGGTGTACACTAGGTGTGCACTAGATGTAATATAACTTTTGCAAGAAATAGCAACCGAAGTGTTCATCCCTATTTGGTAAACTTCTGCATCACGAAAACAGTATGGGTGCGCCATGATTTGAAGAGGTGACGTCTTGCTAAAGTGTGGTTATTTCACGTGGCTTTTCAAACGCAGTACAATCTGCCTTTGTTTCTGAATTTGCATCCAAACGGGACTGCGAACTGCTGCTAGAAATCTGCTGTTAGACAGGGAAGCTGAGTGGCTGCTGTCTCACCACTAGCATTGCCATCCGCTTAAAACTAAGCAACCTTAACCCAGAGAATTGGGCTTAGAGGCTCCGAAGTAGGACTGATTTGGAGTTAGCTCGCACTCTTTACATCCAAGTTAAGTACGGCAACCTGCGGAAACATGCATACCAAATGTAGACAAGGAAGCGGCTCGCTCCGTGCCAACTTTACGTTCAGCGACAAACCCATTGGAGAAGGTAGTGTACATCCAATCTCTTCAGAAAGTAACATTAGCCTCCTGGACCTACTAATTTATAAAAGCACAATGCACTGGTAATGTGTCAAACGAGCGCATACAACCTGTAGAAGATGATATTGACCAGACAACTTAAATTGTATGCAGAAGATTAGACACGTGACTAACTACGCGGACGATGAATAAGAAGTTAAAGCTTTCTCTAAGGACACACCGAAAAAAACTATTAATCGCCGTCCGTTCACTGGTCAGCAAAACTTCACGTATGAGTTGCAAAACCTCAGAAATATTGCTTAAAGCTACGAAGCTTTCATGTATGTACACTTACGCCAAAGGGCTCCTCAATAAACTTACCGAAATTCGGCTACATCAGGTTGTGAATGCTTTGGACATAATTTATATTACCGAAACTTGGTTACACCTAGAGGTGACTGATGCTGAGGTTGAGATAGCTGGAATGTCACTCATACGGAACGATCGCCGCAGCAGATGAGGTGAGGTCCTACTCTACTACCGAAGCGACATGCAATGTGCAGCAGTTAATGATCTGGAAACTCACATCACCGACACACTCTGTTGCATTCTCCAACTAAGACACAAGGAGGCATACCTCGTAGCTGTCGTTTACCGCTCCCCAACGTCCACTCCGGAAAGGGATTCCCGCTTGAACCTTGTCCTAAACAGAGTAACAGGCACTAGGTGAAGTTACATTCTCCTCTCCTGGGACTACAATCTATACGAGCTGGAGGTATCGGCATCACCCATCATCATTATATCACCATTATACACGTCACCTAAAGGTGAGAAACACATCAACTACTGTGCCGCAATACATAAAGGAAAAGAAAATAAATACCACAGTTGCATGCCAGCTGATCTACCAGCAACGGATAGGCATCGTTCCGGTAAGCTACCAGCCGGCTACTAGGCAAAAAAGAAAAATCATTAGGTTTCAGGCTACGAAATGAGATCGTGGGTGGAGGAGTAGGCTAAAAGGGATGGGGTGGGACAAAGAAACTCACAGCAGGCACGCCACTGAGGTCGGCTCCTTGCCATGTCAGCAAGTGTATCCAGCCAAACGTGTTCACCGTCTTTTGGACCCCAACCAGGGAGCGGTGACGCTCCAACTGAGGCCAGCTCTGAAGTGAGGGCCTTCATTCCTCTTGACCAAGTCATCGCTTGGCCACCCCTCCTCTTCTTCCATCCACATCCCCGGTGAGCAAACAACGCACGTCGTGGAAGCCGGTGCGCTGGCATGCGCAACACGTGGCCCAGCCACCGGAGCCTGGTGCGTGAAATAACGGTGCTTAGCGGTTCAGTTCCTTTTTTGTGCCGTAAACAAGCCGTCGAACACGCTCGTTACTTAAGCGGTGTTCCCATCAGATGTGAGCCCAACTGCGAAGACACAGATAGTCGAATGTAACTAGCCTTGTCATGTCCGCCGATCTTAAGGGCCAGGTTTCGAAATCGTACAGTAAGGTCGAACGTACCGCTGCATTGTACACTCTACCCTTCAGGGCGAGAATAATGTCGCGCCGCCGCCACAGGTGGAGAAGTTTAGCAAAAGCACTTTGAGCTTTTGCTATACGGTTCGCGATCTCGTCTTCGAGCCCAAGGGCGCTGATACAACTTCCCATGTATTTGGATTTCCGAAAGACTTCTAGCTGATCCCCACCAAGGGTCAGCCCAGGGGGCGATCCCTGCTAATCTTGGAGGAAAGCTTTGCATTTCGATGGTGCAAAGCAAAGCCCGAAACGGCTGACAGCCAGTGCTAATCTGTTCAACGCGGCTTGGCACGTCTGGGATCCGTCACAGATGAGGGCAACGTCGTCTGCATAATCCAAGTCAAGAAGTCGTTCTCCTGGGAGCAGATCCACACCTTCCAACTCATGTCTTGTAAATGCAATCTCCATGACTTCCTCACTAGCGAAGTTGAAGGGGAAAGGTGACAGCGGGCATCCTTGTCTCACACCGCTGGAGCTATTAAAGGGCGATGACAGCTTGCCGTAAGCCCTCACTCTGCCTGAGCTACGCGCGTATAATGTTCGGACAATATTTACATATTTCTCGGACACACCTTTCCTGAGTAGATAATTCCAAAGGGCACATCGATCAACCGAATCGAATGCACCTTTGGTGTCGAAGGACACGACTATGGTGGGCCGCGAATATGTGTGGCGGTGCTCCAATAACTGACGCAAGTGAAGTTGTGGTCGATGCAGCCACGACCCCGACGAAACCCGGCTTGCTTCTTACGAATCTGGATTTCACGAGTGCTAGTCAGTCTGTGAAGGATTACAATGGCAAGTAACTTGGAGGCAATGGAGAGCAGACTGATTTCTCTATAGTCGCCGCATTCCGAACGCGAGCCTCCTTTGTAGATGGGAACAACAACGGAGCGGCTCCAGTCGGTTGGGACAGTCTCCTGCTCCCACAGTTTCAATAGTAATTCATGTAAAGGATCAACAAGAGCAGTGCCTCCGCATTTGAAGAGGGCTGAAGGAAGAGCATCTGGGCCCGCGGCTTTGTTCAACTTCAACAGTCCGATCTCACGTTCGACTTCTAAGCGAGAGGGTGGATCCAAAGGGACAGCCCATGGAGCAGGGCGATCACTGGCCGGCGAAGAAACGAACAATTCTAACCGATTAAATTGCTTTTCAAAATGCTCAACCAACGCTCCAAACATTTTGACAAATTGTGGATAGGCTGTCCACTCTCGTCACGTATAGTTTCACTAACACCAGGTCTCCTGCTGCCCGTTTCCCTTATCAGACGGAATAACTTACCATGGTTGCAAAGCGCAGCGGCCACTTTCATCTCTGACGCACGAAGAGACCACCAGGATTCGCGGTCTCTCATTAGGCTAGCACGGAGTCTTTCCTGGAGCAGCTTGCGAGTTTCATTGTGTTCGCTTCCAGCCGGGATATGCCGGCGAGCATCGATAAATTCCAGAGACTACGAAGAGACCCAATGTCTATGTTGGTGATTAGACATACAACATGAGGATATTCCTGCTGCTACTCATTGGTTACCACATCTGCCGGATTTCTTGTGAACGACACGTCTCACACTTCGACACATGATCTCTTATTTGATGTATAATTCTTGACCAGAAGATCAATTCTCTTGCTCGGTTAATAGTATAGTTGGCACCCAGATGGGTGTGATGAACGTATTTCAGCTTTTCTCCTCGGTGCGGTGACGGGATCAGAATACCTTCGTGGACAGAGACTTTATCCCGAAAATTGAAGCACGGTTTTAGTTCCTTCGGCAGCTGCTTCTTTGTCGCTGGCCACCCATTTAGAATAACGTCTCGCAAAACTGAAAACGTTGCACGTTCCTCTGGGAGGCGTCTTATTTCCTTTAGGTTCTCTTCTGTCACTGAAAGATGCTGTACTAGGTTTACTGCTTCGAGCTCTTTCGGATTATGCTCGGGTACCTGCAAATGAGCCCCTGACAACGTATGCGCCATGAACATCTGTGCACCAGGTGTGTACACAATAGCGTCGTACTTTTGAAGCCGGATAAGCAAACGCTGAAGGCGACGAGGAACGACGAGCAGTGGTTTCCTGGCTATTGACACAAGCGGGTTGTGGTCGGTATACACCGTTATCTTTCTTCCGAAAGTTTAAGCATTGAAAAGCTCCATCGTCTAGACTACTGCGAGCATCTCCTTCTCAATTTGGGCATAGCGCTGCCCGGTCACGGTGTGTGCTCGAGTGAAGAAATTCAAAGCTTTTCCATTCTGTAGGAGAACAGCGCCTATTTCGTCCTGGATACTGTCACACTTTATCTCCAAAGGATGCGATGGATTGTAATACCCGAGTATAGGTGCGTTGCTGTTGAGGTGTCTAATAGTTTCGAATGCAGTTTCCTGTTCTTTTCCTTAACTTCACGTTACTCCTTTGTGAGTTAACTTCCTAATCGGCATCATTAAATCACCGAGTCTTGGCATAAAACGGCTCATGTGATTCCCCATATCTTTTAAGCGATGGATTCGCTTCACGTCGTTAGGTGGCGGCATCTCGCGAATGGCCTTAATTTTTCCTGAATCGACCCTGACCCCTTGGGTTGTTGGCAAGTGCCCATGGAAAATGACCTCGGCTTTAAGAAGTCAATTTTCTCACGTTTAAGCTTGGTGTTCATTTGCACACAACACTGTAATAAACGGTGGGGATTAGTGTCATGCTCTTCTTCCTTTGAGTTATAGAACCAAACATCGTTTGCCACAGAAGTTGCACCATCAAAAGCGTCTGCTGCTTGCAGCGATGGCTTTTGGAAAATTTCACTCGACACCCTTAAACCAAACGGTAAATGAAAGCCAACAATAACGCTCAAACGGTATGGCAAAGCTAGCAAGGAAACTGGATTATTTAGCTAGAACCATGTGCCAGAATGCAGAAGCGAGGTCTACCTTCGTGAAATACTTAGCTTTGGTCAGGTACGGCAAAGTGTCTCCTAGGGTAGTTAGCGCATAATGCTATCTACGCAGGGCCTCATTCAACAGTTTTGGCTCCATAAACGCGCAGTTCGCCAGTCTCCTTCGCAATGATTGCGACTTGAGTAACCTATCCGGTTAGCTCGTCGACTATGGCAATCACACCCTCTCGCACTAATTTGCTCAATTCAACGGAGAACCTGTCACGCAGTGCAAACGGAACTCTCCTAACCGGTAGCGCAGTCGATTGTATCAAAGGGTCTAACAAGTGAGCGGTTCGCTCAAACTTTTCCAAACCCAGGCTAAACACAGTCGGATAGTGGTCACTAATATCGGTTTCTCGCTGGCAAACTTGCACGAAGCGACCATGATTAAAAGCAATAAAACCGAGAGAGTGGATCGAATCAATGCAGAGAAGCAGCGTGACCTCATCCTCCACGATCACAAACTCCAGTTGATGTGAGGCTCCGTCTCTTGAATTAAGCACTTCAATTGTAGCTGAGCTCTTCGGAGGAAGTCTAGAACCATTTCACATGAGCAGACAATTTTGTTCGGATGGGATGCACACTCCAGGACAATGCTTCCTTGGTAGAATGTTGACGGTAGCACCCGCGTCCAAATGAAATCACACGGCTTTGCCTTTGATCAACAGACTTGCGTAGAAAAGTTTCTGTGAAACCCTCTGAGACATGTTGCCAATTGAATACTCGACGTCTCAGGTGACTTGTCACTAACGAGCAAACGCACATCGGTTAAGTGGCAGCAATGAGCAAAGTGGTACCTCATTTGGTGCATTTCTTCCCCTCGCTGGACACTGTTCGCGATTTCTTGGGTGTTGCTGGGGCAAAATTTGCAGATTTCCTGTCTCACATCGGTAGCCTTTACTGATTCTCTTCCGGAAACGGTGCACAATGCTACGTTAGTTGCGAAGTCGATTTATTGGTATTGTTAGGTGGTCGGGGACTCCTTGGTACAGATATCAACGCACTGCTGGAGCGATAAGCTGCATTATCACAAAAGCGGTTTGTCGTAACTTCATCATTGATTCCTAGAATAATCCAATCGTGTATAAGACTGTCGCCCATGCGTTTACAGAAATTACAGGACCGAGCCAAAGTTATCAGTTTAGTGATGTACGCGTCGACGGATGCATTTGAGTCACTGCTTCGTGTGAAGAAAAGATAATGCTGGTAAGTCTCGTTGGTTTTACCTACGCAAAAATGAAAGCAATTAATTCCCTTTAACAATTTGAAAGGCACAGTAAGAAAAAGACATTCGGTAGATGCAAGCATATCGTCTTGTCTCTTCAGTACCAATAACAACAACCGATGGGAAACAATAGCAAATGGTGGGTGTGACCAAACACGAAGAAACAAACTTGGGAATCAAGGTGAGCAAAAACGATTCGGTCGTTATTTCTAAGTAAAAAGCAATGAACTTTTCAGTGACTATCTTCAAATCATTGGGACCTTTATGTCGAAGTGCAGTGTCTCTAGAACACGGCGCGCGTCATCCCCGGCTGCGTTACAAAGCGTGGCCAAGGGCTATGCCATCGGTTGCTCGTCCAAACGCACTGGGGTGCAGAAATCCATCCAATTGCTCACCCCATAGACGCAACTTATTTGCCAAGTTCCGTTTTCCTCCACGTTCAACGGGGCAGGCGTTCGGACAGCCTATGTTGATCCAAGCAACAGCTGAGTGTGAACGGTGGGGTTAGTCTTTGGCACCGTTGCAGAACTCAACGCAGGGACAGGTAACTATTCAGCACAGGTGAGTCGGCGCAAATTACCGCATGTTTGGCAAGCCAAACTCCTCGATATGAGCTACATGTTCAATTCCATAACTAACGACCCTTCTGAGCCGATTAGATTCTTCCTTTGACTCAGTTAAACAGACGGTGAATCACTCACATGAATTTCGGCCCATCCGAGACCAGTAATCGACTCCCTTACGCCCGCCTCCCATTGGCTGTCTGGCTCGTTCGGTTGGTCCGTCCGCTTATGCTGATCTGACACTCCAATCCCACCCCGGTCGAAATTATTCGGTCGGACCGGAGGTGGTTGGTTCAGTCTTGTCAGCGGCACTGGTGGTAATAACACGCTGATTAACGTTCATCATCAACAACAGTACATCAGTCATTTGAACTGATGCTTCGCTGCCATACAACCATGATGACCCATGAAATAAAGAATAATAGGAGGGAGAGAAAGGGGACTTACCTGAAAACTTTAATGCCCTAAGCAAACATTCAGGGTCATGGCGCCTACACCTTGTGTAGACGACATACCATCACAAACAGCTGGCTATCGTGCAAAGATAAGGCAGCATCGGCGAGACAGCTCCCTTGCGGCCTTCACTGCGCCGGTCATAATCAGCCATTGCCCCGCAGATAAC
>OX104060.1:50337762-50369127 GCA_944474145.2 Dicrocoelium dendriticum
GAGCACGTGCAGCCATAATTTGATCACAGTGCAATTAACTTAATAACGTGCTCATTTTCCACGATTTGTCAGTCGGCGGTTCAATTTAAGTCTTCACAATGATCCCGAAGCTTAGTTGTGTCTGAATGCATCAAATATGGGAACTATTGCCAGCCCTGGAAATAGTCGTATACTGTACAATATAGTTCAACCAACCGGTCCAATAAATCCTGAATTTATTAAGAACAGTTTTGATACGGAACGCTAACTAATAGCTAACATGGGGAAGTGCTTCTGTCGAAGGATCCAGCACTTTAATTACCGCAGTAAATGTCTTCCACTTTACGTCCGAGTGCTCAATTGCCTATTGTTGGTCTTCCCACTGAAAACATCCAGTAAAGCTGAAGTCTGTCCTGGACTTCGAAACTTGACAACTTTCAAGGTTGCCATTTCGGACGACCCTACCTCTGAATCTGTACAACCTTGATCACATGGTGATCAAACAGTTGCGCTCATTATTATCGTAGATCTGGTACTGAGAATAAGCACCTTCCTCCCGGGTCGAGTCAGATACTTTGCCAATTTTAATGAAATGTACTAACACTTTGTGATTCGGTCATCAGACAATCAGTCTTATTTTGGTTGCCCTTAGGCTAGTGGAACTAATTCTATTGTGCAGACTATCACCAATTCATTAATCTCAATGGCTGTTTTCCGTTTTCACTTAAGCATGTGTAGATGAAATCTTAACGCTCGGCCAAGTTTCTAACATGGCCATCTCTACCATTGATCTACTGTCGTTGTCTTTCAAGATATCCGGTCAGCACTTAACTTGGTTGATTCATGTGCTCTATAGAGTTTCTTGGTAAGGAACTGGGTCCCATCAGTGTCTACTCCAACCTCCCATGCATTAGACATTCATGTCTCAGACAGACTAAAGTTTATGGGTAGCTTTATTGTTTTTCGCTGTCAAAGCAGTGTGTAACATGGTTGCCCTAGGTTTCCGTTACTCTTAAATATTTTAATCGAAAACGTTCTGTCAATAGTTTTACAATGTTTCCGAAATTTTAGCTTTGAGCTTCTACCGGGTAATCGCGCGACTGAGTTAGATTATATGGACTATATCGCCCTACTTGATGATAATAAGCACAGCACGTGACTCATTCTGAACCATTTGACGGTTGACGCATCCAGGTGTGGCACATGTTTCATCCACTCGAATTGCAAAACACCACTCCAGGATTGGCACATACCCATTCTCTCGCTCATCTTTAATGGCATACGGCTGAAAAGATGGAAAGTATTGTCAACCTGGGATGCTGCATTTATGATGGCTAGGTTATCGAATAGAAGGTTTCTCTTTCCATCGCCAAGACTGACCGAACTTGTTAACCTGGTGCATTGTGACTTTGTTGAGACGTTTCCCTTACTAAATGACCGGGATTATAACGCCTATGTTCACTTGCTGTTTTGTGGGAGAAGGTCCTAGCCAATTTGAGTTGATGGCGTGTGTCAGCTTTTGGCGTTTGATAACGGATATACCAGAGGTCGTTCTTGCGTGGTGTTAGCACACATAAAGTATGGATGGAACTAATCCCTTTAACAGGTTGGTTTTACTTCACCCACTAAGATGGCTCAGTTAAGCGCTGTTAGTCATTCGATCACTTACCGCATCGCGCTACATACAGTATTCATGTTTAGGCTAAATAGACGACGCGAAGGTTAATTTTCCACCCGGTGACAACACAAACAAATGCTGACTACTCGTTTAGTTCCGTTGGGTCAATGCGTCGGCAGGGCAGAAACCGAAGGACAAGGCTGATGTATGCATCGAAAAGCTTGAAAATATCATTTACAATCAGAATCATATGTGTAGCGGTATGGCGTTTGAAACTAAAGGAACACAAAATCATGGTGCCTGAACAAAAATAACAGGCGTCTAGTTTCCCTACTTCGGCAACTCTACTCAGCATACCTCTTCAAAGTTAAGATTTGTGGATGGCTCTAGAATCATTACTTAGGTAGCTGTCATGAAATACAAGGGTAAAGCAATAAATTGCCAGATGCACAAAACTTTTACTTTTTGCACCAAACTAAGCATTACATATTCTTAAAGCGCTTACTCTCCACCAGCGTTCATTCACAGTTGCATGCGCTGAAACCATTTGGAAAAACCGTTAAACCATGCCCGAGTGGGTAGCCCTTCAAGCAACTCAGTAAAGGCCACTACTGCAGCTTCTCGAGACTTGTAGCGGACGTCACACATCAAGCGCTTGACATTTGGGGACACAGAAGTCACACGGAGCCTGAATTATAATATAGGCTGGGTGACCAACTTCCTGAATGCGCTCTCTAGCCAGAAAACCTAGCTGACATGGGACCTGTGTGTACTTATGTTGTCATGGTGCGACAAGATCCCTCGTGCTCGCGTCCTTGGACGGCGCCCGACTACAGCTTAGAGCATTTGTGACAAACAGTGGGTGGCATAACAGTCTTCGATGACTGTGCGTTGCCGCATTCGTGGCAGAGTAGCCACATGACCAGTCTTGGCCACGAAGATAGCAATGATCTGCTTGGCGGCACTAAGCTCACGCCGGAATTTCTGAAGTGGCGCCCCACCAATGGCCGTCCACTGAGCCGAATTTGGTTTGTTCCCTGAGTCAAATTCTGCAGCCATGTTTCATCACCAGTGAGGATCTCCCAAACAGCATCGGAATTTCCACCATCAGACCTGGAAAGCATGGCGCGGCACCAATCCACCCGAGCTACTTTCTGGTCCACACTAAACTGACGGGATATGCAAATTGCGCCAACCTTTCTGAGGCCGAGGTTCTCATGTAGGATGATGTCGATTTATCCCGATGTGATCCCGATTGCTTTCCCCAGCTGTAAGACCGTCACTCGCTCGCTCTTCATCAACATCGCTTACACAGCAGCCATGTTGTCCTCGTTGGTGACATCCACGGGACGACCACATCGTACATCATCCAGGGACCTCCTGCCACGCTTAAGTTTTGCAAATCACTCAACCACGAAGGCTCATCATCACCAGCCGCAGCACGCAATCGCTTAACGCTGTCGTGCTACTTTAAACCAAATTTGTATCCATAGAAAATCATCGCCGTAGGATGACATCGACGGCGTCCCACGCCTGCATTCAGATTATAGCAACCCTTATGACTTGTGAGCTGTGCTGGTCTGCTGATACATATTACTGTGAATTGGCATCACTGAACAGTTTTCGGAATGGATAATGGTTTTCATCTCTCTTGACAGCTCATGTGCGCATAATCTGTGTATAGCGTATACAGAATGTTATTGCTCTGCCCGCGTATATATATATATATATATATATATATATATATATATGTACACGCACATACGGTTTGTAGTGGGTTTTCAATTTTGTCCTAATGCTTTTCTTTCGCATAAAAAGGTCTACCTGTAATCTCTTCTATAAACTTGTACACGTCGCTTAACTCAATTGTAGTTAATTTCGATAACATTTTCGTGTTTGTGGTATTTCCGTAAAATATACTTTTTGACCTCGTGAACTTATCTCGGATTCTTTTGTAAACACCAAATTTCATATGATCATTTATTTAAGATTTATGTCACCGTTCCCTTATGCATTGCCCGATTTATATATTTTGTTATCTTTCTCTCAAGTGATTGGCTGTTGCTTGATATCCCCGATGTGGCTGCGCTTGATGTGCATGTTGACAAGGTGCCTACGTATCTATTACCCACTACCGCGTCCATACTGGCTCTAGGAGACAATTGGTCGTTGTTGGAGGGGACGCGGTGCACGGTTCTTGTGGCCGTGATAGACTCGAAGAGTGGTTTCATGCACTCAGTGTGGAACGGACTACGGTCCAGCCACCGCCTTGTGTGCGTTTGATTCCCCAAATACAGCGTGCTTGTGTGTGCCTGTCAAGGAGTGTGGGCCGGCTCCGTTGATGCAACGTGGCATCCATCCCCATGCCTCCCGGTCTTATTCCTTCGGGTTTACACTGGACATAGGGTGTCTGGTTAGAGCTGTGGGTGGTGCAGCGCAAGCCACCTATGGTCCCTCTGTAGGCGCAGGCGTTCTGTGGCAGGCCACAGTGACAGGAAAATCCGAAACCGGATGCCGCCAACCTTATGGTTTGTGAAGAAGTGAAAGTTAAGTTGATAACGGAGTTAACGGTATATAGAAGAACTACTGTTGCGTTCCTTGACCTATTTTATGAATAGGCTGATGTGTATTTTGGAAGAAATAAAGTTCGTTTTATATTTTCTGCTATTTTTTATTTACAGGGTTGTCGCGGAGAACCTTATGTCCGGAAGACCTGTGGAGCCTGAGGCATTCGATGAAGTAACGATCTATTTCAGTGATATAGTGGGATTTACGACCATTTCGGCCTTGTCTACTCCGCTCCAAGTGGTAGATTTGCTGAACGATTTGTATACAATGTTTGACTCAACAATTGACTATTATGACGTCTACAAGGTAAGACATCTGTTTAATTTGATTAATAACGTAACTGATGTCAGCAATATTGTGTAGAAATATTTGATATCATTCAATAGATAAATTTACGCAAAATGCTGTTTGTGTGCTCAAGACTTACACTGGCCATTTACCTCACACTAACTACTTACTGGTAAACAATTCTCGGAAGGGTACACCTTTGTTAGTAGCTTTATCACGTTTTTAACCCCAGTACG
This sequence comes from Dicrocoelium dendriticum, assembly GCA_944474145.2. Classification (NCBI taxonomy): domain Eukaryota; kingdom Metazoa; phylum Platyhelminthes; class Trematoda; order Plagiorchiida; family Dicrocoeliidae; genus Dicrocoelium; species Dicrocoelium dendriticum. The sequence goes on from OX104060.1 coordinate 50,342,452, forward strand.
CCTTTCCAGCATAGCATTTGTTTTAAATCCGACTTACTCAGTAAGTGCGTCAGTTTATCGTTCTCTAAACTAGTTTTTTCTTTACTTATTCTTTATTAATTGAAGGTCGAAACTATTGGTGACGCTTACATGGTGGTTTCTGGGCTACCAACTCGAAACGGACGACTTCACGCCGGTGAAACAGCCACCATGGCTTTGGATCTGCTAAGCCAGTGTGGGACATTTGTCATCCGACACATGCCTGACATGCCTCTTCGTCTCCGAATAGGCCTGCATTCTGGTGAGTAAAACTACCGATGTTCTCTCAGCTTGGTTATACAGAGCAGAAAGACGTATGACAAGAAGGTACCAAGTTTATGGCTTCTGTTTATTTAGGCATATGTTGCTCAACGAGCAGTGAGAAGCAAAGTGAGAAACAACTACAACTTTTCCCATGGTGCGATCGAATTGCTCCATTAGCCTTCGAATTGCATCCACAACCCATTTAATCTCGTCTTTAACGCATTTGAATTGCATATAGTATCTTTCCGCCGCACTATGCGCGTGCAGTGTCCTTGGAATTGAGTTAGACAAACTCAGCCAATGACGCTAGAGGAATGTGTTGGTGGTATATGGTGGAGACGCGTAGCCGTCCTAGCCTCCATTCAGTAACGGTGCCTAATCTGAAGCTACTTCCACGCGGCTTAGGGACACAAGGTGGTCCAAACACGTGGCTCGACTGGGTGGAGGGTTCAGTGGGAGTAAGTGGACTAGCAGGTATGCCTTGCGAACGGCACTAGTAGGGGGTTGCGAACACAGTAATGCGACACCCCAGCGGTCATCTTATGGCTAGTTTGGCACTGGTGCAGCCCAACCAACCGACCAACACTCGGCCATTCGAAAGCACTGTGTCCCGACAGTAGGTGTATGGCTGCTAAGGATCAGAGGCGGTGATTCCAAAGTGTTATGACAGACTTGCGAGTAAAGCGCCAAAAGGGGTCTGCACAACCGAAGCACAGGTTGGAAGGTGGCCGTCTTGGGTTATAGTGTGACCGTCTGCTAGGAGGGATAAGTGCGAAATGCGACTGCGGCAATGTGGTTACAAGGCGAGTAAGCACTGCTTTGTTACAGCAAGCATGGCTTACCGTCATGGCGAATGCAGTACATCGACTTGATGGTCCCTTCCTACGGTAGTTGTACTCGGAAAGCCCATAATCCCGCGAGACTGATAACACACAATTCCCAATCTAACGGCCTGCGAACTCGTAGTCCACTAACGCAGCTGACAGTACAATGGTATATAACGGGTCAAATAGATAACGCTTGACATGTCCCATAGGATGGGCATAATGAAGAGAGGCAAATTAAATAATGAACGTACTAAGAAAATGGAGGCTTAAATGATGATTTAACGGAGACATTTACATGAGAATTGGCAGACGTCCATTTGGTTGCAGCTTATCCTCACCATAAGTTTACATCTGCGGCGCGGAGCGGGAAATGCAAAAACATAGTTTTATACATGAGATCCCCTTTATACTTCCAAATAAGAACATCATAAGGCGACGGTTGTGGGATGACACCGTTAGGACGACCTACCAGTGCTCGGGCCGGTTCGGCGTGTCCGGATATCAAGACAGTCACAGGTGTATGCCTGCGGATGATCCGGTCCTGTGGGACCCAAATGTTATGACGTGATGGGGAGTGAAAGGTGCCAAAATGGACTTGCGCAATTTGCCACTGAACTGTGAGTTGACAGATGGCTGACTTGGGTCAAAGCGAGATGTTTTGTGCATCGCTTCACTGAGAGCGCTAATACCGAACTACGACTGTGGCAATTTTGTTCAAGGTGAGTATGCTCTGATTAGTTACAGCAGGCGTCGCCTAGTTTTAGACTATTAATGAGCTGATGTAAGTAAAAAATGATAAAGCGACAGAATTTTTCCCTAAAATATACCCATGTTGCTGGTTAGTGGGTGGCAGCATTTGCCACCGACTCGTGTAATTTGAGTCCGTCCAGTAAAATAATCACGCAGCATTTGGATGATGAAGGAATGTATTCCTTGAATGACCAGCTCTTTCGGCAGCATTTCGCGATTTGCACAGCAGAAGGCGTTGTTATACTCAAGAAAACACGTATGAGTTAAGCTGTTTATGTTGTCAAATGATTACAGTATAGGACGTATCAGGTGGGCCACTGCGTCTACAGTAGATCTCGAACTACGATAAGCGTTTTTAAAGGGGTCATTAGAGCGGGCTTGGAACAGCACCATTTAATGAATGAGATTTTCTTAAAGTTTCTAGGCAACAAAAGTTCAAACGACAGGCCAACATTTGTTGGACTCCTTTCTTGACACCGGCGTGACGCGGCCGTTCCCAAGGATAGACTGGATATACACAACGTGAAACGGCGTAACTCATCTTAAATCGACACAGCCGCGTCAGATGGGGGATAAGAACCTGTCCTCCCGGACGTTGAGAGTTTTTCAAGGACAATAGGTGTCAAAACGGAAATTTAGATAGCTAGTCAAGTTGTCACAATACTTGGATATGTCAGGGTCAAGGAGAAACAAAATTACTTCCATGAAACCATTCCGCGAGGTTGATCGATATTTGTGAAGAGCACTGCCTCCACTTGGACCAACTTACATCAGCTCAATAATACCCCCCACTGAAGCTACCCTAATAAAATATGCTGACAACATCATCCTGGGTATCAATAATCGAAAAACCGGTTTCTCTTTGAGGTCGCAAAATCCTCTGGATGACCACAATAGCTGGTCCAAACCTCTCTATCTGTATCTTAATGCATCCGAGTGTCATAATACGCTTCTTTCGCGACACATAGGAACCACGTACGAGCAGGTCCCCACACAGTACGCCAAGCAGCTTAGTGACAGTGATGGATTTCACTCTGCTACATCAGTGAAGTACCTAGGTATGGTACTTGAAGTTCTGTCAGGTGACCGACTGACAACCCTTGTGTGCACGGACGATATTGTTCTTTTTGGGTCTGACCCAGGGGCTATGTAAGCAGATTAATTCGGCTGACATGTAATGCTGCACGCCTCGGTATGGTTTGGCACTTTCAGAGTGCAAAGTGTTGTGACAGCATTGGTCCGATCAGCCACCTGTGCTGGCTGTCCTTAAAAAGGGGGAAGTTCAGATGCAATCCGATGGGTATTAAACGAAGAGAAAATAAGGATGATTTACCAGGAGGGTCAAACGGTCGATTCGACACGGGTTCATTTGAATGACTCACTCTCCGCAGATAGGAGGACACAGAGCATGAAATAGACTCGCATAATGTCGAAATATTTAGAAAGAGTATGCGATCGACACCCCAAAGGCTGACTGCTGAGGCGTCGGAAATTGCCAAAGCCAACAGCAGCGCAGGCAGTGGATAGAGTGGAGTTATCGAATGCTTGGCGGGCTGTCTTAACCCACCAGTCTGATGGGCGTTGCGAAGGCATCTGGGGCAAAGCACGAACAGCAAACCACTCCTACTTCCATAGCAGGCAGTGACGTAAGTGTGATGACCTCGTACAATGAACCATCTGGGATCTCTAATGCGCCACTTAAAATGACACTTTGACCTGTAAGGTGACTAACGTCCTGTTGACATCTCGATAAGCGCAATTATTGTCCCTTCTGTTAATAAAAGCAGTACAAATCACTCCCTGGTTCACTTGGCCTGACGAAGCTTTCATGTCGAACGCAAAACGTTGCCCTCTAACTACACCATGGACTAGTTTGTTTGGTTTGGTTTCCTTTTCAAAAATATGTGCATTCTTTTATTTTTCCAAGGTTTAGCTTTCCAAACGAAAAATATTTGCGGGAGATGATGGTGTTGAGAAACCTAGTCAAAGCTGCCGACGATCTACGATGGGCTATTGGTCACGGTCAGTGACCATGTACAACTTACGATCGAACACACCAAACGGTGGTGATATTTACCATAACCCCATAAACGCGTTCGGCCTGCTTGTGTCATTAATGCGTATCCACCCGGATGGCGATCGCGCTTGCACAGAGGCTTCACAAGTCCGCAGTTTACAAGCCGCCCAGTTAGCTAATTTCCCGTCCCATACGATATCGTACAGACCAGCAAATGAGAACCGATGCTATTTCATTAGCCCGCTCCATATTGGGTGCAGTGCCACACTGCACGTAGTATGACGGCCACTTATGCTACACATGACGCTTGTGGGCCATCCTGATGACGTCAGCTTTGGTTGCTTGAGTGGTTCGTGTTCTCTTGAACGCCGCACCACTAGCAATTAGCGGGCTACTCATGATGCACCGCATACATTGGCACAACTTAGGCGCTGAAGCGAACACAGTCAACCTCATAGCCCTCTGAAATGCTTCACACTAAGCAACAAACACCTAGTTCACATCCTGAGATGGATCAGTGGCTTACATCCGATGCGTTGTCTTAGCGTATTTCCCAGTGCTTGTCCTCACGCGGCGATATGTAACCTACGGCACTATGCAACTTCAAGATTTCCGTAATAATGCTAAATTTAACGATCATCGAGCAAGACAAAATGAGGCGAAGAAAGTGGTGCTGATTAATGGTATACCAGAAGTAATGCATGGCGATAACTGTGAACGAGGAAAACACGACATCGAATAGTGGAGGTACCATGCAATATACCATGCAAAATGTAGTCGCTTTTGCCGTCACCCGTCTAGTTGCCTCCCCAAACTACCACGGCAGCAGGCCAATAATTTTAAAGTTACCATGGCTACGCCCGAGATGGTAACAATGACAATCCACGGGTGGCATGACAACAGGAAAATTGGGCTTCCAGCGGTACGCTTAAGACCATTTCTTTAAGCAGTACAAGCCCCAGTTACAGGTGAGCCAATCTCGGTTGTTCCTACCTCAGACCAGTCAGCCGTAAAAATACGCGTTTCTAGAATATGCCAGCAGACCGGCAAAAATAGTGCCGGTCAGTCACAACGAACCGAGCTCATAATTCGTCAACAACAAAGAATGCTGCTACACCAACGCTCAGGGCGTCCACTATAAGCTGCCAGATGTGTGTCTTCGACATGAAACATCAAATAGGAACATCGTGGCAGTGACTGAAACTTGGCTGTCGAACGACATACTAGACCCAGCGATTGAACGCAGTGGGATGTCAGTTATCCGGAATAATTGTCCATCTCGTGGTGGAGGTGTTACCAATTACTATCGAGATTATCTTAAAGGTGAGGCGTTTACCGAACCTACTCTTGTCGTTCGTAACGCATTATTTCGCCTACTGCAGCTAACAGGTCGAGATGGTGGATCCCTGAAGAAGACTCGTGATTCTTGCTTCTTAGCAGTTGTCTACAGGTCACCGATCTCCTCCGCGGACAGTGATAACGTTCTGTTAAACGCATTCCACTTTTCAGTATAAAAGTACTTCCATTACCTTATAACAGGCGGTTTCAACATACCTTCAATTGTCTCAGTGCCCACTAATAGGCTATCATTTTGAGCAAAACTCCTTGAATCCATAGATGTGACAGTTTTGTATAACCATTGCATTAAGCATGTAGACACCGCCGTTCTAACAAGCCATCATTACTGGACCTAATCCTACCAAATGAAGAGTTACTGTTTAAGTGAGAAGCACACGACCCTACTATTGGCAGTAGCGACGATTCAGTCCTAACATTTAGTTATATGCGTTATGCAAGTATGGTTGATAAAGAACACAAAGCCCAACGAACTGTTACTGCTTACTCCAAGCTTCACAACTTAGCGACAGCCGTTGACTGGGGCCTACAGGCTCACAGTTCGGCAACCGACGCATGGAATGAATTGTAAGCTAAAAGTTAACTGGGTCATACAAGCAGCCTCAAAAGTTGTACAATTACAAACATCACGCTGCACTAACAGTTGGATCCGAAGCAGAACATGTAAATGGATCAACAGTTGTGATGAGATTTGGAAGAAACATACGCTAAGCTCATGTGATACCTCATGGCAAAAGTACAAAACAATCAAAAACTACTGCATTTCAGTTACCAGGGAAGACACCTACGAATGGCAGGAGAACAAGGTACTCAGGTTTGCGAGTAGCATCAAATTGATATATAGGTATGCGAACGATAAAAGAAAGGTTAGACCTGGAATGCCACCACTCATGATGGTCAGTAGCTTAACGACTACTGCTGTGGATACCGCAAAAGCTCTACTCCTGCAGTTTGGCTCGGTGGTTACAAACATCATGGAACCTTTACTCTATCAGCTCGCAAGCAATGCCGTCGCCTTATTCAGTGTCACCATTACTCCAAAGGGTGTCGTGAACAAATTAGCCGCTCCGGGAAAACAGTGCCACGTGAATCCAGGAGATCTGTCCAAACGTACTTAAAAACTCTTACTCTCACCATAGCAATACATGTTGCAGTGTTTTCCATGATCTATTTGTCTCCATACACTCCCATCTTAGTGGAAAAGTGCAATCATCAATCCGATATACAAAGTGAGTCAGAGATCGGATCCTGCCAACTAACGACCTATTACTCTGCTACCAGTTTTATCAAAAGTGATGGAATCTGTAATCACAGATGAACTAACGCGATATTTCGAACGTCTGTAAATTACTTCTAATGTCTAACGTGGTTTAGACGCAGACGATCTTGCCTCACCGATCTGCTCCTTGCCCGGGATTCACGAACCGGGGTAGCTGATGGAGGAGTCCTCATAGATGTGGTTCACTTAGATTTTGCTAAGGCATTCGATAGAGTCAATCACTACGTTCTCTTCCAGAAGCTTGCTGCATATGGTATAAATGGTTCCCTGCTCACCTGGTTGGAAGATTACATACAAGACAGAACCATCAAGCTAAGAATAGGCAGTACTCACTCCGAAAGCCTGTGCATGAATCCGTCCTCGGCCCGGTACTGTTTTTACTTTTTATAAATGACCTCCCAGAAAACATTTTATCCCCGATGCATATATTTGCAGATTATGCCAAAATATGGAAAGCATTTCGCTCAGTATCCCACCGTGCCTATCTACAGAACGATCTAAATAGGATTAACGATTAGGCAGAAAGGAACCAGGTCCCACTTAATCCTGCTGACGGTGCGTATCAGCTTCAGCAACATATATCTTCTTGGACAGCACGGTTTGCAACAGGTGATTAGTGCACGAGATTTAGGTATCATCGTCCAAGAAAGTATTGACAATTCGCTCCAATGCTCGAACGCAGCGAATGTGGTGAACTTGAACTTGAGGCTTTTGAGGCGACCCCTCGGCACCTTTGAGCGTTGGTTAGTACCACTGCTGATCAACACATATCTTCGTTCCCATGCAGAGTATGCGCTTCAGGCCTGGTCAGGGATTCTCATCTTCACATACCGGATACTAACTGAAAGCGAGAACCCATGTGCGTCACTGCTGGCGCTATCCGCTTGCAAACAGTGTCGAGGCCATCACCTAAAATTAGTAACACAACACTCCACTTAGATCGTAGGAAGCATGTTTATTCTCTTAGAATGCACCACCAAGACATGCGGTAAACGCACCAGATATCGCGACATGTGAGAGACAGCTGGACTTTCCTCTTAGTGCTAAAAGCTACACACTCGGCTGCTAAAGTGCGATGTCTTTACTACTGATGATTTATGTTTCACACTGGAATATTTCTGATTTCACTTTTCCTGTACATCTTACATCTTGTGGGTCTTGTAAACTTATGCTTTGTATCCCAGCATACACAATTGAACTATTGAACTCTTCGTTTTCTGCGTCCAGTGGTCCTCTTCGTTATACGAGCTAGGTACCATTGCCCCTCCATGAACTAACTACGCAGCAGTATGTAACAATGTACGACTTCACAACATGAGCAGCAATGTAGTCCTGATTGTGAGGAATCACCCATATACCATCTGGTGTTTGTCTCCCTACACCTAACGCGGGAACATACGAGAACGTAGCGAGAGCGCTTAGCCAGAACACCACTGTTTATATCTGAGTGTCGAAATAATGCATGCATAGCAGTGACTAGACCAGTGAAAATTATCGACATTTATGTAAATAAAATAGGAGCGAGTTACAAATCTGTACAATGCATTGCGCCAGCGCAGGTGATCTGTCACAAAGGCTCATGTCTCTGACATAATTAGCTCCAGAAAACGCTTTCTTCACTCGGTCTTACAGAATACGCTCTCAGAATCACCCTGAAGCATCCCAGAACGTCTCTGTCTCATCGCTTGCTTCCCGTAAGCTTGTATGATGCTCCAAATGCCCTCAATTGGGTTCAGTGATGGAGAATATGGAGCAAAGCGGGCAGCATGCTGTCCTACCCTTACGGCTCCTCTTGGAATATGCGCTCTAGATTCTGGTGGCACGGTGTGTTGTCGCAGATCAGGAGGCAGCTTTCGGCAAAAGTAGAAACGCATGCATTCACCTGCCCACGCAAGTATTGAGCATGGTTTTTTGTTGAAGCTTCCTCTCACGATGATCTAGGCTATAAAACCATCGTTCGTCAGGGCTCCAATAAGATAAGGTCCTGTCCTTGATTGCTTGGCACTTGACACCGCGCACGAGTTCCACGCAGAGGACGTCCTCTGGTGCTTGCACGAAAGAGCGTAAAATTTGCCTCATCAATCCACACTGCTCGTCTCCCTTCGACCTCCGATTGTAACTGCCAAGACGTAGGTTTTTATTCGCCTTTTGTTCTCCTGTGTGTTCGTGGATTCCGGAACTGCGTGTAATTTCTTCATTGTTATCAGTCTCCCGCGTTCAACCACAGAGGAAGTGTTTGAAGAGTGACCGTGGGTTCCGACGATACCCATTCAACCAGGCAATGAATGTGGCTTTCTGCCAGGAATCTTTGTGGCCCCCACCATGCTTCCCCTTTGTTCGACTGATTCCAGTCTTCGTATCCAAATGCCGCACGTTTTCTCCTTAACGTTCTGTAAACATGCAGGCTGCTCCCAGTTGTATCCCCGACGTAAGTCTTCAGTATTCTGCTCTGCACCTCCTCCGAGTGACGTGTACGGCAGTTTCTTTTTGTTAATATGAGTCCATCAAACTGGATCTGAGTCACGCGTATCCTCAGGTGGAACTTGCTTATGAGTCATGGGAACGGACAACACCAACCACCCATGTGGGACTTTTTCAGTACTCACGTCTTCCATTCGGAAGAAATACAGCACCAAGGATTTTACAACGGATCGGGTAGGAGCTGCACGCTATCGGGTGCGCTCCCAGATTGCGGATCATTGAATGCATTCATTTTGGAGTTACCTGTGAATAAGTATCGATTGCTCTTCAGTCGTGATGAATAAGTAGTCGCGGACAATCAGCGCTAGCGTCGCAACGCGTAGAGAGTTCTGGGTTGGTCATCTGTTTCTCCATTAGATACCACACGTAGGACGCTGTGTCAAAGTCAACGTGACCGGCTATATGGTCACTGACTATTCACTTCTGTAACCGGAGGTGACTACCTAATGGAGAGCGGAGGAACAACCTTGTTGGCCACCAGCTTCTATGTGGACTTCCACCTAGTAGTATGAAGGCGTATGAGTAAAGTGGCTGTCAACGGTCTCTTACTCTGCTAATGGTCAAATGTTACAGAAATGTTTTATGATATCTGTGACACTATACCTGCTCAGTTCAGAGGCCCTGGGTATTTTACTACTATTCGATAGTCGTGTTACTTTCTCCCGACTGTTCGCGATATCCGTTAATCGCTCCGATGTCTTGCGGATCAGGCCTTTATGCCTCAAGGCTCCGGGTGGGGTTCCCTAAGTTAGTCCACTTACTCGGCCTGGTCAAGCAGGAATTTGCCTGCCTTCAAAACACATAAACATGGACGCGAATCTATGTAACTGCTTTCAGTCTGCGCTTCCTGCCTTCGCTTTCCCCGACCGGGGCGCTGACGGCCGGCTCCGCTATACTACGCTCTACCGCACCACCTGCTACAAGTTTTGTTCCACTTTTGTTGAATTCACCCATTATTGGTAATCCCTCTCCGATACCGAGTCTCAGATAATGTACCGAGTTGAGGGATAATAGTAACCGTATTGTTTGACGATTTATCGCAGCTAGACTCCGGCAGACTGCCATCACACATTCAGGAAATCAGTATGCCACCACACATACAGGAAAGAGTTCTTGTTGCCACTACACATCCAGTCTGCTGTCGGCCTCAGTCTAACTTAGACGAGCTATCACAAAATACCCAATAAATCTTCCTACCACTTACATGTACTAACCGTGTCGATGATCATCTCAAAACAGGATCTTTCTGGCTCCTCGTTCACAATTCAACATGGCAATCTTTAACATTCAGTTGCTCATGCAGATAGGATCGCAGGCAACCCTTGCACACTGGAAACCGTCTTCGTGGACATATGTTGCATTGCTGAGACCTGCTGGCATGTCTGCAGCAAAACCCTACGATTGGCATCACCTTCTGCGTACTCCCACAATAAGTTCACACCACGCGTATCCATAGAGGCAACGGCTGAAGCCGCGAGCTTGGCCGGTGTGGGAACTGACTTAAGCACGCGCGCAGCATCTGCGCTACATTATTGGATCCCGGTTTATATTCGACTCTGTACAATTCGACTAGAAAGCTCTGTACGAGCAAACACTGTTTGTTTGTCGTAGCGGCGTATGCTCCCACGAATTGCAGCCCGGACTCAGCTAAAGAGGAGTTCTATTATCAGCTCTCCGATCTGTTTCATAAAAATGCGCAGGTTGGTATGCTCGATGCTGAGGAACGTGACCTTGGTGGTCTGCATGGCTATGGTACTCGCAGGGCGGATAACAGAGAACGCCCTGTACAGCTTTTGCTGACCACGGTCTATCCTTTGAGCACAGAGTTTCGGCGCTCCTGGCGCCAACCCGTCACCTGGTGCGCTCCTTCGCCTGGAAAGCGATGGACGCAGGCTAATCACTTTGCCATCAATTACCGTTGGCAATGCTGTATAATGGACTGCGAATTAGTTTGAAGTACCTATCTCACCTCTGAGCGCAACTTGTGTGTGCTAAATATGCCCTTTGGTTTTGGCGGCGCCATACGGTGTCGTTGGAAAGGGCTTAATGTAGCCAAACTTGTCGTTCCAAATATTCTCAGTGTCCCTCAGAAATTCCTGGCTTCTAATCTAAAGAGTCTTGCACTCCCAGCTGTTGAGACTTACTGGACACATATCTGGAATGCCCTACACAAGTCCGCCAGCGTCATCTGCGGTTTCACTTAACACGCCTTCAGCCTCTTCAACTGATGGAAGTACGTTGGACAATTCCTGCGGATGCTGAGTATAACGCATTGCGCAAAGCCATCAACGCAGAGCTCAGGAAAGATCGAGTAGTTTGGCGGACGCAGCGATCTACCGGTGGCAACAAACTAATAGTAAGCGCACTGGTATGTGAATCCAGCGGGGAACAAATTCATATCATCAGGCCCGGTTTTTATGTTGGGCGGGGCATTCGGAACATTCCAACTAGCCATCATTGCCCTCGGATCTACATTCTCGTATCCACGGTGTTCCCTGTTGTGTAAGCACATCTCCGTGGTCTGAGATCGAGGTTGCATATAAACTTTGACTTCTGAAGGGCAACAAATCGTCTGGCCCCAACGAACTGCATTCAGCTCTTAATATGGATGGAGGCCCTTCTCCCCTTTCTGCACTAACCACCATACATCAAGAGAGTTGGGTCACAGAAATCATGTCATCCGGTTGGGGCCTAGCGGACATTGTTCCAAGCTTCAAATGAGGTGACCGAAAGGGATGCATAAACTAACGAGGATCAGCATTCTATACGCCTCACTGCTATTACGGAAGCTCAGGACAGTACGCAAACAGAACATACGTAAAGAACAGGTTGGGTTTCGCCCGGGTAGGGGCTATATTGATCACATACTTTTGATCCGCCAGACACTTGAGTACCGTCGTGCTTTCATCTGGCTTACCATTCTTTGCTTCCTGGACATAAGTGCAGATTTTGACTCAATTGACAGTGCTTCTCCCTGGAGTTGTCCAATGAGAAGTGGAGTACCCGTGAAGCATGTTACCACACTTCAAGCCGACGCTCAGTAGGCATATGAAGCACGTGCCCAAGCCACCAAAGTCTATGAAGTAAAAACATACAACTCAGCGGCCGGCAAATTTATCTCATCTGCAAAGCTTCGACGAACATCCGCATTACTAATGTGTGGTTACCACCGTACATCAGCAATGCTCCGAAGGCAGGGGTAGCCAAAGACAGACAGCCTCTGAAAGTACTTTTCACGATCAAACGAGGTCTTGCAACCGTTGAGCAGAATTGCTCTCACTGTGGCATTTTAAACACGGCTTTTCAAGAAGTGACTCAGGTCATCGACGCAAGAGATTGAGGAGATAGGCAAACACAACCCGAAACTTAAAGCCGCGCAAAAAGACCTGTGCCGTTAAACCGTTAACGATGATGCGGAATCCGCGGTAGAACTTATCTTCCTCTTCCAGAGAATGATCTCAAAGGGTAAGGGTAGGAGCAGCTCCTAGGCAGTCCTGTACCAAGACTTTACACTGTGAAGAGGCGAACATCATGCGAACCGCAAGACAGATACCTTCAACATACACAGCATAATCTGCATACACTGCTAGTCGCCACCAAGTAAGGTTATGTTACCAGCATAATCTAAGTCGATTGCTAACTTACCGGGTAGTAGCTGCAGACCGAAGTGCTGGTAACCCTTTAGAGTTCTCTAAAGGAGGTCTTCCATCGCAGAATTGAAGATACAATGGGACATGTAATAGCCCTATCCCACATCGCTATTGAGAACGACGGACGAAGAAAGCATGCCACAGACTCCCCACTTTGATACAGCTGTGGAGGTAGGATGCGCGCAGCATGGGAGTAGGCGTTTTTGGACCCCGTTCTTTAGCAAGCAATTCCATAACGCGTCGATCGACCGAGTCGAATTTAGCATACATGCCTTGGAAAGTAACGATGGAAGGCTGTGGATAGAGCTTACATTTTTCGAGGATTTGTCGGAGCGTGAATATTAGATCCACACAACCACAGCCGAGATGGAGACTAGCTTGTTCATTCTGTTACTGCGATTAACGAATAAAGGATAGTCTACGAAGTAGTGTGGATGCCAGTAGCTTGATGGCAGCAAAAATGAGAGTGATATCCCAGTGACTAGGGCAGTAGATGTGAGCGTACCACTTAAAATTCGGGACAGCAGCTGATTTCCTCCAGGAAGAAAGTACTTCTTCTCCAAACCAGCTTTCCGGGAACAACGAGGTTAGCTAATCGATTATATATGCGCCACCATATTTGAATAACTCTGGAGAAAGTCCGTCTGAGCCGATAGCTTTGAAACGCTTCAAATGCCAAATTGTATGGTAAGCTTCCGCTTCGCTGCGTGAGTCAAGTGTAACGTCATTGCGCGGGCAGCTTGGTTCACAAAGCATACAAATAGACGGGTAAGGGCTAATGGTTTGAGAATAAAAATGTTCGGCCCACCGAAGCAAGCGGCTGTGTAAGTTAGCAATCGGCGAGCCGTCATCTTCGTGATTAGTTTCACGGACACTATGCTACCTGTGCCCTAATGATCTGTATTTACGAGACTTCTAACCTGCACTGCTGGTACGCACTGCTGGATGGGTAAAAGTGACTTTTCACAAACAGAGCTAGAAATAAATGGATGCGTAGTACGGCGATATTGGGTGTACGCAAATCCTCGCTGTGTTGGGACACCAGCAGAGGAACAACTAGATGCATCAAGTTCGGTACAGCCGGTAATGGACGCAGCACCACAGGATTCTGTGAAAACGTCAAACGCAACGTCGCTTCGTAGACTTCAACTTACGCATAAAATGGTTTAAAGCTTAATGCTAGAAGAGTGTATATTTCAGCAGATGAGGGGATATCAGGTGGTCGAAAGACATCGATCGGTTTAAGTTAGCTGTGCCTGAAATTATCAAATACACCGGCGATCCAAGCATCTTACGTGCGCCCCCAGTTTCTCAATGCGAGTTACCCCGAATCCTTACCCTGCTCAGTTGATTGATTAACCCGTTGCTGTCTAGACGTGTTTTACTTGTCGAGATTACGTGTCTCGGAAGGGTGCGTTACTTGCATACGGTTACTACCTGACTGAATCGCGTTGCCTACAGTCGAGAGGCCTCCGAATTCGCGCAGCGGACACAAAATCCATCACTCTTGTATTTTTCATATCCTGCAGTGTATTTTATGCAATTCCACAGCTGACGACTGCAGATGCTCTTGGCCTCCCGAGCAATAAAGGATTATGATATTTGCTGATTAATCTAAGTCTAGTTTGAGATCCATTACTAGCAACTTGAATGTGTAATCCACCTAGTCGCAGAATACTGGCGCTTACCTTGGTTTACTTCTTCCCAGAGCAAAGCAAAAACAACTAAGCTGGCCGATTGCAACCAAGTCACGATGATAAATCCGTTATTTTTGCGCATCCATTCAGGAAGATTCAGCTCTTATTCAGCATAACTTGGTCCCTATCTAAGGTGAACCTATGAAGCAGTCTTTCTGATATCCCCTCGCCTATCTGTGGGTTATGACTACTTCCTACTAGCTGTACGCCAAGACATTCGGTTTTAGGTTCGCCGATCACTATGCACACATTGGTAAATATATCTGAATAATTTTTGCTGGATGTTCTTTAAAATGCTTTACTTTAACGGATAGTAAACTTTCCGTTTATCCGTGTCGCGTATTGAGCACGGCAATTATCTTCCAAACTTCGTAGCAGGGAAGCTGAGAATGACTGAACTTTCACAACGATTTACCTAGGAGGATTTACCTAGGATCTACCTAGGACGCTGAATAAGTGGTGCTTGGACCATTGGTAGACCTAGGTGGGAGCAATCTAAAGTTACTGCTCGATAGTATAGTGCGGATAACAGAACCCATGTTGAACAAATCCCTTCAGATGGTCTGTTTGGGGCTTCAGGAAAGAAACAAAAATCGCTGTACAATCACTGGTCATGGATTTGTCGATCAAAGTTTCGTCAATCTGAATCACTACCCAACCGTTGATGTGATTAGCATATATTGCCTTTGGTTTGCCCAGCAAAACGGTTGTGAAGTGATGCGGTTTAATTTTCTGATGTTCATATACTCCAACTGGGTTGCATGGTATTACATAACACGACCAACATACTGCCAACCAGATCTACAAACATGACTAATTTAGGAGCGTGAATAACAACTTCTGGGAGGGTATTCTAGGTGCGTCAAATATGTAGTTGGAAGAGCTTCTGATGACGTTCCAGACGGTTTTATTGTTTCAATAGCTGAGATGATAGCCTCCAAGGTCTCTGTGGTGGCTGATATTTGAAAGATGATAGCCAGTTCGAGGTACCAAATACTCTGGGATCCCAAGCAAGTATGTGGCCGCCTGTTGTGACTCAGTCTAAGCACTAACCTAGGAGATGATTTAAGTGTAAGTCATCAATACAGGCGACTAGCTTATCATCGAAATCGTTCCTCCTTCAAGTATCTCGACTCGCCACTGCCATTCCAAAATCATTTGCATTCATCTCAGAATTAACCATCTGCAAAAGCAGTTGAACACCACTGCTCACTATACTTCGTTGTCGGAAAGAACAATCTGCAATGTATTAAGGGGACATCGTGTATTTCGTATCATAATCCACACTGCTGCATAGAAATTGCTGCAGTCAAGTAAGTTACTCACTCGCTCTTCAAATGGAGAGTTAAACACATTGAATAGTATGTCGTTTTGTATAGTACTTATACGTCTCAACAATCTTTCCTCTAATAAACCACAGCTCCACCGTTCCAGTTATGCGCATATGATGTCTTTGTATTTAAAATTCTCTGTGTGACCAGCCTGCCCGACTTGCCGATCAAATCATTTTTCCAGCTTCTGAAATGTGTGGTGGGTCTCTGGCTGAGTCTACCTGCGGCGAACCGTCGCAAAACCCAACAAATCCACCTGCTACTCGCTTTTTACTCGTTATAATGCATTGTTCCAACGTGATTATGATGGCATAAAATCTAGTAAGTCTTGATGAGGTCACCACACAAACACTAATAACATCCACTGTAAACTTCTGGCACCTTCAGTCATCGTTTGTATTGCAAACGAAACAGTTCTTTGTCGGTTTTGACCACCGGACATTGCGAGATCGTGATACTGTGAAATGCTACATCTGTTACGACTTCCGAACTCAAATTACCTATTCCACTTGGTGGCACATGTTCACGGACAACATTCCCATAGAAATAGTCAGGTCGAAGCTAGGGAATGCTCTTCATGAGGGCCATACTTTCAAGCTGTTCCTTTTCGCTACAAATTCGGATAGCTCCAAGAAGCTGATGCCGTCCTGAAAAGACACGCTGAGAAATGTTTCACGAGAAAATACTGAAACATTAGTTTTCCTCAGTTAGTAAATGCGAATCACTTTGTCCCATACTTTGGGAACTAGACATATATTTACGTTGGGTTGAAAATCTTGGACTGACCACATTTTCCTTAGGCGGTTAACTTCATGCCTAATGTGGTAGGCGGAAAAGAATGCACATAGGACTGCTAAACAACAATAGACTAGTGGTGAAAACAAAAGATTTTTCACTGTTTGTCTTCCTGGAATTTATGATATTTCATTTCTAGAACCAGTTATAAGCTGTTTCTTTTGTTCTCAGGTTCTTGTGTTGCCGGGGTAGTTGGTCTCACAATGCCGCGCTACTGCCTTTTCGGAGATACAGTAAACACAGCTTCCAGGATGGAATCCACGGGAGCAGGTAGGCTGGTATGATAAACTGGACGTATTTGAACTCACATTCTTCCCTAATTGTTACGTTGTTAGAACAATACGGAATTCGGTCTTATGGCATTTGTTCAAAATTTATAGTTGCTTGCTTTCCTGAATTTTATTTAACAAAGTCGATATTAAACCAATAGTGATATTGCTTAGCATGAATGCAGTCGACGTTGTTTTAGCGCTTCGTTGTGTTATTGGGTAAGGAACTGTAACCACAGATGTAAGCCATCTAGCGAAATATGTAATTCAAGATAGTTATCATGGGTACCTCAACAACACTTAATACAACCTGGGTTCGTTTATAAATAAATAAATCATATATTTATCGAAGGTGCAAGACACAGTCCAACTGGGTTGTCAGACCAATTTGTACAAATGTATCGCGTGACACAGATTCTTGTTCAAATTGTTAGAGACAGCTCGCAAACGAAAGTTCAGACTGATCAGTCAAATCTAGCAGAAAGTCGGGTGCAATGACAGTAATAATAGGGGTAGCTATAGCCGAAAGTACAACTGTGACAAGAGAGTAACCCATGTAATCTTGTCTGCGTGATCTATTTCCGTGCGGGATGGTCCCACAAAATACCTCATCGCATTTTCACACTCAATCTGGCATGTGCTACTGCGGCTTATCAGAAAGTGAGCTAACACCACTTTAAGTCATCTTTAGCATTATTGATATATCCATACAGAATGACCATTCAACTCAGCCATACCTTTCCACCATTCAACTCTTTCTTGATTGGCTTGGAAGAACCATTCCTACACCTCGGGAGATAGAGCCAAACATGTCCAACAATGAAGAAGAGAACAAATATAGAAATAGAGTGAAATAGCAGTAATGCGTATAAGTCGTGCATATTTTTTATTGTACGAGACACAGTCCGACGGTTTGTTAGAGTCAATTCGTACAGATGGATCGAAGAAAACGAATACCTGTTTGAAGCACCTGTAAACACAGCGGGTCACAGCAGAATTTTCAGATAGATCCATCCATTGCATGTAATCCAGGGGCAGAGGAGCTTATATCGAAACCGCTTTCGTGGGACAGCTAGAATTGTTAGAGGCAATCGAACTTTTGCCACCATGGAAAAAGAAGAAAGTTAACAATGAAAACCCAATGAAAGCTGCAAAAATAACATTCGAGCTTCGTTTAGTTTAACATAGCTACGCAAACACTTTTTTCATCATCCTAAACCAAATTGATAGTGGAACTTTGCAAAAGCCTCCGAAAACCATCAATAAATCAGTTGTGCTGTTTTTCCTAAATGAAAACCATCGAGTCGGACGAAAAAAACCTAACATCTAGATCAAATACATATTGCATCTTTTTCACAGAAGCATCCCCTTTTCGAATTTGGTCTCAGAGTATCAATAACCCTTTCAACCTTAAGTAATGTATTCACCAGTTTAGGAAACTAATTTGTTAACTGAATTTCACGTCTCATTTGGAAACTTGTTCCGTAAAACGAAGTATCGGTTAATAGAATGGTACGCTGAATACTTCCTTTACGATTGTTTTACTCCCGCTCTAATACTATTGTTTCATTTGTGGTATGTTCCCGGTTTGTTCAGTTATACTAATGGGTTTGAAGAATGTACTATTTGGTGGTTGTGTCAAAGAAGACGACCAGATTACTCGGCATTTTGCTCAAGAATATTGGCGCTTGTTTTGGGGATGCATTAAATCACATGTGGTTTTGTAGTGGAATATCATACGAGACGCTAGATTAATGACAGCTGCACTCAAGCAAAGGCATTCTAGTCATACTTGCTAGAACTGCGGTATCTCGTGGAGCTATGAGCTATCAATGCATGAGTTTGTAGTAGTCGACTTGTGTTAATCAACTCTTAGAAAATGAGTGTTCTGGAAAGAAGCCATATGATTCCACGAGCTAGAACTGCAGTATGACGGTGTGCTTGGCAAAGTTTAAGATGTTTGAATTGTGTAGACCGCACGTCGTGGATGATTTGGCAGTGGGGAAGTGTCGCACTGCCAATTTTAATCGGACCCTGCCTGAATTATCTCTGTAGGATACCCGAACGCATTCGTTGCCGCTGAATCAAATCTTCCACCTGGTAAGCCGCGAATCAATAAATATAATATTATCTACTGATATCAATGGGATAAAATTGTAAATACCCGTTGTTTTTGGTTATTAATGAGAAGACGGATTAGGGTACGATTTCGTTTGGTTCATCGCCATTAAAGTACAAACCCCATAGATAACCTACCAATCCATAAAACATCAGACCATCATTTCGTCCTACTAGGACTCACCAATGGTGCGCATTCGTTCGGTCCCACGGCTGGGGATCGAAACGGTGATCGTTAGTGGCTTGCGCCACCAGCCAGCAGCTAACACCACTGAGCCATGAGGGACGATAGCCGATCGTCAAGGAAATCATCAGCAAATAGGAAAGGCTTTCCGAAGAGGAAGACGTCGAAAATATTATTCACATATACTAGGAAATATAAAGTACCTAGGACACTAACTTGTGTTACACCCCTTAGGAATAGCCTAGGTGCGCATGTTTAATTTTGGACCTGAAGTAACTGCATGCTGCCAGTCAGGCATAGAACCAGGCAGGCAGCAGATGCGGATGTCATATGCAGCTATTCTTAATAACTGCTAAGTACACGGAAAGCGAGTAACAATTGTTTGCATGTCAAGGTAGAAAACTTTAGCGGCCCGTCAGTTTTTGGCAAACTAATCACGAGGTTGAGGAATTGACTTAACGTGTCATGCGGAATCGTGATAGTAGAAAGCCCTGTTGTGAGCTGTTGATGTTGCTACGCTTCGTACAGAAGTGAAACGGCTTGGAATTTCGGGTGTTGCACGCCCTGAAGTACTGCACTGCGGGCAACGCCCAATATCCATCCGCTTCACTTACGGCCCAAGTGATCGAATTGACCTGAGTTCTGTTTACTACAAATCCCAGTCCACAAGTGGATGTCGCGTGGCAAACTATTCAAATCTCGAGCGTTTCAAAATCATTGCTCCCATACCTTTTTGGCTTGATATAACGTTCTAACATCTTGTAGAGGATAGATGTATGGCCGACTGGATAGTAGCTGACCGTTCCATGCACTGAACCTGATTTGTAACGAAGAGCAACTACAGCATTCCTCCATTGTAGTGGCAGAATGCTAACTTTCACAGATAGAAAAACAGCATCGAATGAACATGAAAATACCGGAGCCTCAATGTTTTATCAGCGTTTGGCGGTAAATGTTTAGCTCCACAATGATAAAATAATTTGGCGAAGATACCTAGATGTTTAATGTCATAGCTATCGAATTCGGCCGTGCTGAGCTTGTCGTTGACAAGCAGAGCGATGACTTTTGCGACAGTCTCAGTAGTAAAGTTGAGTGAAGTTGATTGCTTCTTAGACATATACTGGGGATCGAAATGCACTCGATGCCTACGGTTTGATTTTCGCTCTTCGTTTGTTTGGTAGGTTTGTGGTTTTATGGTGGCTACTGAATGAGTATTTTCATCAGTTATACGGCTGTTTTACTGAAAAGTTTTCGGTGTGAAGAGGATTGTCCCAATACTGATGACCATAACTTTTATTCAAGGTGAAGGTTGGCTTTGTTGTGGAGTGCTGGTGTATGCTCATATTTTAAGTTTTCCTTTTCAACATAGTAAAGTGACATACATGAGTGACGTGCCAAAAATATTTCATTGGTACTATTCTCAACGAAGGAAGGTACTTGAGCGATGGTCTAATCTACCTTACTGGGTGGCTTACTTCAGATGTTGGTCCAGTAAATTTGCACTGTTGATTGAGCTAAGATACATACCAACGCCTGATGGCGACCTCAGGATCCATTCGGCACTCCGAACGATACTGAGACGTTGGTTTCTTTGCCAAGTACTCAAGTTCTTTATTTTAAGCGCATATTAGAAGTGAACATTGACTTTAACGTTTGGTCTTATTTGTCTCAGCGTTTCCCAATTAATCGGAAAGATGGCTTATCAATTTTTGCGATAAGAGTGGCTATTCACTATTTGCTGAAGCAGAAAAGATTTACTAGCACGAAACAGCTATATAGATGCGACTTTTCAGTTATTCTCTTCCCCATTTTTTGCGTTGAGCATTTTAAAATATCTGTCACCCGCATACAGTTCAACCCCTTCTGCTAAACCTCCCGCCCGATTTGTTTCTTGGGTCCTCGACGGCGTATTAGGTTCAAATCATTCGACCAAGTAGGAATAGACGATATTCGTTACCAAACGTTGAACTTTATAGTGAGGCTTTTGGGTAGGTTAAACCTTTATTTAATGAGGAGATAACTGGCGGACAGTAAATAGACGCAACTTCCTAAAGGAAAATGATTTGTCCATACTATTTACCAGTATATGCGACAGCTTGGTAGCAATGAAAGATTGATGTTGAGTCAGAGCGTAAAATATTATCTCAACCCTGCTTAACCGGCAATAATGTTGTCATTTGAACACACAACACATTCGATTGTTGTTTAGATTTTTCCCTAGAATAAAATTTTTTGTGCTTCGGCTTCTTGTTTCGTGCAGTTTTACATATTACATGAGCATCGGGGTGAAACGTTTCTCTAGAACAACCTAGGCAGCGCACTTTCACTGCCTAGGTTGGTTGTGTAGATCTCTGAGACATTTTATACAACGCATCCATACAATTCCCAACCTTAACACATCCACTCTTTTGTGTTTCTATGTACCTCTTCACGTCGAATTGGAAATCCAAAACTATGTCACGCGTAGCTTTTCGCATACATGTCAGCCCGACCACGAAAGAGATATTAGACGAGCTTGGCGGTTATCACCTGGAACTGCGCGGGAAGGTGGAATTGAAGGGGAAGGGCGAAGTGGACTCCTTTTGGTTGGTAGGCAAAGACGGATTCACGAAACCCTTACCAATACCCCCGGAAGTTCATGAGTGAGTGCCAGAGTTAACACTTTTAAGTTATCGGTGTGCAAATAAACCATTTGGTAATGCCACAATGGCATTTTCCCAACAAATTGTGCACTGACATTAACGGGTACATCGCCAAAACACGTTATATTGCATTAGGCGCTCACCACAGTTAAAAGCAGTGGGATTTACCGCATGAAGTACTGTACCAAACAGTTACTTTCTTAAAGCTTTGTTAGACATGGTTCGATTTTCACCTTTCTACTCCAGGGGTAAAAGCATATTTTCATTTGTACATGTACCTAACAGTTTCAGTCATTAACTGTTGCTTACGGCGAATACGTGATCGCGAAATCGATCTCATGGTTATCCTCATGACCAAACTACAACGGACGTGGCCCAAAAGTGATAGAACTTATGCTCCAGTACAAACACACGACGGAGAAGGTACTCGAATCGTAGCGCAAATGACGTAGGAAGCTTCCTACAGAGCCACGCCTAAAGGCATTCAACATCAAACCCGTTGACGGACAGAGAAAGCAAATTCACCGTGGTTGAACAGTGACCCCACTAAGTCTTTGTTTCGAAACGGACCACAGGGAGGCACAACCAAATGTCGAGGTAGTAACAACTTCTTCAGTACTTACAGAAACTGGAACTTCATAATGTAATCATTCTAGCAACCAATATGTGGCGGTTCTGAGTTCAATGCAAGCAGTTAAAACAACCTTTAGAGGCCGACATCACCAAGGTCGGCAAAAACGCACAACCAATACTTGCACCCACAAGTACGCTTCTGATATTCGAAACACTCTTGTGGATCTATACAAATGCTCAGGACCTCTTTCAACACATTATCCGAGGTTCAATCCCGTCTAGCCTCGATGTCTATGGACCTTATATTGATAACTAAGACCTGACAAAACGATGAAATCATGGAGGCGGTTACTTTTCAAGAAATATCCATCGTACGTGAAGCTCGACCTAGCATACTGGTGGCGTAATTTTATGCCACCGCAGTGACTCACGTCTCCAATTCCTTGACCACCCAGAGATTCAAGGTGTGGACCCACTTTGGTACCGCCTTCAACTGAGACTTGGTGACACATGTTTAATTGCGCTCGTACGCTGTCCTCCCAGGTTCATGCTGGTAATGGACAGTCGTCCAGTTGCTTCACTGACAACGGTTCTGACTAAGCTTAACAGTCACGTTCCACTAGGGAGTGGTTAGTGAATTAGACAATTCCTGGTTAATAAAATTTGCCGTTTTAAATACGTATGCAAGCTTGTAAAGCAGCGCAACTGGAGGGCGCCTCAAGCTGTTTGCTCGTTGTTGATTTTAGTCATATACTAGTTCACCGGGGCGAATTACAGAGCTGCGTGAACATTAAGCTGGCAGCATAGGTCAGATGACCAGGTAAAGGAGTGAACGAATTTCTATAAGGTAGAACAAACAAAACAGGCGATTAGTGTTCGGGAAGTAGGGGTACAGAGTGGTGGAGGGTAACTGTTATCCAGGAAAAACATGAAAGTGATGGCTGGAGCAAATTAGTAGCAACTGACATCTGTTCATTTTTGATCTAAGATCACACCAAGAGAACCGAATAAACTCGTAGCACGACTTACGAAGTGCGTTAGTCGAAATCGCACCAAAGATACCACAAATCGATAAAACTAAGCAATATGAACCGTCAGTTGAGGTACATCACTTCCTGGTCAATTAAAAATGGCTCAAAAATGGATTGTTTATTTGAATGATTGAGTACTTTAAATGGCATACATTTTTTATTCAGGGCAAAAATTACAATAGCTAGTATTTAATTAGCTTTCCAAACACAATTGTTTATAGGGGTAATTATTTATCGTGGACCAAATGTTGCGTAACAGTCTAAAAAACTTTTAGTATCCCTGCTCTAGAGGTTCCGGTCTCCATTTTTGCCGAACTGCAAAACCAACCACCGGTCTGCCACTTCATAATCACGTAACTTTCCCTACCAGATGCAGCAGAGTGAACGAATTGGCCATTTTGGACCTCGTTTTTAGCAATGAGGAACAGTGAGTAGCTTCCTGGAGCGCAGTGATCCTGCGACACTGCTTTTCCGCTACTTCTGTTACGCAGAATAGTTCAACAAGGAAGACGTAGGAATCGGCATAGGAACCCATCACAGCGTTTTCTGTCCCCATCAAAATCAGGTATAAGTCCTTCAAGCAGTACAACCCCTATATGTCGCTTGGGTGCACTTTTCAATAAGTCCCGCAAGTTAGTAACAAACAAAGCAGGGATTAAATTCCTTAGCTTTAAATGGTAAAGTCTTACCTGAAATGCAGGACAGGGATACGAATGACCTTGAGAGCTTAAATTTGTTAAGCATACAAAGTCACTCCAAAGGCCAATAACTGGAAAGCTTGCATAGCAAAAAGAAACAATTGTACCAGGTTGGTCGGCGAGAACATGGTGAAAAAACAATAACATTTTCGAAGAGATTCTGCTCCAATCCCAAGTCAGCTTACAGGAATGTCAGAAAACTCCGCAAAATGCATCCCTCCCCTAAACTCCGACTGTCGTCATGAACAAACTGTGTGCAGCAGCCACCCTCTTAAACATCAATGCGCTTGCATTTTCCAGAGGATACCGCCATCGCATCCCATTTTCACACATATCGCTTTACCAAATTTCCTTCACTGTCGCGGATTTGCTGAAGCGACTGATGTCGCAACACAAGCACAGTTCACCTGGTCTAGACAACGTACTCGCGGAGTCATTGAAGATAGCAACCACGAACTTTACTGAACCGTTGTATTTATTTTTTCAGCGCTTTCACGACAAGATGCAGATTTCTACTTTGTGCACATGTGGTATAACCATCCCTAATTACAGGGGCAATGACGCCGTGTCCGCAAACTACCGCCAGAGCACTCCACTTCCGATGCTTGCTAAGGTCATGGTATATGTCCTCGCAGAAGCAAGCATGGGATATTTTGAAAGCTAGTATATCGTCTAGCAGGATCAGCAGAGTTTTCGACCAAACCGTTTAGGGTAATCTAACTTTTGGCTAGTCCAAGCCAAATGGACGGAGTGCGTTGATAGTGCGGAAGGAGTCGATGCTGCTTATCTCGATATCTGTAAGGCTTTCGATCTCCTAGATCACCAGTTTCTTCCTGACAAAGTTTATAACTATGGGACTGGTGATACTATCCTGGTCTGCATACATACATTACTGATCCAACGCATCCTAAATGTACAAGTTTGTATGACTCTCTGTGACCCGATAGAGGTACACTGTGGCGTCCATCAAAACCCGATAATAAGACCATGGCTATGCTTAGTGTTCATAAAAGACCTCAAGTGAATGCTGTCCTCAGGCTTTCTACCCTTTGCGGACAGCCTCAAGAGTTGTAGGGCCATAACGAAAGTAGAAGACCATATTAGACTGCAAAGTCATGTCATGGTGGATTGCGAGTATTCAGACCAGAACATGCTGGGGCTTACTTATGGGGCATGCGCGACTAAAGCACAAAAGATTATCGGCTATGATAACGTCTGTTGCAGCGCACTTCTCATGAAAGTGATCGTGGGGTGCTTGTGCGGACCCAGAAAGCAGTGCAAAAGCAGCCAGCAGTTGGGACTCTTCCGGGTGGTATTTGGCCGAGTTCGCAAATGCTCAATGCTAAAATGAAGCCAGAAGTGGAATACTCTATCCAGGTGTGGCACCTTTGTTAAAAACATGACCTTAATGCTATTGTGAATCTAGCACAGACGGCGACTAAGAGTGTTAACGTAATTCTGCAACTCCATTACTAGTTTAGACTAAATACTCTAGGAGTTTTCAGTGAACAATATCGTCATCTGCGAGATGGTCGCGTATTGGTGTATCTGATCCTCATGGATCCTTACCATCCATGTCAACGCCTGTCGGAACCCAGTCTGAACAACTTACTGCGACGTCAACACTTGAGTTCAGCGACACAGTATAGCCGGTTGGAAGGAGGCCAGAAGTAGTTCCTCATTCGTGTACGTCAGTTGTGGAAGGCTTTTCCGCCTACTATCATCGCCTCTCTCAGGTTAGCTGGATTCATAATTTGACCTGATGATGCATTAGACTAGCTGCATTCTATGACTTAACCCAATTTACTGGGGCATGAGAGGACATAACCAAACTGCGCGTACACGAGAAAATCTTGATCAGCTCACTGATACACGTTACTTTTGCTCGATACATGCACGGATTGGTCGCACTATTTGCCTACGGAAGTTGTTAAGCGTTTGATTTTTATCCATGAAAACTCTATTGTTCCACTGTTAGCACATCACTGTGTTCTAATGAGTACATCTCAGTGCAACCTGGATAGGGTCGGTATGGAAATAATCGCTATTCGGTACGGAAAGCAGCACCTGCGGTAGTCAAAACTACCCAGTGGAAGACAGGGATACAGCCGAACAAATTGTTGCACCTACAGCAATCTGTCAATAGACTGAAACACCGCATGTAAAGTCTTCTGGTGGTCCCAGTGCAGTACGCACCCAGATTATCCTGCAACAGGGTGGATGGAGTAGGTGTAAGTGACTATCTTCCAACGCAGTACACTATGTTTTTCAGCTTTGTATTGTATCAAATTGCTCGGTTTATCAGTGTAACACG
This sequence comes from Dicrocoelium dendriticum, assembly GCA_944474145.2. Classification (NCBI taxonomy): domain Eukaryota; kingdom Metazoa; phylum Platyhelminthes; class Trematoda; order Plagiorchiida; family Dicrocoeliidae; genus Dicrocoelium; species Dicrocoelium dendriticum. The sequence goes on from OX104060.1 coordinate 50,368,746, forward strand.
ATAAAAACCAAGTCAGCCTCTGGACGAGTCTGTGAAAACTGTTAGCTGGAAAGCAGTCAACAAACACGGTCAGGATCAAATCTGTATTTTGTTCACTATAAAATTCGTCACTGGAGTAGTTGTACTACCCAAGAGCATCCTGTACTCATTTATCTGAAGGGCAAAATCGAAGCCTATGTACCTTTGCCTGAAGTGTAAATAGTTACGTTGATTCGTTTGGTGAAACAAATCCATAACCTAAGGCTGGTGTCAAAGTGGAAGCTGAGAAGCAAATCCATGCAGCACCACCCCACAGATAGCACAGTTGCCCTATTGATTCACATCCCATATTTGTACACGCTAAAAGCTCTCGATTATAGTCAACTAAATCATAACCGTAATT
>OX104060.1:50369232-50465187 GCA_944474145.2 Dicrocoelium dendriticum
GGCACCGGCAGCACGGAAATGGACCGTCGGCTGACCACTTGAAAATTTGCAGACCGGAGACCCTGTTCACTGGCCGTTGGCCTACTTTTGATGTCCTCGATTTCCTTCTTTGTCTGCAGCTTTTCAACCAGCGGGAGGTCTGGCTACACACTAACTTAGTATTCTTCCTTGTAACAGTATTCCTCAAAAACGATTTGTGTTCCTTCGGGATAGAGAGAATTGCACGAAGCAAGCGCGGTCGATGGTTTGGCACATCCCCAGTCTACTCAGTTTCCTGACAGTAACGCCGGGAAACTCAGGGGAAAGAAGCTTAGCTACACACATTTTAATTCATTGAAGGTCATTGTGGTGATTGGAAATATTGTACTACTTGGCATTTCTTAGGTTATATTACCTACGATACTGAATATTATTGACCGCGTTATCCGAAATTTCAATTCGGTTGTTATCCCACTATTTTGAAGCTGGCTTCGGTTGCGACTTTGCTTTATTCCAGATTCTATAAGTACTACGATCAACCAACACGCATTTACCAGGGAGAATCGCCGTCGACTCTGCCGCGTTATGGAATATAATGCTACTATCCGTTAAAGTACAACCAAGACGGAGTGTGTTTGCCCAACGGGTCTTTGATTCAACGATGACCCCAGGTGGCTTCAATACTGATGATAGAACGAGCTTCATCTCTTCAAACAACCTTCAAGCAATGACAGCGTGTTTTTCTCACCATTAATGGAGCGCTATTTATTGCGGGTATTCGGGCTCGCCCGAAGTTTTATCTGCTTTCCTTTTGGTTAAAGTGTGCAGCAGACCGTGACGCTCTTTCGCGTTGAGCAGTGTCAAACAACCTCTCAGAAAACGTCTAATCGGTGGTAGCCGTGATGGCCAGACGCCACACATGATGAGTATTGCGTGTGCGAATATTAAATAAATAAAAAAATAAATAAATAAATAACTTGTATATGGCTCGACGATGCGAGAAGCCGTTCCCAGAAGGGACGGATCAAATAATGGTACAGCAGTTTCATATCATGGTATAATAAATTTTAAAAAATGTGAGCACAAAATGAAAATTTGTGTAGCGCGAAGCGGTCCAAAATATTTACATTCCTCTTGTTCTATCGTCTGACAAGTTTTTAGCAGTCACCTGAGAGTTGATCGCACACGAGAAAAAAGAGAGTATAAAGTGCTGCGGGCCAACAAAATATAACCACTTGTGCACTTGACCACATGCATTTTCAGACACCATTAACTCCGTTCTCAAAAGCGTTATCTAAGGACTGTGCTGTTCGAAACATTATTATCACATTTTGAACGGTTAAATAATCTTTTATCGAAAGCTTAAACAAACGCAATGTGCAACAAGTTCTGATAGCTCTTGGAAGTTTGTTCCAAAGCTTTGAGCAGTGTAGTAAGAAGAAACGCTCCCTAATTCGCGTATTGAACTTTGGAATCATGACCGTTGTCTCCTTATTTCGTAGCTCGTATCTAGTGTTAACGGCCATATGGACACAGTTAGCATAATTGTGCATGTGATGGTGAATTATTCTGTACAGGAAACACAAGTTCATCTTCATTATCCGTAGCCAAAGTGGGTCAAGTCCAAGTTTTTCACTGCGTTCTCTGTAGGCCATCTTGGAGGAATATCCTCACAGCTTCTTTGTAAAGCGTCGCTGTACACTCTCAAGAGCATGCTGGTCAGATTTCCGCAGATTCGACTGTAGTAGTGAGCAGTATTCTATGCCAGGTAACAAATATGTTTTGTAAAGCCAGGTACGAGATTCTGTGAGTTGAAATTTATGACAGATATAGCCAATAGTCTTCATGGCTTTCGAAACTTGGAAGTCACAATGTTCCGAAAAGTTGAAGGTAGTGGAATACTGCACACCCAAGTCGCGAATCACTTTGCACTGTGATATAAACGTGCTTTGTAATAGTAGACTGCCTGGTGGAACTTCGCATTTGTACGACAGAATATTACATTTGTCCACGGAAAAGGACATCTGCCACAGTTTGCTCCAGGATTCAAGTGCCGACAGATCTTCCTGAATGTGGCACAAGGATGCGCGGGTATCTGCACGTTCTTGTGAGTAGACGATTTTAATGTCATCAGCAAACAGAAAAGTAGCACCATGTCTTATTCTATGAAATATATCGTTGACGTAGAGGAGAAAAAGAAGTGGACCAAGTACACTTCCCTGAATTACTCCACTGGTGACTGCTTTCGGTTTAGAGACACGGTCCCCAATACGCACCACCTGATGTCTGTCAGCTAGGTATGACGACAACCAAGAAAACATTGCTTCACCAATACCTATTTCCTTCAGTTTGAGGAGTAGTCTTCGATGCGGCACTCTGTCGAATGCTTTTTGCATGTCTAAGAACAGAACAATAACACTGTTGCCTTTGTCTATGGCAGCCGTTGTGTGGTTTAAGAAGTCTGTCTGGCATGTCGCACAAGATCTGCCCTGCAAAAAACCGTGTTGTGAATTGTTGATGACGTTTTTCTTATTCAAGAAAATAAGTAATTTATCTTTCACTATCCTTTCCATAATTCTAGATATTACAGGTGTGTGGTTGATGGGGCGATAGTTTTTAATTTCGTGAACGTCTCCATTCTTATGCCGCGGGATAACAACGGAAGTCTTCCAGTGCTTAGGATATACTGCACTGTTAAAAGAGAGCGTAAAAATGTTGAGCAATAGAAGAGGCAAGTCGCTCCCACCGCTTTTTAACAAACAAGGGGGAATTCCATCAGGTCCTGGGTAAGTCGAGGAAGACAAGCGGGAGACTTGACCGGAGATTTTTACAATAGTGAATTCCACTGTGCATAAACTTTCAACAATGTGTGGTGTGACAAGCGCTGGTGTGGCTAGCGGTTCATCAACCATTGATTCGGCGAAATAGGCGCTGAAAGCCTCACAAATTTCACCTGGAGCATCAAGGTATGTGCCATCCGGCATAATGATAAAATTGATGGAATTACTGCGACGCAAACCTCTGGCACGAAACAGTTTGGGCAGTTCCGTTGTTTTATTCGGGCCATCCAAAGCTTTGTATTCTTCTAATATGAGATTGCGAACATTTAGATGCCCGAGTTCCTCGATGATCTTTGCCTGCTGCAGTATTAGCGCAAAGTCTGCTGTTAATCTAAATTTCCGCCGGATCTTATGAAGCTTGCGTGTGATACCTAACACTTTGCGATCGGGTTTTTGTTTTCTTAGGCGGCCACACTTTATAGGCACTAATGAATCAATGCAAAGACCGATGATATCATAGAACACGTCTGCTGCTTTTTGAGGGCATGGAGAGAGGAAGAAATCATCCCAGTTCATCGAACGAACCATATCCTTAAACGTGTTCCAGATGACGGAGTTGAATAAACGATAGTGCAGTGGGTGTGGTTCATTGGCCATGCGTAAGCTTAAACAGCATTTGACCACTTGATGGTCGCTCCTAGGGAATTCATTAAGGACCGTTACATTAATAGCAGGTATGCCCAGTGAGAAAATGAGATCAAGGATGCTGTTTCCTCTGGTAGGTTTGGAGACATGTTGTTGCCAACCATTCATATGAATACAAGAGATAGGATTATGAAATTTCAGAGGAGCAGTTCCTGCAGACCATGTGCGAATATTCTCTTTCGCAGAGTCGGCAGACAGTTTAACTAGTGAGGACATTTACCTTTTACATTTGTAGCAGACAGCCTAGAGTTTTCTGGTTCCTATTTGCTTTACTCTAGCGGGCTCATGTACTCACAATCCAGCGTCACCCATGGTATAGCTGAATGCACTGTCTGGAGCAGTTTTAGTTATGTGGTCTGCAGCCACCAGGATGGATGATACGATGGTTGGAATCAAAAAGTGCTCTCCACCGAAAGTATCTCATCTGCGTCGTTAGAGTCCGAAAGCATAGTAATGTTCAAGTCAACCTTGCGGTGACCATCTGCGAGCATGAAGAATAAATGCTCTATCAATCGCAGCTGGGCATCAAGTGCTTCATCCTTATTCTCAAAATCCAGTCGGATAGCTATCGCCAACAACAAAAGCTGACTTCTCTACGCAAACACAGCTCGCCGGGTGTCGACGCTATTCGTTCTGAGGCATTGGGAGCAGCGGCGAACCAACTGGCAGGACATTTAGCTCAGTTTTTTTCAGCACTGCTTAGACCAGAACCAAGTTCCCGCCATGTGGAAGCTTGGAATAATAAGCCCGATTCACAAAGGTGGAAGCAGAACTGATCCTTCCAACGACCGCCCAGTAACCCTTCTTCCTATACTCTCCAAGGTCATGGAATCCATAGTTACCGATGCACTGGTGTGCTATCTGGAAAACTGCAACCTCATCACTCCTGAACAGCACGGTTTCCGTCGACAGCGGTCATGTACAACTAATTTACTAATTGCACGCAGTAGTTGGACCGAGGCAGCCGACGCTGGAGAAGGTGTTGATGTGATCTATCTGGATTTTTCAAAGGCTTTCGATCGTCTAGACCATCGGATACTACTATCCAAGCTGCAGTATTACGGGATCGGAGACCCTGTTTTAAGCTGGATTGCCAATTTTCTATTTCAAAGGCAATTAGTAGTCAGAGTTCAGAGCTCTTTATCGGACCCCATACAAGTCGAGTGTGGTGTGCCGCAAGGCTCGGTTCTAGGTCCACGTTTGTTTCTGATGTTTATTAATGACCTTGCACAGGGAATCGCTTCAAACTTCCTAATGTTTGCCGACGATATCAAGATCTGGCGCAGGATCCAGGCGAACGCCGACCAACATGTGCTCCAAAGTGACTTAGATACAGTGTATCAATGGTCGATCCAAAACTTATTGCATTTCAACGTCAGTAAATGCAAGGTGCTTTCCATCCGACATCAAAGCAGCTACTCATACCGACTCGGAACGGATGTACTGCAACAATCAACTCTCGAACGTGACTTGGCTGTCCTGGTTCAAGATGACTTGGGTTGCTCCAGGCAATCCGAAAAGGCCTCGAAGACCGGGAACCAACACGTTGGGCTGTTGAGGCGGGCGTTTGGACAAATAAATAGCTCCATATTTCGACAAATGCTCAGTGCGTATGTTCGCCCCCATGTCGAATATGCAATTCAAGCATGGCATGCATGGCTGAAACACGACCTTAATGCACTGGAGCAGCCACAACGCCGGGCATCTAAGAATGTAATTGGAATGCGCAATCGCTCCTACCAGGAGAGGCTGCGACGACTAGGATTGTTCAGTGGAAGCTATCGCAGGCTACGAGGCGACCTGATTATGACATACTTGATTCTGCGAGACCCGCATCATGTGTGCCGCACTTTACTGCAACTCAGCAGCAATACAAACCTGAGGGGACACTCATTAAAACTCACAGAACAATACAGTCGTTTGGAGTGCCGCAGAAATTTCTTTTCCATCCGTGTCTGTCACCCGTGGAATGCTCTCCCAGAATCGGTCGTCTCTGCACCGACACTAACAATATTTAAAAGACGGTTGGACGATGCACTCATCCACTTACACTTTGTTACTTAGCACTATGTCTCCAACCTACACCTGGAGTTCATCATGGAATTATCTGTTGTTAACTGTGGGTGTTGTGAATCTAAGAGGATCGCAGGACTGCAGCGAAGCAAACGATAAGTCCTTATTTTCGTATTTAAACTGTTAACTATTTTACTATCCTTTTCATCTTAATTGTTATGTTGATATCCCCACCAACTAGCCAACGGGGCTTGTAAAGCAAAGCTTCTTAACCCGTATAAATTCATTGTTCATTGATCTGACACAGCTGAATGACACGCAGTCGCTGGTGGTCAGCATTTCGAACTGTTCCATATACAAGTCCGTACAAAACTGATGGTGCCGGCTGTTGCAGACATTGCACTGCACGCCACCGGAATCGTCAGTTACTAGCATACTACAGCCTGAACTGTCAAAAACTGTGATAGCCTCATAATCTATGTCCCCAGGAACAACCACAGATTCGAAACCTTGAGGAAATACTGACGAAACAAAAGAAATGTATGCGAAATTGAACAACAATGGCGTACAGGAGAGACAATAAAAGTGGTAACCGAGGAAAATCGTGTAACACTGATTATTAAAACAAAAACTACAGAAAATGACATCCAAAGGATGAGAGTGGAAACGAAGCGCGTTAAGCAATACCGCTTCAGTTGGTTCACGTTGCCGTACATCTGAAAAATTTGACAATATTTAAATGCTGTTTCAGTTGATTATTCAAGAGCAGTTTCCCCGAATATATCAGATAAATTCTTGAAATTCGTAAAGATAAACAAAACACGAAGTTTTAATCGAACAATTGTTTTTGATTAACTTTTCTTCTGGCTCCTACAATAATAGGCATTAGGGTAAGGTCTGTTGTAATCGTCAGTATAACAGAAACAATTGATCATAAAACTTAACTTGTGATCATGATGGAAGTCATCTGGTCACATGACTGAAGTCAGATGGAGTTGCGGAGTACCATCTTGATATCACGGCTCGCCAGAAATTTCTTTTACTGTGTTGAAGTACAACTAGGCAAATCAGCTTCAACTAATAGCGGTGGGACGTCAAGTTCCGTAGCAAGGTCCATAACCAGGTAGAGAACAACAGAGGTGCAACTTTGAGTCTTGTGGTGAGCTAATGAGAACAAACTACTTAGACAATAAACTGCGGTTGGCACGTAACTACTTTTCGCTTTCTTGCAAGTATTCAGACACCAGTGAATGGTGCGTTAAGTGAAAAATACACCACCTTGTCCCTCCAAATTCATTTATAATTAACTTGTCTATCACGCCGTACCCTTCCAATGAACTGCCTGATTCTCGTTGCCACTTCACATTCCCTTTTTTTAGGTCACTTGTGGGTTGCAAATATAGTGTAACCACGCAACCTGCATTCTTTGCTCCCCTACTTGCCTCGAGTGAACTTCTCCAACGACCTAAGCTCCAACTGGTATTGGTTGAGCATTACATATTCGGAGACGGAGGTGGGATAGATTTCCTTTCCTAGTTCAAGTTACTCGCATTCTCCTCCACCACGTTTCTCAATCGGTATGAGTGTAGTTCCTTGGAGATGAGCGATGGAAGCTTACTTTTATACTGTTCCAGTGGAACAACAAGCTATGTACATCCACCCGTATCAGGATTGTAAAGCCCAACAGGAACTTGGATGTATCCCCAACCTGGTTTGCTTACATGAGGACGCGGTATCTCTATTCCCTAATTATTCTGCTCATTTATATTGTTTTACTGTGTCCTGCAAGCCGTTACCATATCATATATTTATTCCTTTCATTTGATCACTGATATATCCTTGACGTTTCAAGGTCATTCATATTAGTATGTTACTGTGACACTGCCCAAATACTCGCACGCCGCCGCACGCCGTACGATTTTTGCCCTCTTGCACTACGATTGCAAAACCTATTCGTAAGCCATTTCCTGTATTTAATATGTCTTATAGAACCACAGTTACAGGATACTTCGTTTTATTCTTCTGCCCAGACCGTGCGTTAAATCTAGGTTTATTTGTTCGTAGTTCCTAGTTCAGTTTTCGTACGACGTATTTAGTTTAGGCTTCGTATCGTTGGTACAAACACAATGTGGTTGACAATCTGCGTGTTTCGATCGAGTTCTCAACAGACCCCCGAGTCAAGCAGTGTGGGAAAAATCGTGCACTGTGTTTCCTCCTTTAGACGGAAAGACGTACGATACTGCCTTTTTTATACTCAAGCAACCTAGTGTACAGTCGTGTTTCTCAACAACTCCATTTAGTAGCTATCAAGTACTACACAGTCCGTCCATACTAGCACACCACAGGTTCGCCAACCACACAACTTCTGGGGGCTTCTGGGCTCACGCGATCCACAACTACACAAACTATAAAACTTCACGCAGTATTGATCCTAAAAACTTGCACCATTATCAGGTAATTTTAGTGTTTCTAGGGGATCTCAGTCCTATTCTCCAGCTGCGCTTCTCCTCGCGCCAGTGGTCTATGAATTGCGTACGTACCATACAACTGATTGTTACGTTCTAATGCGCTGTATACCGCACGCTCTTCCCTAGTCTCTGCCTGCGCTGCACAACGGTTTGTGTTAACTTATCAGAACTTGCGCAACACACATTGAAAGGCAATTAAAACGTAGTGAGTCAAACCCTAACTACCGTGAGCTTGTAGTGTACCTTTTACATTTTACTACACAACCTTCCGGTTAGCTCATAATATCACCAGCTGTATCGACTATTCATTCAAACACCTCATACACTTCATCATCGGCCAACAATTCTTTTTGAATCTCCGGCTGACTCTAGACTACATCGTGCACAACATCTGGGAGCCCCAAAATACATTTATGGGAATACAAATTTTCAATCCCTTTTGGCATCCAAGAACGACGGATTATTAATCCAGGAACTCCGCAACCAAAAAAGCGGTACCACAATATGCGTTTGACCAAAAGACGATAAGTGGATACGATAAGCTTTTTCTAAAGTAGCACGTCCTTAAAATAATAATATCACCGTTTCTGATGAGAGGACAATTTCTGCCGCATTTGGTTTACTGTCCTTTCTACCTGACCAAATTTGCCATTTTACATCAAAAGCTTGAGTTACCGCCTACCAACTCATCTAATATGCAGGTATACCAGTGATCTGTTTCTAATCTGCGGAGAATTTACAGACTGATACACATAGCTCGACAGCATCTCTCGCTTGTGACCTTGAATACCGGTGTGCGCCTTTCAGTGGAATGAATCTCGTGTCGGCTTTCGCGAAATCGCAACCCAAAATCTATGATACGCTTTCTGGAGCACCGCCCGGGGCCTACTGGGGCGTCGTAGATGACGCTCATCCGTTGGAGAGATAGTGTACCGACAATCCGTTGTTCGCTCCATCTTCATTTATAATTACCTCATCTATCTTTTCTTATCCCATTAAGGTAGCGCCTGACCTTCGTTGTCACCTCGCATTCCTTTAAATTAGGTAAATTGTGCTTGCGAACACGCTGTCACCATATAATCTGCGTTCTTTGCTTCCCCCGTGCCTTGGGCGAACTTCCCCCATTCTTTCAGACACTATAACTACTAAGCTCTAACTGGGATTGCCGGCGTATTACAATACGTACACTTTCAAGCATTATGCAGTCATATTGCGTGGCTGAGGCTGCTAACTTCTGTGTTATTGGTGTACTTATATTTAGGTAGTATCCTATAACAAAGTACGATCTTGTGGTCTGTTTGTTTCACTTCATCTGAATGTTCGGAGGCAGTAAAGGTCTGGACCCGAGGAACGTGCGACCATCGGATGATAATATTAGTGAACAACGAACGTGGACGGAATCCACTTAAAATTCCTATTGGATTACTTGTTTATGTGCATCTCCAATCCCTTGGTGAGTCATGCATTTCACACGTACTTTCATCGATACGATTTTTTAATTTTACGATGTTTATTCTCATCATCCTACGGGACCTGTCAAGCATTGCTTTTATACCCTTCATAAACCATTGTTCCATTGTTCCAACGTCGAACACTGCAACAATAAACAAACTAACGGTTTTTGTGTGATTTTGGCACAAAAAGGATGTGCATAGAGTTGTGAATAGTGTATTTAAGTGTACAATTGGGGAGTTGTACATGTAAACTGTGTAAGGTTATAGGCGCTGGCATGTGAAACTATCTTGAAGCACCTGACAATATGTAACACCGCCGCTAATCATTTACTTGCCTCTGGTGACTGTAGTCATGTTGGACTACTCGGCAACATTCCGTCGCATAACCAAAGGGCCATAACGTAACTTACGGCGGTGTCGGCTAATATAAAATCTTTTATCGCTTAAAAGTGGTGAGCGCGAATGCCTACAGAAGAGTTACTAGGAAGGCGTTTCCCGAACGCTGCCCATACCATTTTTACAATACAAGTGTGTTCACAGTAAGCCATCCAATGCACGTGGGAAGCGGTTGTAAACTGAGAACTTTCTTCCAGTTACGGTTGTTACAATTGTCTACACGATTCTCTATCGTGCTACCGGGAAGATGTTAGGAGATGGAAAGCGCAGACTTGCGTCATTCCCATACCTTTATGTAGGGACGTAGGGCAACGAAGAGCGTCAGAGGTTTGACCAGCCTCCACTACCCACTCAGGCTGAAGACCCTCAAAATATACAGTGGACGTTATCGGCGTCTACGGGGCGATCTCATTATGGTGTACCTAATCCTGAGAGACCTCAAGCGCCCATGTCCTTCCCTTCTAATACTCAGTCAAAACACCACGCTAAGAGGTCAACAGTTTAAGTTAGTCACGCAGTACAGCCGCCTGGAATGTCGGTGAAACTATTTCTCCCTTCGAGTGTCACAGCCTTGGAACGCCCTCCCGGAACATGTAATTAATGCACCCACCCTATCCCTTTTCAAAAAACGGCTTGACGATACCCGGTCACATTTCTCTCTTTTCTCTGAGGTCCGGGACTTCTTGGAGATCTGGGATTGGACTGAGGAACAGTTTCGGCCCAAGCGTGACGGCACAACCCACAAGGACTGACATGAAGGATGGTAAAACTCCGAAAGGACCGACCTACAATCACCATAACCCTTGTCCAGTATGGAGAACTGGACATATCCTCATACTCCCATACATTATACATCTGAAAAATCTGGACAGCGGAAAAGTTGAACTTTTGCTCACCTGGACATACAACAAGAAGAATAACCGAGATGTCCCTCTCCTCCACCGACCTCAAAAATCATGTCGACCCCGATAAAATTACCTGTCCAACTAACAGAGGGAATTAGAAGCCATTACTCTGCGAAAAGCCGAAGGTAAAACCAGTCGTTAAGCGGCTTTTCCAGTTCATCATTAATGTTCAAAATGTTTTACGGCAGTGTTGCAGGACGTGGTGGGTTTTCGCCTGGCAAGCGTTCTCCCTATAAAAAGCCACAAATATCTGTTTAACAACACCGCGACGTGGCGGATGTGACTCGCCAATGAATAAAGTCACTGCCCACAACCATATACTGGCAAGTCGTCTAGATTCACATATCAACTCTTCCTGACACCGTTACAACTACACACGATTGAACCCGAGGTATCGTCTGGATACACAACTGTTTTTAAACCTTGATCATGCCTGAGTTGGTGTGTCTCCATGAAACTGAGAATAAACTATTTATTTATTTTTATCATGGACATATGCATAATTTTCTACTGTCACTGTTACAGTTGCCATAAAAGGTTTGTACAGATGTACATATCTGATCATGCCTCCATGGGCGTGCCTCGCATAGTCGAGAATAAATTATTTATTTATTTATTTATTTATTTAATTTACACTACGTGCTATAGCTCATGACCACCAGATGCTGGCACTAATGCACAACAGACAGTAGAGAGTGCCAAAACCCTACTCGAGAATGAGTCATTCCAAACTCCTTGCACGAAATTTGATAAACGCTACTACTGTAGAAACTGGATTTCTGTATCCTGTCGACCCAAGATAATTGCACACGAGCAAGCGTTGTCCTTGCTATCTTTTTATTTTTCTGGCCTATGATGTGATCAATAATCACTCCCCTGTTGCTTTGTGTGCGTACATTCTCATTTCAAACTCCCTTTATACGACAGTGCAGTTACATCTGTAAGCGCCCGAACTGACGACTCCATTATGCCTTGCTCTATCATTTTTGTCACGATAACACCCTACGGGCCATGTGAAGCACCTGCTTTTGTATCCGTTATAAATTATTGTTCACTGTCTCGCAAAGCTGAAAGCGTCGCATCTTCCTCCGTGTGGCGCATAATTTCTTTTAGGCGATCTTGTGTCACTGCCAGGTGCTTTAGTTAGGTTATTGCTTCGACTTCTTACAGATTATGCTCGGAGACCGGCAGAGGAGTTTTTGATAGTGAATCCGCGATGAGCGTCTGTGCATTAGGCGTATACACAATATCCACGTCGTACTTTTGAAGCTGCAGCAGCATACACTGAAGAGGATGAGGAAAGACGTGCAACAGTTTCACGGCTATTGACACAAGCGTTTTATGGTTGGTATACACTATTGTCTATCTTCCTAATGTATGATTACTGTACCACTTCATTGGCATAAACTACCGTATCTAATTCTCGAACTGCGTATAGCGCTGCTCGGTCACCTTTAGTGCTTGACTGCGCAAATCCAGTTTTTCCACTCTATAAGCGAACGGCACCTATTCCGTCTTGTCTATTGTCCTACTGTACCTTCGAAAGCTGCACTGGATTGTAATACATGAATACAGGCGGGTTGCTGTTGAGGTGCTTAACATTTTCGAATGTGTTTTCCTGTTCTTTTCCCCAACTCCAATGTATTCCTTTGTGCGTTAACCTCCTGATCAGATTCACGATATTACCGAGTATTTGAATAAAACAGCCCAAATAATTCACCATACCGATTAAGCGTTAGACCACTTTCAGCTCATTAGGAGGCGGCTTCTCCCGAAGTGCCTTGATTTTTTCTTGGATCCACCGTGACCCCTTTTGTTGGCGTATTCCCATGAAAAATCACCTTGCCTTTCCGATGTTCAAGTTTTTCACGTTTAAGCTTGTTATTTTGCACACAACGCTTTAAGAAACGGTGGAGAGTAACGTCATGCTCATCTTTTGTCGAGCCATAGATGAAAAAATATTCTGCCACGCATGTCATACCCACTAAATCGTCTATCGCTTGCACCACGCGCTTGTAAAAAATTTCACTCTACACCTTCAAGCCAAACGGTAAATGTTGCCAACGATAGCGCTCGAACGGTGTTGCCAAAGTAGTAAGGAAACTGGATTAATCGTCTAAAACGACGTGCCGGAATACTGAAGAGTGGTATACCTTCGTAAAACACAGCTTTGACCAAACGCTGCAAAATACCTTCTAAGGTACGCAGTGGGTACTGCTATCTACGCAAGGACGCATTCAACGGTTTTGGGTCGATACACACACGCAGTCCGCCCGTCTTCTTCGCAAGGATTGCGACCTGACTGACTCAGTCGGCTGGCTCGGCAAGTTTGACAATCACACTCACTCTCACTAATTTGCTCAATTGAGTGGAGAACTTGTGACGCAGTGCAACTTGAACACTCCTAGCCGCTAGCACTGTCAGTGTATCAAAAGATCTAAGGACAAGTGAACGGTTCCCTCTAGCTTTCCCAAACCTGATCTGAACACAGACGGATACTAAATAAATAAATAAATAAATTTTTATTCTCGACAAGGCGAGGCACACCTTTAGAGGCATGATCATGTTTAGCCAACATAGTGTGATCAAAAATGTACAAAAAGTACATGTTTGGCATAACAGTGTATGTAAGTGTACGGGTGTATACACGTATGTAATTTTGTATGAATGCAGCTTGTGTCTTGGAATATGCCGCAGCATTTTGACTGTTTGTTATCCTTAGGAATGTGAGCATAAGCGATTGATGTCTGCGGGTTGGATAGCACTTTCCGGATATCCAGCGTGTATGGGTGTATATATGTATGTACTTGTGCATGAATGTAGCTTGTGTCTTTGCATATGCCACAGCTTTTTTGACTGGTTGTTATCCTCAGGAATGTGAGTATAAACGATTGATGGCTGTGGGTTGGATAGCACTTTCCGGACATCCACGGGCCAGTGACTTTAGTTTGTGGCGAGTCACATCCGCCACGTCACAGTGTTGTTAAGCGGACATTTGTGGCTTTTTATAGGGAGAACGCTTGCCAGGCGAAAACCCACCACGTCCTGGAACACTGCCGCCGAACTATTTGCTGGAACGGGTCAAACCCGAACCACCCAGCTGGCACCACGAGGAGGTTGTTCGGCTAGCCAGCTCGGTTTCTCCCTGGTAAACATACACAGATCAACCACGATTAAAAACAACAAAACCGAGTGAATGGATCGAATCAATGCCGAGAATCGGAGTGAGTTCCTCCTCCAAGATCACAAGCTCCAGTCGATGTGAGGCTGTATCTTTTGGATTAACAAATATGATTGTAGCTGATCCCTTCTTATGAAGTCTGGAACCATTCCGCATACGGAGGCAATCTTCATCGGATCGAATGCACACTCCGGGACAGTGGTTCCTTAGCAGCATGTTGACAGTAGCACCTGTGTCTAACTGGAATCGTACGGCTTTGCCTTCTATCAGAGCAATTGCGGAGACACATTTTTGCGGTACCCTCCGAGACACTTGGCCAATTGAATGTTCTGTATCTGCGGGGGAGTTGTCGCGAACGACCGCACTCACATTGATTGATAGGCAGTAACGAAAAATATGGTTCCTTTTTTCACATCTGGTTCATTTCCGCCCCCATGCCGAACCCTTTTCGCGGGTGCGCGGATGTCGCGTGGCGCAAAATTTGCAGATCACCTGTCTCAAGTTAACAACCTTCGCCGCTTCGCTTTCAAAAACGGCACACAATTCTTTATCTGTTACGAGCTTCATTTGTTGGTATTGATAAGCGGTCGAGGACTGAATGTTGCAGAGATCAGTGCACTGCAGGGGCGCTAATTGCGTAGTCGCAAAATCTGCTTTATCTTATTTTCATCATTGCTCCTTAGGACGATCCGACCACGGATGGGACTGTCGCCCAAGCGTTTACAGAAAGTACAGGACCGAGCCAAGCTCTCCGATTCAGTGACGTACGTGTCTACTGATTCGTTTGGGCCTCTGTTGCGCGAAAAGAAAAGATAGCGCTGGTAGGTCTCCTTGATTTGACCTTTACAAAATCCACTGAAATTTCCAGTGACCGTCTGCAAATTATTGGGCTTTCCGCCTTTGTCTTAGTGCAATTTCTCTGGAACCCGGCGTATGTCCTCCCGACTGCTTGTCGAAACATGGCCAAGCTATATGCCATCGGTTGTCTGTCCAAACGTACGGAGCTGCAGAAATCCTCTCAAGTGCTCTTCCATAGACGCCAATTACTCGCCAACTTCCGCTTATCCATGTTCAGTGGGGCAGACATCTGAATTGACGCTGATGATCCAAACAGCATCCGTGCGCCGCCGGTGGGATTCGTCTTTGATTTCGCCGACACCAAGTTGCAGAACGCAGTCCTTTAGGGACAAGCGCTTGTCCGGCACAGAGAGCTCAGTGTAACTTACATCATGTTTAGCAAGCCAAACTCCTCGGTATAAATTCCAGGTTCAAGTCCACAACTAACGACCCTTCTGAATCGATGAGGTTCCTCCTTTGCTTCAATTAAACAAACGGCGAATCCCTCACAGGAATATCGGCTAATCCGAGTCCAGTAATCGAATCTACCACTTCCGCCTCCCATTGGCTGTCTGACTCGCTTGGACGGTCCATCTGCTCATTCTGATCTGATACTACCACCACAGTCGACACGCTGCAACACAATGAATTAGTGCGGTGGCGGTGCAAAAGCCATCCCGTCAGATGTTGCGAGAGAGCGAAGATTCCGTTCTGACTCACCTCGCTCTATAGCCTTTGGCCGATTTAACGGGCACCGTCCGTACCCAGTTGCCTACCACCAAGGGCCACATGTCCGTGCGTGGTGCTCTGTCCTACTGTCGGCCTGTTCGGCGTAAACTTATCGTGGCCTTGTTGGCGACTCGTCAGGCCCGCTGGGCTAAGGCACACACGACGGCATACAACACAGCTCCAGTTGGGAGTAGCCGAAGAAGTGTAGTCCGCCGGTATGTGATGTTTGCGTGCTGCACGTTTAATTTCCCAATGCACCATCTGTCTTTCTTGTGTTTAGGCATCCGTACGCTTGATGAGAGCACGCCATATGCGACTATTCATTGCCATCTCCTCCAAATCCCTTTGGTCAAAATTACTGGGGACAAACTAACTTTGATATTGTTTTGGTAGCGCCAATTTGGTTTGCTTGCATTCCGGCCACCTGCGCTCAGTTGCCCATACATCGTTTGCTTTGAGCTTCTCGTTTTATACCCACGGCGCACAAGTCCAAGAGACCGAAGATGTCCCAGCAGTAGCATGTAATTCGTGATACACACTTCGTTCCAGCGGATCACATCAGTGTCCGGCACCTTGTCCCACCAGTGGATGTGCAGAAACCGGTGAAAACACTGTTGGTGGAATCGTTTCAGAAAAGGAATATCCTTTGTATACAGTGTTTAGGTTTCCAATCCATAGATAAGGACGGCGAGAACCATGGTTTTGTACACCACCACCTTGGTTCCAACAATGAGATGATGGTTCTTCCACTCGCGATGTTCCAGTTCCCTAATAGCCGCTTTCGCTACCGGAGCACGCAGTTCGTCAGTGATCCGCAGGTAGTTTGACAATGTGCTCCCGAGGTAGCAGAATGCTGACCTGGTCTGTGGTACGTCATCTACGATCCCTATATCTGGCCTGAACATGGGCTCCACTCCCGCTGCCGACTAAAACAGGCATACAACCTTGCCTATGTTTATGCTGTATCCAAATATGGACGCCCTGGTAGCTAATGCAGTCTTCATGCATTGCAGTTCATCCTCGGTACGTGCAAACAACGCGTAGTCGCCAAAAACGGCAGCATACGAATGGATGTCACACGTACTAGGCTCCTTACTCCAACGCGGCGGATGTTAAGCAAATCCCATCCATGCGGTACTCCAGATGCATGCCGTATTCACGCATGTTGAGTGCGCATGACCTCGCAGTAGTCAGATAGATATTGAGCAGTGTGGGGACTAAGAGACCTAGTTGCTTCACTCCAGAGATAATAGCGAAGTCATCTGAACTCTGTCCCCTGCTCTGCACCCTTGCTTGCATGCCAGTATGCAGGCATTCAATCCAACGCATAAACTTAGCATGGCATCCAAACTTTGAGACAATCAGCCACAAGGCCTCACTGTTCCCCGTATCGAAAGCTCTGGTGAAATCGACGAACAGCGAGTACAACGGTTGCTCACGTTCACGACATTTTTCTTTTAGTTGACATGATGTGAATACCATGTACATGGTGTTTTGGTTCAAGCGGATTCCACATTGCTCCTCAGGTATGTTCGGCTCCAGTAGATGTGTCACAAGACGGTTGAGTAGGATGTAGACAAAAACCTTGCCTGCGCATCTAAATAAGTTGATGCTACGATAATTAATGCACTACTCACTACCATTTCCTTTGTATAGCGGAAGCACAGGGGCATCCTTCAAGTCTGCAGGCACTTGCGCTTTCATCCAAACCACTTTCACCAAACGATGGAGTGCGCGCATCATAACTGGTCCTCCGTTCTTCGGTATTTCCGTTGATATGCCATCAGCATCAGAGCATTTCCCATTCCATATTTGGGCAAGCGCACTCTGTGGTTTGTACATTTCCGCTGTGTCTTCAAATTCCGATAGTACGCTGTGGTGTTACAGCACGTGCGGTGTGTCCCAGTCAACTTCAACTCGATTGTTTAGGGGGTATCAATGGGTCATGCCCCATCTGCAAGACGTCATCAGATTGTATGTATACGGCGCCAGTCCCAAAATCCTTCATGGTCTTCATTTGCTGTTAGGTGGGCCCATATATTGCCTTCAAGGAGTCGTAGAAATCTTTCTGTTGACGGTATTCAGCGTAGGACTCCAGCTACTCAGCTAACATTGTCCACCAGGCATTTTGCAGCTGACGCAGCTCTCCAGCTTGCTGCCTTCGTATGTGACGGAGAGTATTGCTCTTCAACGTGCTGTTCGGGTCGAACTCGGATGCAATGTACTCTGCGTTTTTTGCTCTTACTAATGGCCAAATTGTCATGCTGTTTTCATCCAACGAGTCAGGCCGCTTACAGTCTCTCTTCTGCACCCATAAAGGTGCGTAGTTTGTATTTCCTCCGATAGATACTCGATGGAGAGCACGACAATTTGTGGACATTTATGTAGTATTTTGTGTGCACCAGCTTATGATCAGTCCCACATTCAGCTTCACGCGTTACTCGCATTATGCACACTTCCCGCATGTCCCGTTGAAGTACGATAACCTTGTCTATCAAGTGAGCATGAACACTCCGTGGGTGTATCCATGTAGCAATGTCAGTAGCATACAGAGCGTATTGAGTGTTCGTGATTGGCAAGCCAGGTGTGGTACACAATGAAAGCAAAGCTTTCCTTTTCCAATGACTCCTCCAAGCCGGCGCGGCCAAATAACCTTAGCCCACACTGTGGCATCACGCCCTACACTTGTATTGAAAGCACCTAGCAGGAATAGTCGGTCACTTATTGGCACCGACCTTATAACAGAGGTCAAGTGTGAGTAGCACTGGCCTTCAGGACATCCAGACAACTCATAGTGTGACCAGACGTGCTAATAAATGTTGTGAAGTTGCCAAGTCTGAGGCACACAGGAAATGACATCAATCGTGGGCTGATATCAACCGGTTCCCTCGTCAAGGGGCCATTCAGGTGGTCAGTAATTGCTAATTCCGAGCCTTGTTCACGTAGTGCTGCGTCGGGATTTTCAATCCAGTGGAAAGTGTACCAGCACCAGTTTCTCGGAAAATACCTTTATCGGCCAGTCGGGTCTTACTCAGAGCTGCGATATCAATGTCATAACACATAAGCGCAATGGCGACTAATGCGGTTCGTCGAGTAGGTCGATGATTGATGTCTTGATCGTGCAGTGTGCGCACATTCCAGCTTCCAACATTGAGTGTGTTGGCGTACTGGCCTGCGGCCACGTTTGGCTACCGATAACGATGGCGAAGAAATGGGTGGGTTTGTCTTATTCAGGGGTTGGAGTGACAAGTTGCTTGGGGCGAGATGGGGACAGGAACGGAGGAATTTGGAGTGCTATGGAACCCGGGAATAAGCAAATAATCAGTGATGGGTAAATGTCGCCTACGCACCCTATAGTGTGTGAGTGGTGAGGTGACACCCAAAATAATATTGCTCAACCAACTATCTCGGCAGTGGGTGCTATTATTTTGCATTGGACCGCTCATACTTAGTAGCAATACGGGCATTGCGTGCGTAGTGTTACCAAGAAATCATGGAACTGGTCTCAAGTGCTACAAAGAACATGACAAAAAAGGATATAAAATGTGTGAAAATGCAAGAACGTGTGCAAATACAAGTAGGGATGCATAAAATTAAGTGTCAGTAGCGCCGTGTTGTTTCACTCGTCGTGCAAGCAGTACAGACGTCACCATGGATTTATTAACGTGAGGAACAGTATGAGGGTAATAGCATTGATAAGTTTACAATGTAACATTAAACAGAAGTAAGAACACAGCAGAACTGTGATGACTTATCGTTGGTGTGTGCCGTAAGTTCCGTTGTTTATATTAACTGCAGGCTATCGTGTCAGAAGGTACGCAAAGCCGGTCCACTCGTCTCTTGTTCGAGAGGTAACCGAGTACTCATATGTATGTGGAACCACCAGGCAATCAGTCGTGTGTAATTATTTATGGTCCCCTTGATCATCCGTTCTCTGCTTTAGCATATCTTGATTATTTCAGCAGTGCCGAGCGTGTTACCTGTGTCCAAGTATTTCAATTCCGATGTCACATCATGGTGCAGCTGTCCGTGAATCAAAATTGATGACTAGCCTGAATCTTAGTGCGCAATACAGAGGCACTTGACCTGGCTACTTTAACATCCCATTGAAACACGCAATACTTCACCGTGTCACACGAGATGAAATATACTATGATCCAGCTGTTGCATGGGAACGTAACGAGACACGAACAAATGTTAGCGCTACCTGTACTTTGGGTGAACCACAGACTGACTTTGAGTCATTAGATAATCGTGTCACGCGTGTGAAAATGCAATCTTTCTGTCAAGCGGAAATGTGGCGCTCACAAGTGTTTCGAGCAGGCTACCACTTAGTCATGTAACATGATGACGAGCACGGCCCGCTGCAAGTAGCGGTATTAGTTGACATACCAAATATCCCTGGTTCGCGTTGCACTACTACAGGTTTGCCAGCGGGCACTTGTTCACACTTGTAACTAGACTAACACAAGCTGAATGGAGAAACAGTAATCCTATGGGCAGAAACACTACGTAAGTGCATGCGTTTAGATTGAATGAGATAATGACAGGCATGTTTCCTATAGTTTTGGAAAGTCGAACGTACAATTATAAGTAACTAATACGACTGTCGGTAGTTACTTAGCGATTGGATGTGAATCTAAATGGTAGCCGTCAATTTAATCAGAAGTGTAGGCATCAACAATAGATTGAGACGGATAGAGAAATATGGATGCAAATGACATCAATGAGGTAACCAGGTGGAGTGATGCACAAAATTGTAGTAATGTAAAACAGTGATGACACCATGACTGGGTATGGTAGATGCCGTCTGCCATATGCTTTAGTAGGCGATAATATCACACTTTCTCTGATAGCCATCTTAACACAATCGCAAGAATAACACATTTAGTAAATCCCACTGCGTCCTGTCCTACATTCGGCTTTCGACAAAGTGTGTAAACTGTTTTAGCAAATTCACAAGAAGTAGATTGCATAACATCTAATTATTCAACGATAGGCTAATGTAGTTGTATATTCTATGGGGTGATAAGCTAATTACGCAAGGGACAGATTCGCTTGAGGCTCCAGTGTCACATAAGCACCCTCGGGTCCAACCAGGAAAGGTGGCCCAGATGTTAACTACGGTACAACTAAACAAAATAACACTCAGGTGCATTGTGCACATATATTAGTCCTAGTACAACCGTGGATTTGCAAGGCACAGAAAGAATGCAAATCACCTCTTTTAATGTGTCTAACAACCCTACGCGATTGGTTCGCTTTAAACCTCATAGAATGATGGGTATACTGTGTCCCCGGACCACTAGGAAATGAAGGGAATAACACGGGAATGACTCCCTGTGACTGGAGAATATCTCAAGTGGGTATTTGATGGGACACCTGTGCACCTTGTACAGGATGGGCACGATCGTAGCTGATATCAGGGATTGGAACGGAGCCAGTTAGCTATGACTAGGAAGACAATGAATGTCAGATAAGCTTAGTCAGAGCAAATCTCCATATTCACGGTGCGATTTGCAAAGAGAACATTGAGCATTGTATAGATAATCGCATGGGGTAGACAAATTATGAGTAACAAAAGCCTCGGCAGACAACCTAGATAAGGAGGTTAGCTGATATAGGATCTTGACATTTAGCCTGCTTTTCTCATGACAATTTTTCCGCTTAAAGTTTACTAACCATCTGTCATCATACATCTCGGCTGCAGCTATTCTGCAGTATAAATCAATTGTCTCTGTCTGTGGATTTATTTTCCAAAGAAATATGTTTGTAAGCGATGCCGCACGACCACAGTTGAACCAACATATTGTTAGGTCAGTCAAGAGGATTGACCATTTCCATTGTAAATTCTAGTAGGTAGCTTTGCCCTCCCGCCTCTTTACACGACGATAGTTGCCTTTTCGTAAGTGCACCTATTTTCAATACGACGGATGAACAGCGGGAAATATAGCTACACTCACTCTCGTGACTAATATGTGGAACAGTACATGTAGTATAAACATCATACAAATCGTTAGTTAATTACTTGCCGGGATTGTTCACTTGATACGAATGAGCCAACGTGTAGACATTTGCAAAGAGAATCGTTAGGTCTCGAACCTCGAGATACAAACCACATTTCAAAACAAGAAAGCATTGTAGAATACGTGGGCTCCAGGGATAATTGTAGATCACTACATCAAATTATTTACGCGAATGATAGAACCAGCGTGGAAAATTTGCTTAGCAGCAAGTACTTGGTAGCCTGGAGCTAACGCGGTCCCAACGCGAGCGGTGTCCCCATACCGCTGGCTTTTAAGATGAAAAT
Source organism: Dicrocoelium dendriticum (assembly GCA_944474145.2). Lineage (NCBI taxonomy): Eukaryota > Metazoa > Platyhelminthes > Trematoda > Plagiorchiida > Dicrocoeliidae > Dicrocoelium > Dicrocoelium dendriticum. Next base: position 50,390,990 of record OX104060.1, read on the forward strand.
GCTGGAGGATAGCTGCCCAATCTAAGTGCTTCTTCTGCGTTCTTTGTATTCGTCGTACACACACACGTTCCGATGTTCGACCTTGGTGACCTTACATCCGTGCACACCAAGTTGGCTTGACAGGATGGCCTAGGTGGTTCTGGTATTCACAATGAGCCACAGTCACGTTGACGTTTGAAGACCTTCGAGGTCACTAGCAGTACGAGTGGCACTCAGGTCGGACACTAAGTCCACACAGACTGCGAAGCTCCGATGAGTGCGATTGCAAAACACTACCGTTTTTCGTACCGGATGAAACGAACGTGTTCCCACGCTTTTGATCTCCGCTTACCGTGTGGGTACTGGAACCTAGTTAGGAAAATTCCTCAAGCGCATGGTAACCTGCATGTATGCGCCTGGTTTTGTGGCTGTCGTGAGGTCCGGCCTTGACAACCGAGGTGTGTCGACAACAATACACTTTAAGCATGTAGGCCCACAGTTGTGCTTGATGCACTAAGATCCAAACGGAGGAGGGCATTAATCCTAATGGATCTTAATAATGCGGACGTGTATGATTTCATGTTACGCGCGGTTGATCGTCTAATAGTAGGCCTGCAATAAACAACTAGTTACTGCTAATGTCGAACAATACTTGTGTTCCGTCTGGCTCGCCACTGGCGTCTTTTTGGGTCCACGCAAATTGGCACAAATTGCGTTTATACATCTATCCATCACGAAGCACAAAACACTGAGTTTGAGTGTCGTAGTAATTCCGCACCATCCTTAGACATTGAGAGCACCACAGGCAAAACACTGCGCAGGACAAAGGATGAGTCACGCTTAGGCATACGAAGGAGACTGTAGTAACATGTGCGGCTGAGACAGAGTACTGAGCAGTTCAATTAAAAGAAACTGGGGTGATTAGGTCAATAGTGACTGGTAAAAGGTAAACCGGTATGTAGATATATGTATGTATGTATATATATGTATGTACATATGTTTGTAAAAAGTTGTTGCTTCTAGCTCACCTCGGACAAGAGACGGCCACAACCGGCTCTGGTTTTACCTTCCGACAAGGATAGCCTGCAGTGAACATAATCGCACCATTTCCCTGCTAACTTGAAAAGTTGCTTACTGCAGCTCCGTCATGTTCTTTGTGTCATCCGTATTCTATATCCCACATGTAAGTCGCGCTTGGGTACAGTTTCATTCTAGAATGATTAACTACTGACTTGGTGTAATGTGGTATCTTTATTGCACATGCCTAGAACGGATGAGCCACAGCTAACCTACCTTTATTGGGCTTAATTAACTCGGTTGTATTTCACGACGAGTTCACGTGTTGCCCACTGCAATGTTTTACTCATCATGACCTGTGCTATGTTATTCTTGCTACCTTCTCAAGTGGAGTCTACTATGGTGACACACCGAGACGGTGAGCTACGGTATCTTCCTCTTCGTATTATTATTATTCGACCGCGATTCACATCACTATGTAAACTCCATAGTATTACTCACCAGACTATGCTATCTACATTCTGCTCCTTGAAATTGATTTGTAGATTACATAACCGTAGCTTGACCAGCTGCTCAATGCAACGTTGCACGACGCTTAGAGACGCGGTGCATCGCAGAATAACGGCTCCGTCCATCCATGAGCTCATTGGTAATTGACGTGCGCACGGTGTTTAGCAGCGAATTGTGTGCTTGATACGGATAAATGTTGGGGTGACAAATTATTGTGTATGTTTCCATTTCTATGGATACTTTTTAGTCATCGCTTGGCCGCTTACAGTACGCATAAAGTGTCAAGTTTGACATTTGAAACACAATGCTCAACGATTGTCCCTCGTGTGACCACATTGGACTATGCATTCGAAGAGAAATTTCCCTGGAAATTCTGTGGCAAGTGAACAATCCCGACAATTAACCGACTAGCGATTATCATGATGTCGCCATTTCATGTTCCACTCCGTAGGTTAGTGATGAGAGTGAGCATAGTTATAGTTCCAGTTGTCCCTCAACCATACTGAATTTACCGGGGCTTATGAAAACGCACGTACTAAACGGATGGAAGGCAGACGCGCAGAGACGCCTACCAGAAGTTGCATTGCACATGGCCAATCTTTTGGATGGACTAAGTAAAAGGTTGAACCTAACGGGAATGGTACGTCAGTGTGTTAGTATATTACATCGGAAAGGAATCGGCGCATAGCGACAATCGTTTTATCAGCACCGAATGGCTGCACCCGAGACGTACGATATAAATCGTTAGCAAATAGCTTATGGCCACAGTACGGTTGAGTACTTGGACATTTGCAAAACAATGCGAACACTGTTTGGAAAGTCGCATGTTTGACAGTGGGCAGCGGGACTTAGTTGATGTCACCTGTCAATACCAAAGGTTGCGCATCAATCGTTCTTTGAGTATGTGCACATACCTCGGGCAGCAGATGACCGGACCGGTCGGCGACACGGAGAGTCAGAAGTGGACACTGCATCGCATTCGCATGCTGTGTGATCTCCCCCATCAGCTACGCAAACCAGACTGTACATGTAGACGGCAACACTTAAGTGCACACTATTTCACTGTACCAGTAGTTTAGTCATCATTCTACCTAGCAGTTGCTTCACTATTGCTACATCGGGTTCCTTCAAATATGGATGCCCAAGATTTAAGGCTGTCACGTCTAAATGTTGAAGAAAACATTAACAGTTCGTATGGGGTACTTATTCTCATGCCTGCGAAAGTGGTTGTTAGCCTGACCTCCAAACGAAATCAATATACATTTGTCATACCATTGATCATGATGTCTAATGTGTCTCTATCCAGTTTGTGACAGTTCACACTTAAGTTTGGATAAACGCATGTGCATATGTTGTATTCGAACTGCCATTGGACACGGATGACGCCAATCTATGTATATATGTATACCAAATGAATTCGACGAGGATACTCATACCGCTTTTGTACGGCCAACTTAGTGCAGGGAAACGACACTCGAGCAAACCGAAAATAACATTACCAGAACATGAAGGTGAGTTTATGACAAACTCATGTTGATTTCAGGTGTTGCGAATCCAAGGCAAATTTGAATTTGATTGATGCGAATTCCGTGGACTGCTCAAAAGAACGGTTGCTCAGGTGCAGGAGAAGGTACTATTGCACGCGGAATAGAAGCATGATGCCTACGCTCCCATTCGATTTACTAATCTACGCCAATAAGGCGGCGTATGTGGTACGTTTGCTTGCGTGCTGAGTAATCTTGCATTTCAGAAGTAGATGTCGTTTGAGCTCTCCGTTGTGGATGCGCTTGATGTGAATGTTTGCAAGGTGTCTGCCGGTCTATTACCCACTACGCCTATACTGGCTCCAGGAGACAGTTGGTCGTCACTGAAGGGGACGGAGTGCAGCTTCTTCGTGTGGGTGCTAGGCAAAACGAGTGGCTCCATCTTGTGTGGAACGGGCTACGGTCCATCCACCGCCTCGTGTACGTCTGGTGTGTATGATTTCTCAATTAGGCCGGAATGCTTCTGTTCTGCTTGTCGAAGGAGTGTGGGCCGGCTCCGTTGATGAAACGTGGCTCCCATCCACATGCCTCCCGGTCTTATTCCTTCGGGTTTACACCGGATATATGGTGTGTGGGTGGAACTGTGGGTGGTGCAGCGCAAGCCATCCATGGTCCCCTTTGTAGGCGCAGGCGTCCTGTGACTGTCCACATGGCGGTCGCAGCGACAGGCAAATCCGGATGCGGACGCCGCCAAATCTTTTATGTTTGTATAATTAACCAAAATATTATTAAATCTTATTTCCTTTGAGGGATTTGGCATACATGTGCGTGCTTGCATTATTATCTACGTTAGCCATGTGCATCATCAATTGGCTTTCCAGTGACGATTCCTTTACAGTTTAAAACCTTCAGTTTGGCGGGGCCTTCAATTCGTCGTTTTTCCTCCGAACAGCATAGTTTACATTATCTACTACATCTAACTCAGTGTTGCAACATTACGCTGACAGCTGTTTTGTTTAATTGACGTCTAAGGTCACTGAGACCTTCTACAGTAGAGAAGGATCAAAACAGCTTTGGCGCGCGTCCAAAATTGAATCATTACACTAACGGCACTCTGTCCCGTTTGCATTTCAGAGCGCCTTTCCTGCTCAATTACTGGAGGACAACAAGAACACGACGACATTGGTTAACTGAAACTTCCTTTGTTCCAATTTACCGCATGTTGATTACCTTCTGTAGAGGCTACTTGTAGTGTACTAGAACTTCATTCTCAATCCTTGGAGTTTTCCGTGCTTAAAAGTTACGGAAAGTGGCGACCTGCCAAGTCACAAGAACCCAGAATCCAGCATCATTAGTCCACTGAAGACCATGCCGAAGACGACCGAAAGTATGATGACGAAAGGCATTCTGATGTTTACCACACAACCAGGCTTTCCATTTTACTGGATGCTTTTCTTCATACTTTGGAGCGATTATCGGCAGGCTCGGATTTGACAGTCTACAGAAATGCAATCCCTCCTGCAGATCCCTACACCCCAGGGATGATGTACTCCAGATGAGAGAAGCAAGTACAGCTTTACCTCCGCTATTTTCCACTCGACCGACAAGCAGGCGTGCTTGTCGGCCTGCTATCAGGTGATGCTTTTGTTATCGTTGCTGATAGCAACATTCTGGAAAACGAACTCACAATGGAGACGTTCTCTGCCTTGCACCGCGTACTGGGCCGTTCTGCTTTACTTTCTCTCCTACTCAGGGCATTCCACTCGCGATACCAGTGGCACGGAGAGAGCATTGGGACGGATGTACGCAAACTCCGAAAGATGGCGGACGTCGCATATGAGCAAGAGCTTTCGAGCGAGCGTGACAAACGTGTATTGGTGCGACTCCGAGAAGGTATCCATACACCTGCCATTAAACGTGAATGCTTTCTTAAACCTCCGAGCAGTTGGATGCAGCTCTACGAACTGGCGAGAAACTGGAGCAAGTCGATAGAGCGATGGCTACGCCGAGTTCCGGGTGCTTCGCGTTGAGGGGAATCGGTCGCCCTAAACATACGCCAACGGAACGGTGGACGGGGCATCCTGACTAGCGTCAAAGATATTCCGGCTCACGGCGACCAACGCAATGGTGTCCTCGGTGGCCCCGCCGACAAACGCCGAACCGCGGACTACCTCACTACACTGACAGACGCCCAGGTGAGTGGCACCGTGTGCATTCACACTTTATACCCGCCATCGTTTCTGCATCGACCACAGAATCATCATTAGCAATAGAATTACCGGTCGCAGGTGTTCCGTTAATAGGCCTCAGCAACACAGGTACACGAAAGATCCTAATCAGGTCTAATATGACTAACCAGCTAGCGGAACGTATATGCGCACCTTATAGCTTCTGCTTAACTGCCGCCAATTGAGAACGGTTATCCGTTCGAGAATCCATAACCGCAGGTGTTGAAGTTGCGTAACAGAGCTTCATCAAGACGTTTACTTTATCGGACAAAATTCCGTTTGCAGTTATTGTTGGGATGGATCGGTTGCGCCAGTTGAAGTATCGATTGAATCTAGACAGGTGTCAACGAATCACTAAAAACTGTACAGTATTGTTAAGGCGCTGTGAAAGTGATGGTTTGGTGGCTTTACAACCTATGAGGACACCATAGACAGTGAGAACTACATTAATGTCTTTATCCGCTCATTCGACCGAGTCACGGATGAGCAGACACTGAAGCGCCTGAAAGCCGTCTTGTGCAATCACTCAGAGGCCTTCGCCTGGCGAATTACCGAGTTAGGTGGAACCAATCTCTTGAAACACCGGATCGACACCGGGGATGCAATCCCGAGTAAACTTCCCACAAGACGCCTGCCTTTACATTGGCTGAGTGAATTGCAAGACCGCATAGATGAGCTACTAGAACAGAAGGTCATACAGCCCACTACGTCACGCTACGCAGCCCCGGTTGTTCTAGTGAAGAAGGAGGATGGTGGTTTCCGTCTGTGTCGACTATACACGACTAAATGAGCTTACTCGGAAAGACGCTTTTCCCCTACCCAGGATCGATGATCTATTTGACGCACTGGGAGTAACGGTTTATTTCAACACTCTAGAACTGGCTTCCGGCTACTGGTAAGTAGAACTGGGGGAAAGCGACAGAGCAATAAGGGCGTTTGTAGCACCAGCTGGTTTTTATGAGTTCCAGACCATGCTGGTTGGCCCCTCTAATGCCCCTGCCACATTTCAACGCCTGATGAAAACGTGTGACGTATTGACACCCCACAAGTGTCTCGATTACTTGGATGACCTCATTGTACACGGAAAAACAAAAGCTGAGCACCTAAACAACTTGACGGAGGTGCTGACGCGCCTATTAAGTGTGAGCCTCAAACTAATCCAACAAAATGCCAGTTACAACAGGTCGGGGTAAAGTAACTTGGGCACATCAGTTCAGGGGTGGGGATTCGAACTGAGCATTGTAAGACGGAGAAAGGGAGCTTATGTCCAACCCCTGCAAACGTTGATGAACTACGCAAAATTCTAGGGCTAGCCTCATACTATCGGCGATTTGTAAAGGGTTCTCCGAAATCGCAGCTCCATTGCACACGTTGTTACAGAAAAGCCAAACCTTCGAACGGACCGTCGAATGTCGAAATTCTTTCTATCGGTTAAGAGAAGCCCTCTGTACCGCTCGAGCTTTGGTTTTTCCCGACCTGTCACCGAATGCCGGGGGTTTATTCTAGACACGGACGCAAGCGACCAGGCAATTGGAGCTGCTTTTGCGCAGAAAGTGCAGGCCGGAGTAGAACGAGTGGTGTCTTACAGCAGTCGGAGTCTCATTGTAAGAGAACTGAACTACTGCACAACCAGGAAAGAAATACTAGCCATAGTATGTTTTATAAAACAAAACTGACTACGTAGTAGGAAGGAAGTGTCTGGTACGAACAGGTCATCAGTCACTTTGCTGGTTTCAGAATTTTAGAGACACAGAAAGACAGATCGCCAGGTGGCAGGAACTTCAGGATTATGACTTTGAGCTTCGACACAGGCCTGATGCAGAGCATGCCAACGCGGACGCTCTCTCCAGACTTTCTACGCTTGCTCATGGAGACTGTCAGCCTTGTACTACACAACGCGGAGCTCTAGTTAACCTTCAACGGTCGAAGTACGGCCGTTGGCAGGAGGCGCAGGCTACAGACCCAGGCGCATCACTGCTCCATGACAAACGACTATTGGCGAGCGACAAACCTACCGCGAAGGAAATGGAAGGAAAACGTTACGAAGCTCGATACATATGGACGATGTGGGCCAAGCTTACCATGGAGGAAGGCGTGCTAGTGTTTGACTTTGCCCCTACATATGTCAGGAGAATTGTAGTTTCGAGCTCATTAGTTTCCGAAGTGTTATCTGAACTGCCCGAACAGCTGCGTCATGTTGGAATCAACAAACTTGAAGCGGCAGCACGGCAACGGTTTTGGTGGCAACACCAATGGAGAGACGTCACTGACCTTTGCCAGACGTGTGAGACATGCGCCACCTTCAAGAACCCGAGCAGCGCGCGGAGAGCACCATTGCAGCCTATGAATGCAGGCTACCAGAACGAGATCCTGTTGGTCCTCTACCATAAACCTCACATGGGCATAGGTACATCTTGGTCATGGTCGACTATTTCACTGTGATGCGAAGCCGTTCCGACCGCACAAGCCGATACAGTCACCGTGACAACGGCGATGGTGTATCACTGGGTGTCACTGGGGGGCACCGGGGCAGCTACACTCTGCTAGGGGCTCATGTTTCGTGAGTTCGTTGGCGCAAGCACTTTGTCGTGTTTTCGGTATAGACAAGACGCGAACGACAGCTTACCACCCGCAATTCAACGGGCAAGTTGAGCGTACAAATCGGTCGCTGAATTCGCTACCGAAGGCCTTGGTGGATCAAAATGTAAGTAAGTGGAACGCTGTTACCAAAATGCTTGTTGGTCTATCGGAGCACAGTGCAAGCTTTTACTGGTCCAGCACCTTTTTATGTGGACCGGAAGCGAAGCCCGATTACCGTCTGACATTCGACTACCCAGTCAGCAACAGCCACATTCATCGGTGATAGAGTGTGTTGGCAGACTCCTTTATTCACTTCATCAAACATATCAAGCGGCACGTGTTCATCTTGGGAACGTCCAGCGAGGACAGTAAGAATATTAGGACAAGAAAGTCTTGGGCACTCCTTGGAGGGTTAACGACCAAGTTTCCTTGCACAAGGTACCAACCGCAGGAGTCCCGGTTAAGCTACACCACAAGTGGACAGGGCCGTACATAATACAGCGGGTGATATCGGGTGTTAGACGTGCTATCAAAGATCCCAACAACCCTGCCAGTCAACCCATGATGGCGTATTTCAATCGATTTAGTCCATTCCAGAGTAAAACTGACCAATCTGTCGGGAGCCGAACGAAACGCCTGGGGAAGTAGCAGTTGAACTGGAGGTGCCGGCTCAAGGCGGCTATAGTGTGGCAACGGGGACGCTGCCTGATTAGAGAGGGCGGGGTTTAGAGAAGGATCGAAGCAGCTTTGGCACACGTCCAAAATTGAATCGTTGCATTAACGGCACTCTGTCCCGTTTGCCTTTCAGAGCGCCTTTCCTGCCCAATTACCGGAGGACAACAATAACACGACGACATTGGTTACATGAAACTTCTTTAGTTCCAATTTACCGCATGTTGATTACCTTTTGTAGAGACTACATGTTGTGCATTAGAACTTCATTCTCAACCCTTGGAGTTCTTCCATGCTTGCAAGTTACATTACTCTGTCGAACTTTGCAAATACACGCAAGATATTACGCACGACACTTGGTCTATTGTCTTTTGATCCAAAGTTTACTTCCAATGAAACAAATGCCGAAAACTTTTTGAATGGAGCCTTTTCCGTTTTTCCTGGATACGAATCTTGAAGATTTAGTTTACTTTTGGAACAGTTACTCGATCGACTTATGACAGTTCGTCCTTAGTTGTTTACCCATTTTTAAATTTAGCATTTTAATTGATAACCCTCTGGTAAATGTTCAGTTGATTATATAAAATGCTGAAAATGCACCCATGTGGGTACATAAAGCTTATACTGACTTGACTTGACTAGTCATTCCGTGTATTCTCTGTTCATTCGCAAACCTTACATTTGCGGAGGGTTTGACTGCACGGCGAAAAAATGCGCACCAGACGGGAGCGCTGCAGGACAAATTTGACGTAACAACCGAGGTATTCTCTACAGCATATTCTAATTTTTTCGTTTATATACAGCCCTGCATTGTTGAATAATAGTTATCCTAAAAATGAAGGAGCATTTATTTCCACGAGCGCCAGTACTAGACTAATGTAGGGTGAATAATGTCAACTTTAATTTTTTATTAAAATGTGTAGCGATTGTAAATAATTTGCTTATTTTGCATTTTCACGTTTACCTATTTCGCTGCAGTTGTTGTACAGCTTTGTTTTAATTAACTATATATACTCACACTTGGTTACGAGCTCGCCTTCCGTGGTTCTTCCTTGGTTGCCGCTGGATTGTTGTGATTGTGCGCATAGCTGCCTGCTTGGTTCACGATCGAAATCTACGTACACGTACATTTCGGCATACCTCGGGATTTACGGCCGTCCGACGCTAAGGTGCATCAGGATACTTTATATGTGAGGTAAACCTGACTGACTTGGTATTTTTCTTTACCGGTTCCTCCATAAATGTATTCCAATCATTGATTATAATGTCTTCGTGTATTGAAATATTACAAATTATTTCATTTGTATTACAAAATATGATTCATTAAGTCATCTCATTGCTGTACTACAGGACTCACTGTGGCTCAAATTCAAGTTAGCCCGCCCTTGTGCAAGCAAATAGTCCCTCACGTTTGCATTCTGACTTTTTGTGGACATTCAACTTTATATTTAGCCCCTTGTAACGGTTAAGCCCCACCGTTTCAGCTTGCTACCGCATCTCAACTTGTATACAAATGCTGGTTATGTATTTTTAAATTGCTTTAGTTCACAAAAAATATCCTGCGCTTTTTTCAAGTATGTATGCATAATTTATGAGAACTCGAACTGGGACACCCTGCGTTAGTTTAGTTGTTATGTATTGCTTCATCATCTAACTAAGATTCGTTGAACGTTTTTGCTATGCGGTTGTTCCGCTGAACGTCGACCTCCATAACTCATTCCCGACATAAGCGAATGTCGAGTTCTCGATGAACAACAGCCCGGTATACTCGGTAACGGACCATTCCACTACCGGCTTTGACGGGTACATTAACGAGAACATCGCAAAATAAACTTTAAAATCCTAATCAGCACGGTTGGAAACCGAGAGAAACGGTGAAAGGGATGATAAATGAAAAATTTGTGCAATGCTGGTTTTAATTGACGAATTCGCCGATCCGTAAATAAGGGAGCGCACTATAGTGCTCCGCCATACCTACCAGCGCTATAGACGCTACGTGCTTCCCGTTCGTCAAGAGGTTGGCTGCGATGACTTCGGATGAGGATTACGGCTGCAATAGATCAACGTCAGCAACATAACATTTGCTGGACGATGATCGGTTATGCAAACAGCTACTGAAGTGGAATATGGAACAATGGAAGAGTTCAGGGAACACTTCTCTGCATTTCAACGTCAAGCATGCGCGTAAGTTTTCGTGTGCATTTTGGAACCTGCCGTGGTATTGTGCTTCCGAAGTCATAGCATATTTGTACGTGAAGCAAGCAAGTGTTCATGTCCACCAGAAAGGTGGTGAAGGCCGCCGGTAATTTAGTTTATTTATCCTGTTAATGCTACCCATTTAGTCAGATACTGCAATTGTGCCGCTCATGTGACGTGTCGTTTTGTCGATGCTTCGCATAAAGTAACGAATAACTATACTGCCTAGCCATGATTTTTACTCGGGAAACCATGCTTATACGTGCGCACTCGCAGGCTGACACAGGGTTGAGGAGCAGGTCTTCGAGCACATGTAGTGCTTTAAGACTACGCGTGAGATAAGGGCTTTTGCGTTTGTTACCTTCCAAGTGCTGTTGGAACATGCGGACATGAGGTCTATATTTAACCGGCAAGCTAAAGGGGAGAGTGGGAACGAATCCGATCGTTTTGGGAGGCTGCTTCAGTGAAAGGACATACAACAATGAATAACGCAAGTATGGCGCAGTATGTATTTTTCATACAGCGAAGCTTTATACCATTATGTTCTCGCTTCTGCGACGTACGCTTGGCAGACGCCCCGCAACAGCCCAACCAACGTGCCTATGTCAAATGGCATGCTAATGCTGGTTGAAGAAACCAGCATTGCTCGTAGGTTTTCAATGCCCTCATGCGTAAGGAAAGTGAGCTCAGTTACCATGATGGGATGCAGCATATGACAGGGCACTCACAAAAATCCCATACCGCAAGGACGCTGGTGCTAGGTCGCTGCATAGCGCAAGTGAGCGCTTTCAAATCATACACCCAAAATGCGCATGTGATGCTTTGCCGCTTCCGTGTACTAAGAGACACGCGAAAGCTCTGCGCTCATTTAAAACGTTAAACCGCTACGGACCGCAGGAAAGCTGTGCAGTGGAGTAGTAATTTGGCGTATACACAAAGTGAACCGTAATTCACCAGATCGCTTGCTACCATCGGCGCTCGAAGACAAGAAGCGTTTAGGTAGCTTAATTGCACGTGGCCCCCTATACGGAAAGCGAGGCTGGACACACTTTAAAAAGCATACGAAATTTTGGCCATTTCACCAAAACATAGTGAAGGTAGAGAAAAGGCACCTGGAAAACGGTTTGTCCCGCACGTCAACTGCCCTTCAACTGTTCAAGTAGGTGTTATGGCCGAATCCCGAAGTAGACCAGGCAAAGGAAAGTTGCCTAGCGAAAGCTCACGTAAGTGTGGTCAAAGCCCCCTCATGTGCACTTTGGTTAACGGAGGTGTTGATTTTTTTGTGGACATATCTCCATGAACTGTTGCGGAAGCACCTATCGGTAAACAAGGTAACAGGCATTGGATGTGGCCAGGGCCTCTGAAAGGTGCGCAGTATCCGCGGGCGGCCCTTTCAGGTGAACAATGCGGGCGCCCCGTTTTGCAAATGCGCATACCCTGTGCGTCCGAATTCGCTCTGCACTCATTCCCTAGGGATATACCGGCTAATCGGCCATCCGCAATAAAACCTATTACAAGAAAGTCGGTGGTTTTTACCTGCGAAAGCACCGGGGAAGGCTTTGCAGCCGAGTAAACCAAAGTACCACTGGTGCAGGGTTGCGGCGAAGCTAGCCATTACTGAAAGTGTTGGGAAGGAAGTAGCTAGCGCCGTAAACCCAATGGGCGTTTCTAACTTCCGAGACAGTTCTTTGCTTACGTTAAGTGACGCTGTGGGTCAACTTCGGTAATTCTAAATTTGGTGCGGAGCGTATGCGGACCCAGACAAGGCTCGCGTACTTGGTGAGCAGAATGCAGGAGCTTATGTACTTGAGGCGGCGTTGACTAGCATTGTACTTGTCCCCAGAGTAACTGCGCGTTCTTATTTAGCTGAGTTGCTTGTGGTGGAAACGCATGTCCTCAGGCTGCGGCAAGAACTGAACCCTCCTAAAGCAGCTGGAGCTGCTACAATACACCCGAAGCTTCTGCATGAATTAGCGGTGGAACTAAGTGGACCGCTGTCGATGGTGTTTAAGGGGTCAATTGTGCAGCTGTTCATTACCTTCTGAATGGAGGGAGGCTATCTGTCCTATCTTCAAAAATGACGACAGGAGTCTGTCAGCCAAATATAAGTTAGTCAGTATGACTAGCGTCGTGGTCTAACTGCTTGAAAAGCTGGTGAGAGATTCGTTGGAAGGTTGCCTGCATAGGTTTAGTCTAATCAGTAGTGCACAACACTGCTTCCGGAAGGGGTTTCGTGTCTGACGAATTCCCTTTTGCTCGTGAAGCTTGGGCCGTGGCAGTGGACAGTGGCCACGTAGTAGGTGTGCTTTCCTCGACTTCTTGAAAGTCGACGTTGCTAAGGTACCCCAATTGAGGCTCTTACAAAACCTAAGCTCCTACTGCGTACCTGGCCGCGCCCTGCACTGGGTCTCTGCATTCCTGCATCGAAGAGAGCATGGTGTGCGGGTGGGTCGTAGCTTATGCTTTAGACAAGCGGTCCTTAGCCGCGTCCCACCGGGCTCGGTTCTTGCACCGATGCTGTTCTATATCTACGTAAACCATCTCCTTGAAGTGCTTGGGGCAGCATACCTATGGTTTGCTGACCACCTTAAGCTATGGAATGTTGAAATATCCCTTGGGGCCCTGAGGCCATACAGCATAACCTAGACAGACCCTGGGACTGGTCCATTTTGTGAATACTGCGCATTAATTAAGCTAAGTGTTCCGCCTTTCGTATAGAAGCAACTCCCACCGAGATAGTGCTCGACGGGATCGAACTCCTCTTGTCTACAACAAGGTAGACCTAGGCGACGTCCACCCTTCGTCTTTGCATTCCGGTGACAACTGGAAGAAAGCCGCAAGTAGGGTTTCGGAATGTCGTAATTAATACAACGTTCTTTCGGGGTCTTAACTGTCGCCATATTTGTGGAGCTGTTTTCAGCTTTCGTTCGGCCGCATCTGGAATACTGCGTCCAGCCTTGCCCCTGCCTTGTTCGGGACAAAATGGAGCTCGAGTGTGTTTTGAGAATGGGTACCAATGTGGTCGAGGGGTTACGGGGCAATCGCACCTTGAGCGCGTAGTTAGCTTGGGTATGTATTTAATGCACTACCGACAGCTTCGAGACCTAATCCCCACTTACCGCATTCTAATAGCGAACGTTTGAAGGGGACTTGAGATGGCTATTCAGCCCGGCTAGTTTGGCTTGTCTTCGCGGTTAACCCGTGAAGCTACACAAGTGGCGTTCCGACCGGATCAGGGCAGATACTCGGTTATCGCGTAGAGCTAACGAGGGCTGGAACTCGCTTCCACAACGTGTAGTCAGGGAACCTAAGGTCAAGGAGTTCAAGAGTCAGTTCGGCGTTCTTGGGTGGCAACACGAAACGTTTCCCTTCGCTTGACCATGTCAATCTTCCTAGCTTACCTTCATATGCTTTCCTGCTTCTCGCGCTTTGGTGTTATCCTTCATTTAAATGACTCCTTCCTCTTTGGCTCGCATGTTCTACGTCTTCCTTATTTCTTATGCCCCAACACTGCGGGCTGTTAGTGCAGCGAAAGTCGGCAGTTATTATTTGGGGAGGGGTGGTTCGATTGTTTCTTTTAGATCCAGTAAGACCTCCTAGCGCCCTATAATTTCTTGGCTCAACGATCCGCACAATAAAAACGCTCAAGGGAGTTTCCTATCGTTGTAGTCCAATCTGAAGCTGAATCTAAATCTATTTGCATGCCGCTCACACGTCACATACCGGTTACAAAGCCTGGCATCAAACGTACTCCGCGAAGACTCGTTCACCTACCCGTTGGAACCATTAATGAGCTGCCTTTGTTAACGTATAACTTTAACATGGCGGTTGTACTTGGCTTCACGATTCACCCTAGCTACGTCCATGGTCCAGAAAAATGCATCGTTATTCCACTTTAAGATTTAATCGTAAGCTTTAAACGCAAGTTCCTTAATTCCAGAGGCACATGTGGGTTAGCATAACATCGTCCATATATCAGGAAACTTTTCCTGCGTCTAAGAGCTTACTTTTGTCAGCAACCACATACTTTACCTTCCCTTTCTCCGAGGTCTGGAACTTCTTGGGGATCTGGGATCGGACCGTGAAAGAGCTTGTGCCTGGGACAGGACATAGAAACCCCAAAAGTACCTACATAGAACACGGCTGTACAACAAGTGTATAAAAATGCACTCACTACCACGACCGTTGTCCAGTAATGGTAGCTGGACGGGACGCCTTCATACTCCTGCGAAGTATACATAATCCTGAGAAATCTAGACGTAAGAATCGGACGTTTTTTCTCACCTAGACACGAAGATGACAAAGGTCTAACTCTCCATAGGCCTCAGCCATTATGGCCGCCCCGACCAAAAATAGCCTGTTCAGCTAACAGAGGAAATTAGAAGGCAATTGATGGCGGTTAACCGAGGGTTAAAGCAGTCGACGAGCTGCTCTGCCAGTTTACATTAGTGTACAAACGGATTTCTGACAGTGTTTCAGG
This sequence comes from Dicrocoelium dendriticum, assembly GCA_944474145.2. NCBI lineage: Eukaryota > Metazoa > Platyhelminthes > Trematoda > Plagiorchiida > Dicrocoeliidae > Dicrocoelium > Dicrocoelium dendriticum. The sequence goes on from OX104060.1 coordinate 50,406,136, forward strand.
ATGTGGTGGGTTTTCGCCTGGCAAGCGTTCTCCCTATAAAAGGCCACAAAAGTCCGCTTAACAACACTGCGACGTGGCGGATGTGACTCGCCAGTGAATAAAGTCACTGCCCACAACTACCTACTGGCAAGCCGACCAGAATCCTAATGTAATATTTTCATTACAAGTTTTCTCTACAAACGGAATGCCCAGCCTGTTTACACTACGCACAATAGAACCCAACTTGTCGTCATGCATTGACGAATTTATACCTCAAGATTAATTTTACAATTTCCAAAGCCTGCACAACTTTCGGCTTACTGCTGATTACATACCTAGCAACGTGGTTGTTGCGAAACATAATTTCTTGTAAACGTTGATCATGCCTGATCTCGTGTGTCTCGGAAATTCGAGAATATACTATTTATTTATTTATTTATTTAAAAATACAGCTCTGTGTGAGCCTCTCGGTTAAAAATGGTATAAAACCACAAGGAAATACTTTCGCAAAATAGCTTTATACCTTGCATTCATACCTGGGGTCACTTTAATTGTGTTGGCAACTTTTCATTTAGAGACCGTATTCTTTATGTAGCCTCCGTTAAACTTGGTGGCTCAGCTGAAGTAGGTATCTTTTTTAAGTATCCAGTGCTAACGAGCAGCTTCGGGTACTAGGTTTCTAGGGGTAACATATTACCATTATGGCATCAAAGTGTCCATAGTTTTCACCTTTAATGTAAAACCGATGGCAGACTACTTCAAAAGTTTTAAATACCCGCCATCTCCAAGTCTGCCGCGGGCTATATAAAGTTCGTGCGGTGGAAGAATTCACCGCTACCCGGTATACTTACATATGAGCTAGAGCTTATAAGGTGTGTGCAAGGACACCCATCATTGGAGGAACTCTACTTGGCATTTAATACTTTTGTAAAGTTAATTAACTTATACAACTTTAATTATTATATTTTTGTTCACTTATCTTGCCTCCTTGTGTAAGTTTTTATTTTATTTATCTCTGTTATTAAAGTGTACACTTCCCGCAAATTCATAGCCTGTGCAGGAAGCAATATGCATCTTTGCTTCTTTCCTTTCAGTATTACCTGATTTACTTTACGTGGCATGTATTTCTTCGCCATCCAATACATTTTTTGGAATTTTATCTACTCAGTTTCACCGCTAAATGCGGCTAGCTAACATATTTTCCCGTCACATGCGGGTGTCCAGTTTCCGATGGCAGTGTGTAAGGTGTTGGAGTGTCGCTAAAGCAAATCAACAGGTAAGATGTCGTGCAGTGCACCTTAGACTGCGATTGCTCCCTCCTCTTTACCTTGCCTTTTCAGATGGTTTTCAGTATGGTTCGTGCCCTCTTGCTATCAATCCAGTCACATAACGCCCCGTCCTCGGTCGCCTGCCGTGAGAAATCCTTCCAATACGCCACCAAGTGAAACACATCATAACCCACAACTAGCTGTGGCTCTTATTAGGTGGTTTTGCAACCCGTACAAAGTACCTCCTTTGCCTTTCAGACCTCTTGGTCTAATGCGAACCGCGTATGATCCGGACACAGAGGAATCGAGGACCCGCAAACTGAAGCATATTACATAAAAGTATTGTCCCCCACCATGAACTATTGGCATGGCTAATTGTGGGAGGAAAGAAATCCCTACTGGAAGGTTGCGCTTGGGGACAGCAGCTAAAATGCATACCATCGCACGATTAAAGCTAAAAGATATGTAAATTGTATGCTGGCTTCAAGAAAGCAATAGGGTTTGAGTGTGATATGCATGTAATGCTCCCATGTTAAGCAATGGTTGAAATACGCATAAAGCGCCGAGGCTTATTTCATCACCGTTCGCCATGTTGGATGTCACATATGGGTTTCGTCATATGGTTAGGTTTGGCGTGAAAACACCACTTAGACCGCCCTATGCACAACGACTGTGTTCCACCAGTCTTTACCGCGAAACTTCATAGTAAAATATAGACGAGAAAGAGAGAATGTTCATAAAATTATTGTTTGTTTTTTCATTTCCTGCAATAAAAAGGATAGCATGTTACTTCAATGAATTCCCACCTTTACTGTGGTTCTGTATGCAGTTAACTAAGCGAACGATGTATGTTGTGTGAACGCAAAATAAGTGCTCTTTTGCCACGGATGAAAAATGGTAAAAGCGGACGATTTAGAAGAATGCACAATTTCCATAGTGAAAGATGTAGATGTATACGGCTGCAACCCGCTTAATAGACGTATAAACTGAGCTCCCACAGCCGGCGTTTAGCAAGTACGGCAGAAAGCTGCAAAGTACCTTACATATACAAAATCTCAAGAAGCGCTCATTAAAACAAAACTTATTCTTTTCCATGAGCCCGCTACCAATGGATGCGCGAAATGCGGTGATGTGACCAAAGAAAATGGATCAACTTTCCTCTAGTGGTGCATTTTCCTTCGAAAATAACACAATCCATTGGCATAATAAATTGATAGTTTACTAATGGAACCAGGCACCTCAAGGTTTGGCAGCGGTAGCCGGTGAAAAGCGCAGAATTCGTACATAAGCTACGGAGACCCAAACTTCAAAAGTGTCGAGGCCAACGAAACGTTTGTATTTATCCCTGCTTTACTGTTCGGAAAGATAAACACGATCAAAAGTAGTTGTTAACGATATTTCTTCTCCATGCATGAGCATGGATGTTATGTACAATTTGATCTGATCCCACGCAGGAACAGCATCTAGCGCTTGTCTAGAAATATACCTATATTTATTTATTTATAGTGCATCCGGTAATTCGAAGAAAAGTCATTACATTACGTTGTTGCCTACTTTTAACTGTCAGTTAAAGATGGTTGCACATGCCTTTTCTTATATCCTTGTGAAATAGCGACCGAAGGAACACGACCAAAGTCAATTGCTGATCACTGCTACTCTCGTTCGTAGCGCCATGATCCACTCATTGTTTTACTTTTGGCAGCTCTGTTTATCAGCAGCTATCCGTCGTAGGCTTTATGCATCTCTGCGCATATCCGGAGGTGGCTGGGAGGCACTATTTCATCTCTCTAACCTTTCTTCGCTTGGAGAGTCTGTGTCATATCCGTTTGTTGGCTAAATCTGGGACACCGTAGGTTTCCAGTGGTAACTAGAAGGTTCATCCGCATGCCATTGCTAGCCACCGATTCGCTCCCGCTGGAGCCATTAACAATTCATCCTCGTACCTTGGTTGCCTCTTTTCTGCGGCAGCGCGTTATTGTAGGTAACCTGGATAGTTGCGCCAGCAGCCAATCAGTACGTCTCCAATTTTCACTCTCTTGGATCATTTGCATCACATCCCACCGCTGGTTTGTTGTCAGCCTCTGTCGCTGTAGACATTCAACAGTATCTAGAAGGCTTACTCCGAATGCCGTTGCTAGCCACCGATACTCGATGTCCTAGCGCCATTATCCGTCGTTCTTCTTATCTTTTTCACCTCTTTGCAGCGATTTGTCGTAGGCTCCATGCACCTCGGTGCATATCTGGATCTCGTTAGGATACACTCAGTCTCTCTATCATATATTCTTTTGAAACGTCTGTATCGCTTACCTTCGCTAGCTTTCTGAGGTATTCTGTGACACTGTAGCTATCCACTGTTCACCAAAGGGTTTAATGGAATGGCTACATATAGCCACTGATAGTCGCTTCTAACGCCATTGGCTGTCGATCGTCTTAAACTTCGGAACTTCTGTTTAGCAGCAGCTAGTGGTCGTAGCCTCCATGCATCTCTACGCATATCCGGAGCTTGTTAGGAGCCCCTCCATATAACTGTTACCTTTATTCTCTTAGAATGTCAGTATACAAGCTTTCCGCTGCTTTACCACCAATTGACTTTTGGATCTCTCTAGAGACAAACTATTTATTTTTAACTTTCTTATTTTTCGCTGCCTATCGTATTAGGCTGGCTACATGCTGTTCATACACCATTCAATCACCACCAGTCTCCTAACTTTCTCTCCTCTCTCTTCACGCAATTGTTGCCTCATATTAAACTGATACTTCGTGGCTTACTTGCTAGTACAATGCCCTTGTCGCTACGTAGAAGTTAGCAATCTACACATACGGCTATTGATCCTATAGGACATTCAAAAGGTACTTTCAGCACAATCCTCGTTGCCCAGTGTACATGATTTTGTCTCAGCTCTAAATGTTGTAACATAAGACTTTAACAATGTTTAGTTCCACGCGGGTTCTTGCGGTCTTCTCTCGGTTATCCTTTTTCTCCGAGGTCAGGAACTTCTTGGAGTTCTGAGATTGGACTGAGGAACAGTTTTCCCCAAGGCGGACGTAATAACCGACAAGGTGGTTCATGGAGCATTGCTGTATACCAAAGGGACTAAACTGAAATCACCACCACAACCGTGGTCCAGCATGGAGAGCTGGACGAGTCTTCACACTCCCGCAAATTATACATCTGAAAAATCCAGACAGCAGAAAGTTTGAAACTGCTTACCTGAACACACAACAAGACGTCTATGCGTGATGTCCCCATCCTCAACCAGCCTCAACAATTATGGCGGCCCTGATCAAACTATCGCTCCAGCCAACAGAGGAACTTGGAAAGCAGTTGACTGCGAATAACAGAATATGAAATCTGTTGTCTAGCGGCTATGCCAGTTATACTAGTGTGCACCACGCTTTAAGGAATCGTTGCAGGACGTGGTGGGTTTTTGCTTGGCAAGCGTTCGCCATATAAAAGACCACAAATGCCTGTTTACGAACACTGCAACTTGGCGGATGTGACTCGCCACTGTATGAAGTCACTGCCAACAACTACATACTGGCATCTCGAGTACAGTCATATTTCAACTTTACCCAACACGTGCAAGAATACGATATTCTCCGTCTACATGTGTCGTTCCATTGCACTTATGGTGCTTTGACTGTTTGCAGTACGCACAGTTGAACGCAAATATCGTTGTGAAGCACAACTGCCTGTAAAAAGCCTTGGTCATACCTGATTTGGTTTGTCTCTATAAATTTGAGAATAAACTATTTATTTATTTATTTATTTGGAAGCTGGCCGTATGAGCCGCCCCTAGGCCGCCGCCTGGTAGTGACTGAAATTCCTGCGGTATAATGATAGAAAGATTAGCTGATCGGTTGCCTGGCATTGTTCAGAAGTTCGTAGAGAATGTGACTTCCCAAGCTGCCATTCCTTAAAAACGGTCTTTAAATGCACCAGCATGCTAAAACGCATGACAACCTTTTACACAAAATGAGGAAGTTACGGCAACTTTGGTGTGACCAAGACATATTTGAAGGATAATAAATCAAGCTGGTGGGTAGAAATATGCCCTGCCATGTTTCTTTGTTGAAAAGTAAACAAAACGCCAGCGTCTTTTCGCGAGCCCAGTGTAGCTTTTTAACCTTCAAAGTGCATGTCGCGTTAGGGGAGCCAGCCTTTAGGATCCAGCATATGGTAGTTAAGGCTGAAATTAATGTCGTTGAAATTTTTGGCCTTAATATGCTAACTAGTAATGTGATACAGGGAGTCGACGACGACTGATACGGTAAGGTATAAAAATAATACCCAAGCTGTTACGGAACATATAGCTAGCACGGCACGAAGTTATACCACCTGGCTACAGGGAATAAGTCCGGTTTTATATAACAAATGAAGGTGAAAGGGTAGGAATAGTGGAAATGGTATGTCTGTTGCCGGATTCACGGCGGGTAATCAAATGCACCAACGGTTACAAAATTAAGTGTCGTTGTGAAGCAAATATATCGAGCAACCCGTAACTCCATTGTACACATGTGCTAAATGCATATAAATAAATAATTGTTTTTTACGTCATTGCGTGGCACCCCTGAAAAGGCATGGTACTGGTAATAAAAACACGTGCGATCAATATAAGAGGAAAGCGTTGCAAGTTAAGCAGTAACATACTGAACATATATATTTTCGTATATACATAGGTTGGTGCAAGTGGCGATGTTGTGTAGAGTTGTTATTTTGAATGCATTTGTTATTTTCTTTGATGGATTCGCCAACGAAGGAAAAGTGCAAAGAAAAGTGTCGAAGAGGGTGACGTTCGAAAAGTATGCAAGGCTCTATGTATAGGTCCGCAGAAGTAAGCTTATGAGGGCCGAGTCATCTACACCATGGCCAGGTGTTGCTAAACATAGCTTTATGGATTTTATAGGGTGTACGCTTGCTAGACGATAACCTACCACGTCCTGTAACACTGCCGTCGAACCATTCGCTTGAACGAGGTTGACGCGAAACACCCAACTGATAGCATTTGGTGGTTATGCAGTTAAACACCTTGTGGCGAAATGCACCTTATGGCTGCAGAAAAGAACGCGTCACTACATACGTACTAGGTGTGCAATCGTTTACAGTTGTATATTGGTGATGTTAGTTACCCCCTTCATGCCAATGGACGTGTTACACCAAACGTCTGAAACTAAGTTTCTATCGCAGGTTAATTATGACACACAAGTGGGCATTTAACGCCGCGGTTGAAACATATGTGGAGGTTTAGGACTAAGAAACACGCCGCCATGGATGGTAACGCGAGATGTACCAATGGATGCATTCACCAAATTAATGGATACACTGTGAGATAATTTATCCCAAGGAAACAACTTTCAGCATGGGATGCTAAATAATGGAACACCTTTCCACCATGCGCACCACAGACCAAGGGCACCGGTGCATACGGTGGCATCATTAACACCAGTCAACGAGCGTCTATTCATAGCACCACAAGCCCAGCGTACCGATGCGTATGGTAGCCTGCATAAGTCTTAAAACACTAGTATCAGGAATGCTACTAGCCGAGCCTCTATCCATAGCACAACAGGCCCCGTGGACCAATGCACTTTACGACTCACATCCAACAAATATCATATGCATGATGAAACGGCAGTGAGCGTTGTGGTTCAATCCCATAAATAGTGTTCACCTAAAGATGGCAAACCTTTGCTAAGCGTCACGTAGACACAACGGATGACCAGTGTATGGGGCAGCATGAACATGGATAAGGTCTACCTGAAAAGTAGGAATTGTGCTACATTAATACCGCAACCAGGCTATGGCTGCAAGTATTGCCGAGTCTTTCTCCTATCCACTGCCGAATGTTCCACCTGTGTATATTAATACATGGATATCAATAGCTACATGAAACACCTCAGAGGACCCACTTGTGGCTACCACCTGGCTAGGGAATCAACACAGATCCTTGCACTCGTCCGCGCTTCGCAATCCGGACACACTAAAGAAATCCGGATAGCTAAGTTAAAAATACAAGTAACCTAAGTCGTCCGACTTCACTAGCTCCAAGCACTCGCGGGCCACTCCGAAGAAGCCAGGCACACAGTCATCGGAAACGAATTGACGAAACCTGATAGCAAATAAACACGAGGATATTTGATTAGATGCAGCCACGTCATTATCACATCACTGGTCGGCAGTGCTCCAGGACGTGGTGCGCTTTCGCCTGGCAAGCGTTCTCCCTAAGAAAAGCCACGAATGTCTGTTAAACAGCACCGCGACGGGGCGGACGTAATTCGTCACTCACTAACGGTACTGCCCCCAACCACGTATTAGCAAGTTGCTCGATACCACATGTTACAAGTTCTTAGTATGTAGCCGCACCCATATATCCACTCCTACAGGTTTTATCAGTTATATGCCACACCTCTTAGGAAGCCTGCATGGCTTTTTCCTCAAGCTGCACTCACCTGACCCGCCCTGCGTACAGAACCTATGCGGTCCAGTACCTCACTGACATACTCCACTCCAATGAGCTCCGTAATACTTAACTTTACATCCCGTACTCTGCGAGGATGGATTTCATTCAATCTTTGGGCCGTGTGTGCCTATCCTTATGGTTACATCTGTAGTACTCCTGCTCTTGGTTCTGCTTGTTATGCTATCCTGTACAAGGTTGTACTATTCTGCTCATGTTCAAATGCTTACCAAGCTTTGTAAAGAATAAAATATTCATTTATTTATTTATTACTTGCTTCTGGTTGTCCAATGAGAAGCACACAACAGTGAACCAGCGGTGGCTCTAAAATGGCCCCAGTTTAGGTTCTCAAATATTTGCCTTCCACTGATTAGAGGGAGTGCCCAATTTACCCGCAGGTCACACAGATCTTTACTTTCTTCAAAACTGATTGCACCGGTTTGGACTCCAAATTAGTGCATATCCACCAGATGATGGCATTTCTAGGGAAAATTAACCATAAATGAATACTGAGCGTTTACACCGATTCCACATATTTATTCTATCCTGGGGAGCATGTTAAACTCCCTCGAAACACAATACGCAAGCTCTGAAGAATGGTGTATTGCAACGCGTCCCGGGCACACATGAAAACAGCATGCATGGATCTAACGCATTTCTGGCCAACTGATTCCAACGGTAGGAAGTCCTGTCCATCCACGTGGCAGGGTTGTTCGTGCACCAAACGGCTTTCCAACATGTGATTACTTAGAGGTAAAAAGGTCATTCATTGGGGTGAAGCAACGAATGGTTTCATTGTGTGCCACTACTCTAATGTGAGCCACGTGCACTTGACTCAAGACTTCATTACTACGACTCAACCACACATCTCAACTTTATGAGGTCTGTCGAACTCACTTACCTGGCCGAGAAGGTTAGATTGTTGCGCCCGATCGCCCCTATCCCAGCTGCATTGTGGAAATGTTTTAACTCTGCGGTTGGTGGATCCAATTACGTTTGGCAAACTGCAGGGAATGCACTCTGACTAACAGCTACATAACATTACATAGTAGCTTCTAAGCATTCGTACTCAAATTTATTGCATATTTTACCACGTATTACTATGCAAGCGTGGAAAGTTTTCTTTTTGGCCAGTCATGTTGTATTATTTATTGCCGCAATTGTTGACGGCTGTTGTGGTGTACCGGAAAATACGCATTTTCAGTAGTTTACAACATTGGATTTTACGGTTGTTTTAAGCTTCGAAATGTCTATTTATTTCACGGACTGCATGTCCGTTGACAAAATGCGTTTGGGTGGGTACCTTGCTGAACGTATTAGCACTCTGGCTGATTCGCTTCCTATTTTCGTAGCCTGCCCAATATATGTTGCGTTCAGTCGTCCCCGACTTCTACACTGTCTCGTATTTGCCACGTCTTACATGCCCTTGCTTACCGACTAGTATCCCAGGCTACCCCCAACAATTGGGGCTAGTCGCTGGGGTCGGTGTGGTTGCGCCAGCATAAAGCTGCTTAGATGCTTTGGTTTCAGTCTCTGGCTGGTGCAGTTTGATGACGCGGTCTGCTTGATCTGCAATTGCTGTGAGTGCCAGGGCACTTGCCACTGCAAATATTGACCATGACAGGCTCAACGGCGTTAACCGCGTATGGAGACGGCTTATCCTCTACATAATCCATTGCAAAAAGCAGATAAAAAATGTGGTAGGTGAGAAAACAATATGCTCACAAGTAATAAATCACAGAATCACTGGAACGAGCTCACCTGGCTGAAAATTCAAGATGGTGAACGGCGAGCTCTTGAGCCGAGCCTGGGATACCAGTCGGTAATCAATGACACGTTAGACGTGTCAAATACGAGACAGTGTAGAAATCGGAGGCGATTGAACCCAACGTATATTGTGCAGGCTACAAAAATAGGAAGCGAAGCAACCAGAGAGAAACGGTGCAGCAGGTTGTCACTAAAACGCTTTTTGTCAACGGACGTGCAGTCAGTAAAGCAAACGGACGTTTTGAAGGTTTAACAACAGTAAAATCCAATGTTTCAAAATACTGAAAGAGCGTGTTTTCCGGTACTCTACACCGTTGTCCGTGTTTAGATAGGTAGCACTAGTAGGAAGTTAGAAACGCTTCTGACGCTTTATGGTTTCCTTTTTATATCTGCCTATAAAACAGAAAGCCACTTTATACGGACTATACATGTAACCGTTATCCATAGACAGCCATTTACTCGCAAATAACTCGCAAAATACTAACTTTAGCACAATGACATTCCCCAATAAGAACCTGCGATAAAACTTGTTCTCATTAACCTCCTTATTGTCTAATTTAGCAAAAGTCTTACTTTAAAATAGGTTTAATTTATAATGGGCGATTTATTCAGTTATGAATTTGGCACTTAAGCTCACGTGTTAGTCCAAATAATTTGGTTAAATTTTACGTTCAGTTATATTTGACTAGATAAGTACCCCAATTTATTTAGTCACTATTGTTAGGAACTGTTTTATTGCTATGCGTTATTACCAGAAAGTATTTTTGAACTGTGCGTCCGACACCGCTGCTCTGTTACTTCTTCCCGCGAACCTACCAGTTAATAGTATCACTGAATGCGGTGAAACCGTCCAAAGAGCTCGGAGTAAAATTATCTGAGAGTTGGACTCTGCTTCGTTATGAAACTGTGTATAAATACAGCAAAATCGCGACGCATCGCTGCCAGACGATATCACGGAGCTCAAAGGTCGTCTGAGGAAATCCAGACGAAAAGCACGGTAGAATCGGCGCGCTCGGCGCAGTAACGCCCTTTAACAATATAGCTGAAGGGCCAGCGCGATAATTAATACAGTCGGCTTTTTAGTTGTCAAAGCCACCAAGTACTAAAATGAGAGCATATAGTTGTTCCCTCAGTGCTTTGCGGCATCTGCGGACAAGGCGCATATACTCGCAACGTTTTTATTAGCCAAGCAAGTGCGCAAGGTCCACATATATGTTAATCTTACCACTTGCTGGCTCAGCAGTTAGACAAACTCTCGGAATATGCCACCATTTCTTTAGTACTTGGATTTTCTGCAGTTTTAGAAGATGGAACATAAGCTTGTTAAGCTTGTAGGGAACGAAATTATACTACAAAGGTTTCAATCCACTAGTAAATGCGGAAGCGTTTAGAAAACGTCAACGCAAGTCTTATCACCGTTGTGTTCGAATCATAGATTGCACTATATTTGAGGCAAACGTCGAGCAAGATGGAAATAGACATTCGATATTAATTGTGCGTCTAATATCCGCCTTGCAAGCGGAATGAACAACTCCGTACACATGCAGAAGCTGCACAACCAATAATCAGCCCAACGGAACTCAGGCAACAAAGATGTCTATCTTAATCGTTAGTTCAAACAAACTGTATGAGCGGTGTCATGATATACCTGACGAGAGAAAGGACAACGTGTGGCATTTTAATAACCACTACATAAATCCACTTAGAGCATAAACTGGTAAGGCAACGCACGATATAGCTAGTTAGGGAACGAAAGCAGCTAGTTTGGTGGGGAAGGACCCAGAACGTCCTTAAGGTATGCGCTTGGGATCATTCATTGAGCGAGCGCATGAAGGTTCCGGAGCATTGGAAGCGATCGGTTGAGCAACGGAAGCTAACAATTCGGGATCAGTCAAAGTAACGAGAAATACACCATAAGCGGGTTTGAGAAGTCAATACTTAGAACTTCTTTCGATCCATCCCTTCCAGGATGAAATACTGCGACTTCCGTGACCAGGCTTTAAAAGGACTTTCATAAAGGGTTGTTACGAACTTGCGAACTGCATCCATGCGAATGAAAAAAGGACATGTGTAAGTCCGGATGATGTGTTATTCGCGAGCAGTAAAGTGAGTAGATGAAGGCCGAATTGTTCGGAAGTTTGTTTGAGACGTCGGGCGTTGGACACCGTATCCAGTTCGCCAGTGATACGGGCATCCGAACTTATTTTACCTTGCAGTGTTAGCGTGGTGTCACATACGAGCTCGGCAGCGCTGCCTTTAATCTTTGCTTTGCCGGTATTACGAATGCAAAGAAGAACGACTAGGATGCTTTCAGACAAATTTGATTCAGGTGAAATAGCTGTGCATCGGTTTTAAGCTGTCGATGGAAATTCTCGACAAAGTCAGTAGAAGCGGGAGGGAAAGCAATTGTCCGAAGGTGGGTACTACCCAACAGGCGATAATGTTCACTGAACAAGGTGGAACTAGGCTTAGATACTTGATATGTATTGAGCATAGACAGCACACTGAAGAAGGGACACTGTGAGTCGAAAGATGAACGGGCAACCATTTCTGCAAAGGTGCCACGTAATGTAATAGCATGCGGCCAAATAATAACCTGCGCAACGTAAGTCAGAACGAAGGTGAACTTCTCCGATGGAGGAAGCGGTCCGACTTTGTCTAGGTGGACATGTCTAAAACTTTCCGGGGGCAGCTAGTGTATCTGTGTACTTTGGTGCATTGGCAGCTGAAACTGTGCTTAGCCCATTGACGGACATCGGAGTGCATGCCAGGTTAGAGGTAGCGATCAGTATGTAACCTCAAATTGGGGCGAATGCCAGGATGCAATAGTATATGAAAATACTCAAAGACGGTTCGTCGAAACGTCTGGGGACACACTGTCTTGGCTAACTAATAGAGACGTCGCAGAGAATCCTTGCTCCTGTGTGTAACACGGGTATTTGTCAGAATTTCAACATAGTATTCGAGCGAAGCTGTGCGGGTTCAGGCTCCTGGTTCTGGGAAACGATCAATTTTTATTTCTATTGGAGTAGACAAAAGGTGATGTATGTGGGCATGTGAAAGTGCAGCTGCGACCACGTTGTTTGGACCGCCGAGGTAGCAAACATCGACACAGCATTGTGAGAGGTAATCCAGGTGTCGCATCTCTCTTTGAGAATAGCTGTTGGAAGCGGCGTGAAATCTGTAGACCAAAGGGTTGCGGTCCGTCAGGATTACCAAACGCCGGCCTTCAAGGATGTAACGATAGTTTTCGATGGCCAAATAGATTGTCAGAGGTCCGCCACCAAAACTGCTATATCTTGTTTGTGCCGGTTGTAGCTTCCGAGGAAAGAAAGTCAGCTGCTGAATCTCATTGCCAATAAGTTGTAGTAGTACTGCACCGGCAGTGGATTGTGGGGCTCCAGTCTTGAGAACGAAAGCAGCTTTCTCGCTGCCACCCAAGTAGCTCAGGGGTGGTACCTGGCTTAACTACTGCCTGAAGGCAACAACAGCGGTTTCAGCTTCTAGTGTAGTGGTGAACGTCTTTGTATTAGCGTTAAGTAAAGCAGTCAAAGGCTGAAGAACGGCGGCACAATTGTCAACAAACCTTCCGTATTAACTAATCATGCCAAGGAATCGGCGCGGGAGTTTGACGGATTGAGGCAGTGGATAGTCCATGGTTACCTGAGTTTTCTCAGGCATGGGACCAATGCCTTTGCTATCAATTTCGTGACCAAGCAAACCGACGCTATATTGACCAACTAGCCTGTTGGCGGGATAATGCTTATCCCGTGATGATAGAAGCTTTCGCATAGTTGTCCAAGGTGAGCCAACCGCCATTCTGGCGTGGCACTTGCTATTAGGACGTCGTTGACGTAAACAAACACCAAGTCTTGGCTACGGAGGATATGGTCCATTCAACGCTGAAAGGACTGTGCCGCATTGCGAAGGTCAAACGACATATGAAATAATATCGTACAAGCCAAAACTTGTGATAACGGCCGTTTTACCAAGGGCTTAAGATGGAATTAGAACCTTTTGGTACGCTCGAACAAGGTCCGTTTTGGAAAGGTGGTGATTCCCGGACAATCCCAATGTAAAATCATAACGATGAGAGTTGGGATACCTGTCGGGGTTGGTATCGGTGTTGAGTTCATTGCATGGACGCCAATCACCGGACGCTTTTGGTACAACATGAAGCAGGAAAGCCCAACAACCATTGGGTGGGCGGATGATCACAAGTTTAATCATATGCTTGTACTTGTTAAACCGCTTGGAGCTTGTCAGGTGGATGGTGTCTCGGTTTGACTGACATTGGTGTACCCGTTGTAAAGATATGATGAAGAACCTGGTGTTTAAGCTCGGTAGGTTCGGCATTCGCACAGACCAAAGACGGAAATTGCTGCATCAATGATGAATACCGCCTATTGTCTAGCACGAATACTCGAAGTTCGACGGCAGTGACTGGGGCGAGATGGCGACAGACAGTGAGCCAAGTGTTGTCAATCCGTAAATTCCTGCAACGTAGATCACCATGAGGCCAAAGTAACTAAGGAAGTCGATGCCATTTATGGGTTTTTGGACAAAGGAGATTGTGAAGCTAAAAGGAAATTCGCGTGGTAAGCCGATGTTTAGATGCAACAGCTTCTGGCCGGATGTCGCGATGTTGCTCTGGTTAGCCTCCTGTAACGTAAGGCCGGCTTGTTGCAGAGCGCGTTTTGCCAAAGATCGTATAGCTCTGATCGCTGCGCTCGTAGCGACCCTAAAAGGAGGTTTAGCCTTGGTGTCTAACATGTACAGAAGACGACTGAGGTATTGGACAGAAACCGCCGTCGATAGCACTGGCTGGCTTTGGCATTTTCCGATTGCAAAATCAAGGTCACTTTCGGATAATTGCATCCCGGTCGACAGTTGCGTGCTGCTTTACCGAAGCTATTTGTTGGAAGCAGCAATACGACCGCTAACGTGAGCATGCCGTGCAGCGGCATGGACTACGAGGGCTTCTTCGGTTAACAGTGCGTTTACGCCGCATAGCATACATGCTTAGCGCCAAACGGGAGATACGATCGAAGCAAACGTAGTGCTATGGGATGAGCTAGCTGCAGTTGACTCACCTATGTGCCTAAGAGTATTAGTAAAGAAACATACATGTGTTTTGTCCGCAGTTACTGCGAACATTTCCAGTAGGATATCGTCACTAAGTACTGATAAACGCATTATGATGCTTGCCAGAAGGTATTTCATCTAATCGGCGGAGCATTTAGTCGTCGTTTCGACGAACCACCTAGGAAAGGCATGCGCCTAAGAAGCTGCAATGAGGTGCGACCGCGAAGCTCGACGCCGGAAAGTAGCTGTTGCAGACGCGTCTCATCAGACGTAGCGTTGCGGTTAAGGATAGTTGCTTTACATTTATCATACTGTGCTTCTGCAAGCATAGAACCAAGGATATCAGTTACCTCAGATGCGACGGAGACAGGTAGGCACGAGACCACGTATAAAAAAAGAAAGCTGGTGAAAGGATCTCACGACTTCGGAAAGTGGCTTCTACCTGAACAAAAAATACACGAGCCTAAAAATTTCAAAAGTACGCATTGAGAGTTCGACGGATTTGTCACTAAAAGCACCCTGGATCCGTGCAGGTGTGACTAAGAATGAATACCTGATAAGAAACTATAAGGCCAGGACACCAGGTTGTGTAGTGGTCAAACGGATACTAGAAACCTTTCAGTCCCCTAGTAAAAGCAAAAGCTTTCGGAAAGCGTCAACGCATAGTTTAATCATAGTTGAGTTCAAAACACAGATTGCGCTATACCTTAGCCGACGTCGAGCAAGATGGAACTAGATGTTCGCTATTAATTGCCCTTCTAATATCCGACTCGCAAGCGGACCGAACGACACCGTACCCACGCAGAGGCAGCACGGCCAAAAATCAGCACGATGGAGCGTGGGCAGCGAAGAGGTCTACTATAATCGATAATTCGAACAGACTGTACAAAGGATGTAAAGAGAAACTTGATGAGAGAAACACACATGTTAAAAATTATTAACCGCTATAAGTGACGCTAACGTTGTCATTGCTATAAGCACATTAAAAGCCATGCGCATTGGATGTGAGACCAACAATGGAGGCATGGTAAGTAGCGATAATTATGCCACTATTAGCGGGAATACATGGCTTCACTAACCACTGCTTGTGGGGACAATGGAGGCAATGAAGGTAATAGTGTGGGCTTGTGCATTGACGATAGCGACGCTTTGCTACCATACATAGGACCTTACTAAACCGCGGTCGTGGAAGCTTGGAAGCGGAGAATGGAAGCTCTTTTGCTGGCGATAACGATGCTACGGCCGTGAAACCTTTACGGGTTCACTAAGCACCAGTCGGGTGGTCTGTACCGCCAACAACGGAAGCTTGATCCCCAAAATTAACTTGCGTCAGGTATGGTACCTCCATGGATTTGGTAAATGCCGTTCATGGCGAATATTAAGGCAACTATGGAAACACGTTTATTGGCGATAGCGGTGTCACTGCTATGGCGCCTTTACCAGCTCACTATACACCATTCCTCGACAGACCGAATTCCTTTTTCTTGAAGCGCCGGTTTAATGGGAATCCTTTGACAAGAGCAGCGTGGTTGGATGGTTGGGAGCCAGTCAGAATGGTAGCACACTTAACTTACGGCTAGTTCGAGCGACACTAACGCCAGTGCTGCAGTTGGCCCAAAAACTAAATGTTATACTCAACAGAATGAGAAAGGGTATACAAACCTCAATGTTTTCTTTGCTTCTGGATCACCGACACCTATGGTCCACTCATCTCTAAACCATGCGACCATACTTCACAACTGAAGGCTTGCATCTTTTAAACTATGGGAGACAAAATTAACGCTGCTACGATGAGTAAAATCTGTAAAAAGCTACCTGAAGGCACAAAAGCTTTAAAACAAGTGACAATGGAAGTTACTCCAGAAGTCAGCCTCAGTGGCTGCAATTAGCCATAAGTTTCAAAAGTAACCTATTTCATTAGAATTTAATAAAACGTGCAACGTACGTACTTCGGTTATCTCCCAAAATCACATATCCAGTTGGAAGTAATATAACTAAATGAATGAAAGTATATTTCGAGCCTTGGCTACAAGCTGTGTCCTCGCGGGGTCAGGTTATAATGTACAGTGCTCACATGCTTTTGCATGGGCAAACTTGGAGTTAGGGTTACTTACCCTTGACCACTGGTGCGTCGCCAGGATGGCGGTACTGTCTTTTGTGGTACGTACTAGTTGAATAGGCGATGGCTTAGGCAGCCTGATAATTGTAGACAAGTTTAACGCCTTCCGTCTAATAGAAGATGGTTTACACCATCGATCAGCCTGCTTCTCCATATTTTCGGCTGCATTGCTTTTCACAAGGGCCCGGCTGGACACAGTCTAATCACCGTACACCGCATCTGTGGAAACCGTCTCTCTATGATATTCCTTGCAGCTCCAGTAGTCATTTTAAGTAATTTACGATGCCGATAAGCCGTGGGCTGATGGAAAGAGGGAAGAAAAGCGACTGCATCAGAAATGTCGGAGAAAAAGTGATTTGTAATAATTTCTAATAAAAAATGAACAAATTATAAAATAAATATCTAAAAGCGAACGGCAATTTGGCATAAGGGAGCAGAAATAATTAAGGTAGAATAAAACAAATATATCTGATTAACCGATGACTTCGAGCGGCAAACTCAAATAGCTTTAAGCGCAGCAAAAATTAAAAACCAGTTAGGTAGCGAAGGTTTGGTATAAAATTAAACCTCTATATCTTCGTCAAAACATCACTTGATCGCTGTACACGATAAGAGCAAGCGTATTGCAATTCTTCTAGTATCTCGCTGGTCCTGGAGCGACAGCCAATATCGTAGCAAAAATTATGCTACCAATGCAATATAACTTTTCAAGTGAACACGGTGAAAGTAGGATACCTTAAAAAGTGGCTAAGTGCTATTGAATTTTAATAAGACTGCCTATCTATACATATACAGTATAGCTCCAACATATCAGTATTTACCTTGTACGACGTAGGGCCTGAAAACCTATTTTCTAGCTTGCGTGGACGAATAGGTGAAGATATACAAGGAAATGCTCAAAAGGCACTACAGAACGTTTTGTCTGCTTGAAATTAAGTGACTTTGTAATTAGACCATGGTCAAAATACCTCCGTGCGTCGCGTTCGCAGGCTAGTTGGTCAAATATGCCACTGTACACTTAAACCCCCAAGCTTATTTTACTTTAAGCGGTTGTGAATAGTGTACCGAGTCCACGTGGGTCTGGTCTGCGTGGATAAGCCAGAACAGCTCAATGTCCATTTGCCTCGAAAGCGCCTGTAAACCCATCAATTGATTGTACAACTTCTCCATGATTTATCAATTTAGCTCATTTTATGCATCCGTATACATGGACCCTTACTGACACTAAGTTACGTACGCCTATCGTCAAGTGCGGTAAATTCGAATAAGTTGAATATTTTTGGTTGGCTATTCAGTGTTGCTATATTGCTGTCATTAACCTTATCTTACCGTTTGTGGTATTTAAGTATAGCACACCGTCATCCTATAACCGTACATCGGGTTTCCTTTTGACTTTCTGTCCAAGTCGTCGTTCGTAGCGTTGTGATATTGTGCTCCATTTTTCTGTATCATGGTACCTAAACGTCTTGCAGCTGCGGCGTAATAAACGAAGAGTGAAATCGACCACATTCTCCACTGTTAAAGTCAACTCGGCTTTAGATGACGTGCGCGATGTTCAATTCATGGTCCAAATTGACAACATCGTGGTGGACAATAGTTCCGTCTCAGTGATTGATGATAAACAGGATGAAAATCCTACATTGATACCTGAGATAGTTGCTAGCATTCCTTCTCAGAAATGCAAGGTCATGCTTAATGACCCTCTTACTGAAGCGAGGCTAAAAATTCACGCACTTGAAGATCAAGTGAGTTTGCTAGGAAGCGACATAATGAACATCAAGGGGGCCTTGAAGATGTTGATGCCCCTAGTACATCTGTCGGGCATACAAAAATCTGAAAGTTCTTCAGACCTAAACCAAGCTGGCATGCTCTAGAACATAATTGCCCAAACGGCCAAAGAGCGCTTGCTTCGCGCCAGTAATGCCATACTACTCAATGCCCCAAACCGGTTTCCACCTGGAAATTTCCTAAGTAAGCTTCTAAACGTCTGCACATTGCCGCTGGGTTGCTGCACAGCTAAACGCTTAAAAAAGGTTCCCGGCCGTACTTGTCGTTTCATGCTTAGATTTGTAGGTTCTGAGTTCGCAACACGCTTTAAGGTCTCCAGCTTTCTCCGCAAACAACAGGCTAACTTGGGGGCTCTACAGATCAGAGGGGAAATGACCCCCTACAAAGATCGATGGCGCGTATCTCTACATCATCATCCAACATAAAAGCCCGACCTGAAATTAAAGATGCAGCGCTCGTCACCTGCTCTACACCACTGTGCTGTTGATTTAGATGCAACACAACCACAACCACAGCTACAGGGTGTCTCCCCTAAAGTGATTACACCCAAATCCGACTCAGAACGAGCTACTGCAACTACTGCAGAAAGTGAAACATTTAGAGCGTTATCGAACTGTGACTCTGATATATGCGATTCTGATACTGAACTAGCAATCGTGCCTATCGCTTCGCCCACTACTCCCGTCATCAGGAGCAAACACAACAATGTGGTTGCACCTTGCGGAAATCCACATATACCCTATAACGCAAGCCCAAGGTGTCTGCTACCCACACCTACAACGAACCCAGCAAAGATCCGCAGGACCCATGTAACCCAGTTTCACAAAATCGTTAACAAGAAAGAACCTAAGTACCGGATGGTACACGCCAACGCTTGGACTCAGGCGAGGCAGCCGGTAACCGAAAAACTATCCACCCCCAGATATCAGTCGTCGATGGGGTCTGTGATCACGGCTAGGCTACTCCAGCCACCAGCTAACCGTTACCTACTTGAAGCTTTCAACTTGGCAGCCCGCGCTTCGACTTACCAACGGTCAAGCAACGCACAAAGCTCGATGCCATCTGTTCCTGGACATAGTTCTTATGGTAATCCCCATCGAACAAGGAGTACCAAAGCTGCACACCCCACAATAAACAACCACTTCCCAAAACCTGGACAGCCCAAGTTCGTGCAGTTACATAACGTGACCGAACGCAACGCGGCCCCGTTTACCACCGTCCCTTTTTAGGAGACAATACAGGGTATGGTCCACAGCACCCAATCCATCAGGAGCTAGCACATGCTCTACTTTATCTCCGAGATCTCCCATGTCCATTACAGCCCCCTCCAAACCGCTGGTTTCAGCCCTTCGGGTAGTTAAAGCAATACCCAAGTTTCCTCTTGGCATGTCGATGGCAAATATTTAGCAGAACCAAACTTTGCCATCCCATGATCACACATATGCGCAGCGTTCACTTAATAAACGCAACTCTATCTTCCCCAACTCCTCGCTGCCATCCTCCTTTCCCACGAAAGCGAAAATTTACCCCGTTAGCCCGCAGTTCACGCTCACACATACCGATCCGCTTTCGTGGTCAAAGTGCATTGTTGATCCGGGCTTTCCCCCATTGCGATGTTCCATCCATCCACACTCGGTCCATCCTGGGGACCTCAGTACCCCCCATCTACGTCTTATCGCCACCACCACAACTCTGTACATGATCAGACAATAACCTACTGCATGACCCACATGCCTACCACAATGGTACTGCTCCCACTACAACAACCTCCTTAGGTGGCAGTATAAAACTTGCTACGCAAAGGAATGGGCCGCTAGACCCGTTACCTTACCAACCCTTTATGTTGCATTCGTCTAACAACTGGTTAGCGGACAACCTGTGGGCTCACGACAACGTATGCGGCCAGACACCTCAGTGCATCTCCCCGATCGTTGTGAGGTAATGACTGTAACACGTGCATTACCTTCACGTAAAACATCTGCTTCACTCTTTACTTACTCCACCGTTGTGACACGCAGGAATACTACACGTGATCCCGATTTCACGCTCTCTAAGGACGTATGCAGTCGAACCTGCAATATGCTCCTCAGCAATGCAATATCCATCAACCACAAAATGCACTACATCTGTCCATTTGTTCTTCTCTCCTCTCCACAAATTGTTCTGATCACAGAAACCTGGCAATCCTCAAGCACCTCTGACAACTATCTAAATATCCCCGGGTACACCACGTTCTGCAATGAGCGCACCAACCAACGCAGAGGTGGTTGCCTTATCTACTTACGGGATGACTTTGGTGCCTCTGAATTTGGGTTGTTACCAATTGGAGACCAAGAGGATTCAATCTGGATCCAGACCAACTGCGTACACTTGACCTTCTTATTGGTTACATTTACAACCCCCACATACCTCTAATACCAAGCTTAATGAACTAGTACACCTCTTCAATGTCGTCTCTTCAGTGTCCTCACGCTACAAGGTAGCAGGTGGTGACTTTAATATGCCACATATCTCTTGGAATGACCAGAGTGCACCTCAGAGATACAGAAGCTTTGTTGACACCATATATACGAACAATTGGATTCAACACGTACATGTTCCGACGAGGTTCTGTAACACTCTTAACTTAATTTTTACGCTTGGCATCTCTGATGCTGTTACTAGCCTTAAAGACAACATCCCAGGAAGCGAGCACAAGGTCGTTCATCTATCATTTACGCTCTCTATCTCACCCCATCGCTCAACTAGTCTAGCTGGTGAGTCGTGGATGTTCAGAAGCATTAACTGGGGTAACGTTTCTATGCTTGTTAGGTCAGCTAATTGGCATACCTTTTTCATGTCCACTGATGTGGACACAGCCACTCATGAACTCTACAACAACATCACCAACTGTCAAGAGGTGGTCGCTCCGCTGATGCACAGCCACAGGTCAAACCCGATAAAGCGTTCATCCCATCTAAACAAGGTGCTGATGAAGCTCCGGAAAATGCGTCACCAATACTATAAGACGCATGATTTCCTTATCCTCGTTTGCATGAACAAGGTCATAGACAACTGGAATGTAATCCAATTCCGTTCAGCACTCAATAGGTACCTCATCGTCAGTCACGTTTCTATTCTTTTAAGCATTAACAGACATGAAGACGAACCGTGGGAACTGGACCTGACCACATATAAGCTTCTTCCCCATCTGACCTCACACAACTCAAGTCCGCGCACAGCCACTCCTTAGTCTCTCCTTGTAGAGAGATTACTTTTGCAACATCTGTGACATCTACATCTGATTGAGTTTCGCCTCTGGGCTCCACCAGCAAGCGTTTTAGCTCACATTAACGTCTCCATCTCTCATTTGGCTTTTCTTATGATCTCTATCGCAACTCTTCAATAGTAGTCTTGGCACCGCTAGCTTCAGCGCACAGTCCCAATCTTTGCTAGATTCCCTTCGCTACTGTGCATCACATTCTTAAACCTTTTGGACCAGGCCGGTCTCTGAGGCTGCAAATGCCCATAGGTCCCAAGCCAAAGTCTCCTTTTTTGAGCACCAGCTACCATTGACCATGGTGCTCATTAATAAAAGCACAAACCTCAAGATAATTGTCTCCGTCTGCTTAATTATCTGTATGCTTGATCCCTCCTACTGAAATAGAAATTTCCGGCCTCGGTTTGCGCTTTGCCTCTTGGCTCCACCAGCAAGCTTTTTAGTTCACATTAACTTCCCCATCTCTGATTTGGCTTCTCCTTTGGTCCATATCACAATTCTTCAACAGTGGCCTTGGTACCGCTAGCCCCAGCGCATAATCCCAATCTTTGCTAGATTGCCTTCGCTACTGTGCCTCTCATTCTTAAACCTTTTGGTCCAGTCAGGTATCTCCGCCTCCAAATGCCTATAGGTCTCAAGCCAATGCCTCTTTTGTTTTGCTCCTCGGCTATTATTGACAAAGATGCTCATTGGTTAAAGTAAGAGAGTCAGACTTGTTTCCGTCTGATTCGTTGTATGTATGCTTAGTCCGAAACTGAAATTTCCGACCTCTGATTGAGTTTTGCCTCTCGGCTCGTAGCAACCCAAAAGATATTTCTTATCCTATGTACACTTTTATTACTCAGTCATACATTATTGGTTTTTGTTTTAATGCCGACTCTACGGCCATTTTGAACTACATCCGGCTCACCACTTGTCTCCACGGTGAGTTCCGGCACTGACGTACGCTCCCGTTGCCTCATTCGTTTTTCGTTCGATTGTAGCCTTCCGCGAATACAATCCGTTGTGTCCATCCTTCTGATTTTCTGGCATCCATACCGGAGCGAGAACACTCTCGGACTAGTATAGACTAGTCCTACGCGCAAATTTTAAAATATTTTGATCGTTTTGTTTTCGGTGAGTTTCTTCCGCGTCGTTTTCCCTAATCCCTGGTGGATCATTTTCCGTCCATTTCGTTTTTAAAACCATTCGGATAATTCATATACCATGTCTGACGCCGATGTAAAATCCAGAACAGGCGGCAGCATGAGTTTGCTCACCTTGGCTATTCCGGATTTTATGGCACACCAGCCCAGCGTCTGGTTTGCCATTTTTGAGGTTGAGTTAGAGAACAGAGGGATCTCTGCCGACCAAGCTAAGTACAACCAACTCGTCCCAAGCCTTCCGCAACAGGTGGTGACACTGGTTGAAGACGTACTGCTTCATCCACCGAAAGGCGGTAATTACGAAGCAATGAAGCAATTGATCCTAAAGGAGTCGTAACCCAGCTCACGTGCTCGATTGCAGCAACTCATTCGTAGCACTAAGCTAGGGGATCGCGAGCCTTCAGTTTTTCTCCGCGATATTCCCTAGATAGCTGGCCCGTCGTACATGAGTGCAGAAGCATTAAAAGGACTGTGGCTCCCACGCCTGCCTGACCCTCTTCATTTAATGCTCGTAGCTTATCAAGATAGATCACTCAAAGAGTTGGCAATTAAAGCGGCCGCAGCCTTTGAGAGAATCCTTAAGCACATGAAGGCATCCAGTAACATTTTCGCTACCTTAGCTGATAAAGACTTGAATACGAAAGCCTCCGCGCAAGCAGACCGCAGAGACGAAAAGATAGCCGCGCTTCGCCGTGAATTAGCACCAATGCAGTTAGAAAGACAAGGCTTACTAAGACCGCACGCCGACCACGAAATAGTCGCCGTTCGTCACGGTGCCTTTCAGTCCCGACCCCCACCGTACAGATCCAGGTCACCGCGCAGACGCAGTCCATCACCCCTCGCAGCCGAACCCGAAGTGCCAATTTAATGAATGAGTTGTGTTGGTCTCATCGCTAGTATGGTGATAACGCTCGACGTTGCCGTTCACATTGCGCCAAGTGTGGTGTAGTGGCACAGGGAAACTAGTTCGTCGGCACGTGAATGAGGCCCACGCGTCCGGCAGTGACAAAACGGGCCGTCTGTTTTACGTCAAGGATAGGCGCTCCCGCCTCACTTTCCTTATCGACACAGGAGCCGAAGTGAGCGTTATCCCTGCCAGCGCGCAAGACAAGCATTCGAAGCCCACGTACAATTTACGGGCAGCCAACGGCTCACCGATAGCTTCATAGGGGCAGCGCATGATGAACCTAGGATTAAATCTCCGCAGGGACTTTCACTGGATTATCAAGGTTGCGTCAGTACCTTACGCAATTATCGGCATCGATTTGCTTCGCCGTTTCTGATTGCTTGTTGACGCGGGTAGCAACAGAATTTTAGATGATTATACGAAGTTAGGTGTTGATGGTGTCCTTTCAGATGCCCCGATAATCAGCCCAGTATTTCGGATCGCAGACGCACCGTCCGACTACTTGAGCCTCCTCTCCGAACACCCGCGACTGGTTCGACCGGCTGCAGAGCTTCCATCAGCCACGATAGAGGTCGCTCACTACATAGTTACGCGCGGTCAACCAGTTAGCGCACGACCAAGACGGCTTGCTGCCGACAAACTACGCGCAGCACGAGCCGAATTTGACCACATGCTTCAACTTGGTATCGTCAGACCGTCCAACAGCCCATGGGCGTCGCCTCTGCACATGGTCCCGAAGAAGGTCGTGGGGGACTGGCGTCCTTGCGGCGACTATCGATCCTTGAATACGGTAACCACGCCTGATCGCTATCCGATCCCACACGTAGTGGATCTCCCCGCCAGTCTGGCACGTAAAAGTATCTTCAGCAAGATCGACTTGGTACGCGCATACAACCAAATTCCGGTAGCCGAAGCGAATATCGTTAAAACCGCCGTGACGACTCTATTTGGTTTGTTCGAGTTTCTGCGCATGCCATTTGGCCTACAGAACGCCGCGCAAACTCTTCAGCTTCTCATCGACCAAGTTTGTCACGTATCTCGCGCATCTCGATGACATTTTAATCGCAAGCTCTTCAGGAAAAGAGTACATGCGCCACGTACGAACACTTTTTGATCGTTTATCTCAACACGGGTTGACGATCAACGCAGAAAAGTGTTCGTTGGGTGTCGATTCAGTCAATTTCCTTGGCCATCATATCTCCGCTGCAGGCGTCGTGCCACTGCAGGCTAAAATTCAAACCATCATCGAATATCCCGAGCTTCATTATTTCAAACAGCTCAGGCGTTTTGATGGACTTGACAACTTTTACCGACGATTTATACCCAACTACGCCTCGCTGATGCAACCCCTCACGGACCTTCTCCGAGGGAATCTAAAGAAATTCAAATTTCCTACCGTAGCACGCGCTGCTTTTAAGTCGCTGAGAGAGGCTATCGTTAACATAGCTTCTATAGCGCACCACGATCCGGCCGCCCCACTGTCCCTCATTACTGACGCCTCGGACGTGGCAGTGGGCGCTGTTTTGCAGCAACGAGTAACCAACACGTGGCAGCCCTTAGCGTTTTTCTCCAAACGTCTGCAACCTACCGATTCTCGCTACAGCACGATCGGTAGAGAACTACTAGCCGTATATCTAGCGATACGTCACTTTCGACACGTCCTAGAATGCCGCTCCTTCGTCGTTTTCACCGACCACAAACCCCTGACTTACGTGCTCGGCTCGACTACCGACCGATACTCTCCTAGAGAGTCGCGCCACCTTGACTGTATCGCTCAGTTTACGACCGATATACGGCATGTGTCAGGTGTGCACAACGCCGTCGCCGATGCACTTTCCCGCATTCAAGCTATTTCCGCTGACGCCGGCACTGCTATCGACTTGGCAGCCATGGCCACAGCACAACTCAACGACCCTGAGGTTGATCTACTAAGCAGGTCTTCCTCATTGGACATACGACCCGTTCCACTGACATCAGCAGACGGCACTATACTCTGTGATTTATTTCTGGGCACTCCGCGCCCAGTCGTTCCACGCGAGTTTCGGCAGCCCGTGTTCGACGCGTTGCACGGCTTGTCTCATCCAGGCGTTCGTGCATCGGTTAAACTCGTAACCGCAAGATTCGTTTGGCGCAATGTTAATCAAGACGTTCGTACTTGGGCAGCTGCTTGCCTTCCGTGACAACGCGCGAAGGTGCACAAGCACACGCGAATCCCATTAGGCACCTTTCCGAAACCAAACGCACGTTTTCATCAAGTGCACGTGGACCTCGTAGGTCCTCTGCCGCCTTCAAAAGGCTATGTGTATCTGCTGACTTGCGTCGATCCATTCACTAGGTGGCCGGAAGCTATTCCCATACCTAACTGCTCTTCGGAAACAGTAGCGAAAGCTTTTATGGAGCGCTGGGTAGCTCACTACGGCTGTCCCGCCACCGTGACCATCGATCGAGGGTCACACTTCCCAGCAGCATTTGCCACGTTGCTTAAGGATTTAGGCTGTCGCCACGTCCAGACGACAGCATATCATCCGGCCGCTAACGGCATGGTGGAGCGTTTTCACCGCCAGTTGAAGGCAGCGCTATGTGCGCACGCAGATCCTTCATGGTCTGGAACGCTTCCACTCGTTCTACTATTCTTATGGCACACGGTTAAAACTGATTTCGACGCCACACCAGCGCAGCTAATCTACGGCTGCACGCTGCGGTTGCCTGGACAGCTGGTTGCAACAGCACCATGCAATTTCACTTTTGACTATGGAGCTTACACTGATCGGTTGGCTCACCAGATGCGTGAGCTACGTCCACCCGCTCCTCGATCGCAGAAGATACCCGTGTACGTGCCCCAGAAGCTGTCTACGTGTTCACACGTCCTTCTTCGCGCAGACGGTGTTCGACAGCCTCTTCCGTCGCCGAACATAGGACCCTTCAATGTGCTGCATCGTGCGAGTAAGGCGTACACTATTGACCGCGGTGGTCGACACGAAGTCGTCACCATCGGCCGTCTAAAACCCGCCATTATGGTAGAAAACCCCTCGCCTACTTCGTCTAGTAGTGCTTCGTAAGACGTCACAACTCACCGCACCAGGTTACAGCAATCTAGTGCAGTTCAACCAGACCACGATCTCGGTCTACAAGCCATCCCGACATCTCCTGAATCTAGGCCGCCGCCTTCCACGACTAATCGCGTGGTAGGGAGGTGCGTAAGCCCGTTCGTTTCTCCGACTATGTACAGTGTAAATACTAATAGATTTTTAGTTATTGTATATATTTGCCCCATTTTTGGTCGATTAACTTTTGAAAACAAACAAAAATATCAAAAACCTCTGTAAAACCTTTTTTGAAAAGATATTCAAAAACCAAAAAATATTTAAACACGCAGATCATTCGTTCGTTCTTTTTGGCGTTTTCTGCGCGTTTTTTCTATTTTCTCGTCTGTACCTGCCCCAACCCTCCCCTTCGATCGACTGGCCCCCACGAGGAATGTTTTCGAGGACCATGACGCGAACACTGGTCGTTTCTCCGCGGGACGTGTGTCGTTTTTCCGCGGGACGAATGTAGCTTCTTCGCCGGACGAAGGTCGCTCTTTGGGGAACATGGTCGTGTCTTGGTGGGAGAGGGTCGTTTTGGCGCGGGGCGGGGTGCGGCGGGAGGAGAGACCACTCCAAAGCGCACCGTTTGGCAGCAGCAGAGGTTGAGGTACTGTCGGCCTTTTTCTGGACTAGCCAGTTTTTGGAGCCAGACAAGCCCGCTCCAACGGCTCGCCGAAATGCACCCTGCCCTGCAAACAATAAATAAAAAAGACCGGACGGCACAGCGGATACAAATTTTTGGCTACATTTATTTCCGAATACGAACAGATACTTCTATGCGTACGAAAATCTTTTGCGAACTTCGATCCACAACCACTTGACTTCGAAGACTTCTTCCTTCAGCCTTCTAGGAGGGAAGCTCTGTAGCAACCCAAAATATATTTCTTATGCAATGTACACTTTTATTACTCAGTCATACAATATTGTTTTTTTAATGCCGACTCTACGGCCATTTTGAACTACATCCGGCTCTCCACTTGTCTCCACGGATTCGCAAACACATCCCAAAGTGGTTTTACAAAGGCGAAGAGAGGTCCAGCAACAGTTCCATCTTATCTCACCTTCTAGAGTGCAGTCATGCAGGGAAAGAAAATGATTTTAGAGTCATCTATACTGTTCCTGAACGTTTCACGCGCGGATTCCGGATGCATCTTCTGTCTATTGCGAAAGTTATCTACATCCGCCACTTCAAGCCAGAACTGTGCGTACAAAACAGTTTGTAGTCCTTTGCTTCTACCGTGGTCTACAACTTCGGCTATGATTTCCCCTGTACATACTTGCCAGTCCCAATGGCCCCGTGATTTATTGATTTGTGCCCGTGAAATTAAACATTCTGTTCAATACGCAGCCCAATCCGGCACATATAGCACTTTTTCCTCATCATGTAATGTTTGCGTCCGATGAGAATTACCGAACAGAATTCTTTACTCAGATTCTGCCTGCCTTGTTTCGTTCTGGTTAGTTAGCAAAACTAATGCGGCACGCGGACTGCCATGTCATTCGGCATGCGTGTTGCTGTTTTATAAATACTGTGTATGCGTTTTAAGTATTTGTAATCTCACGATGTATCCAAGCGGCAACCTTTCTTAATACTGTTGTTGCTTGATAATCATGCTAGCATGTCCGGCGTGCACGGGTTATATTTGGTACAGAACAACTTTCAACTCGCAAGTCCCATGATACCTGGTTATCGGACACAATCTCCTCATAGGTGCGAGAACGTACCATAGTCAGCAGACGTTTCAGAGTAAAACCTGTCGAGAAACGTTTAAAGAGGATATGTGTTTGATCGTCTCTGACAGGGAGCTGCAGGTTTGATCATGAGACTGTGGTGTTTCCTAATGTAAGGGATAGGAGTACTGGGTTTGACGACCAGTGTTTCTTCCTCTGCTTTGTACCTTCAGCTTTCGTTTGGTGTGGTCTTTTGTTCGATGGTTGTGTTGTGAGCATCAATCCACTTAAAAGGTATTTATTGTACAATGCAGCTCACCAGGTCTATTACGACTTACGCACACACTGAACACGAATACCCGCGGAATCCTCGACCGGATGCATTCTACAAACACACTCATAACTATATCCATTATCAAAATTTTCGTGCTTGCCTCCATGTTTGTAAACCCTGCGTCTTGCTGTCGAAGACCTATGGTGCGTACCATATTTTATCAATCATAAAGGTTGTTGTCACACCGTCGCAGTGTAAAACAGGGGTAAGTATTAGATGTGAGTGGATTCACGGTGTTTTATAGTTGTACTGTTGCTTCGGGGTAAATGCTGTTTTCTAAAGCTTCCAAAAGGTACTTGCCATGAAGTTGGATAAGCAGACTTACTGCAGTGCCTTATGTTCTTAGTATGGAATCCGTACCTTTATCCCACTAATGTGCGTTCCAGAACATACCAGGAACCTAACAATGGTCATCAAGGTCTGGCTAATCATTTTTGAGCCAGTTTCGACGTATGCCGAAAATGGTTTTAAGTTAGGAGCGCCTGTTCCTTTCATTGACCGCATAATATTTATATCATAAAATGTGACCTCTTGGTACAACAGAAGCCATAAAGGGGAGGGAGGTGTTATACTGTTAAAGAGGCATGGCCAATGTCAGATGGAACCGGAAGGCAAGGCACTGTTCACTGCACATGTACCCGGTCTTTCCTTTCAAAGTTTGGCCATTTGTGAAATATGTCAGAGGCCGACGCTCAGTTGTCAGCCATAATGTGCCGTACTCGCTGCCTTGATGCTACATAGGTCAAGTTGCCAAGTTTGTCTTGTAGATGAAGTTATATCCTGGAATAATCGCCCCAACGGTCCTCCGAATTTCCGTTAGTTTTACCTGGCATACAGTATTTTGCTCATTTGTAGCGGCGCCGACTCGTTGTAAAAGCCACAACACGGGAAACATTACGTTTGTTGTTCTGGACCTTTTGGTTGCTGATATCTCAAATAAATTCACCCACGGTCTCGCTTCTCCGTGAGTGCACGTTGCATTCGGTTCGCTCAACTCAACGAAAATACGAGCTTCATTTGACCTTACATCGTTTGCTACGATCCTTTTTACTCCTGGGTCTACTAGCATCAATCAGACGTTGCCAGTACTCAACTTACCACGCGCCCAAAACTAGTTTGTTTATCATCCAGTTGTCAACCTTGCAGCGGTCTTCGATGACCCCAGCCATAGAGAGGCTGATACCTTCTCTCCTACCCGGTGGGAAATTTCGAACGCACCGGGGCACCTTTCCCCTCTACTGCCTGTGGTAGATGAGAGACCTATCCATGCGTCTCTGAAGAAATTTGGCTCTAATAGGGTCAGTACACTCATCACATGCCCCTTCCACGCTATGCGTTTTGTGGACTGTACGTGCGGCAAGTTTATCGCAGTGGTCCTTGATCTATCCCTCAGCAAGGAGTAACACAAATTTCATCCCGCTGGACACTATCCCTTCTACGATGTTTACTACAAACTTCAGCCTGAGGTCGGCGTAAGTTCTTTCAACACATTCCACTGCGTCCACGCGCCGTACTTGGTGATCGTTCTATTGAGCACACAACCACACCCAACGAGGACGCAGGTGTGTCCAAACAAAAAGATGACTCCTTATGCAACATGATCGATTGGCCAACTACTCAGATATTGTGGTAGTGCAGCTAGCCAAGCAGGTTTCCAAAATGTCACTAATGTTTTTAGAAGCGGTTTGGTGCTACGAGGTCGTCCGGGAGCATGTATGCATGGCTTTGAATCAGCTCAGGCGCGCACACCATCAGCTTCTCGAAGCAACTCGAGCATCTGGTAGCCAGCGGCGCGACTTCATCGACTAGTTGGACAAAGAGCAATCTGTCGGTGGTTGTTGCAAAAGCGCAAAACAATCGCCAGCCTTCAACTCATTCAGCCGGCTGTCTGGCTGCTGCTACGTGGAAACCATTTTCGTAAAACGCTAGCGCTTGGCACTTCCACACAAGACCTACTGGACGCACTGATTCGATCGGTTGATACTGCATCCTTTGACTCTCGCACTCCACCAGAACAAAGTGTTTGTCTCAAATATCTGGACGCGCGGATTTTCGAGAGCGCTGGTCTTGTTCATCACATCATAGAAGTGGTGATTTAGGCGACTTATCACAAGCTTTCACGTCCACAAGCTGTGAACCAGCGATTCTCCGGCTCGGATCTATCGTCCACTCTGCTGGAATTGTTACTCACTATACGCCACGGTTTTGTGACCGCATTCCGAGCAGAACGGATTCATCAAATCGTCAGCAACTTATAGATCAAACGAATGCTTCGTTCAGAGAAAATGACTGGCAAATCTGATTCGGTGACCAAAGTCACAGTACGATTTTCAGCAAACGAGCAATGGCTGAAGGTTGTTGAGTGTAGGTGTACCAAACTAAAACAATGTGTACAAGGAGAAGACACCGAGGTCTAGCATGTGAATGTCATGCCGCGGAGTTCTGCCTAGTCCAGCATTTGGTCTCCCTTTTGGCTAAACCATACCTTGACAGTAACAGAATTGGAACTCCACACAGCGCACCCCATCTTGCCATCTGCTGTGCTTGCGGGGTGGCATAAAACAACTTCGTCTGCTACGTCAGTTCGCCCGAATTGGCATCGGTTTTGGATGTCCACAACAGCCTCTGAGCTTCATCTGAGGCATTTGACCAAAATGATTATTCTCCGTTAACCTAGCTTACACTCGACAATCTCGTGCGAAGGCTAACTGCGCAAGAAGATCTAATGCAATTTATCGAGCTCTCGCCAATTCAACGCCTACCCAGTTTTGCCTAACTGAGTGGTTTCCTAGCAAAAGAACCATCACATTGAATATTACTTTGGGAAGTTCCGAATAAGCAGACTGACTGGGATCATGGTTGAACTAAATCGGAGTACGGTGCCTCGGATTCACATGGACCGATTCTCTAAGTTGGAGCTGGTGCTGCATCTGGAGCGCCCACAAGCTGTTGCAGTGCCAACCTGTGCACAAAAATTAGTGACTCAGAACTTTCTTTGAGTGTAAAGGGCAGAGTGGACCAACAACAGAGCTTGTCCCATCTGACCTTGCCCTTTATTCACCGGCCTCTACACTTCAGTCTTCTCCGCAACATCTGTTCGAGTTAAAGTGCAGCCTAGATATACCTGGAACAGATGGCCATGTAATCTCCTACATGTCTTTCGGCGACAAGTTTTTCATCGCCTATGTTGAGGTTTCTTCCTACGCTTGTGAACTACTACAATCTCGCGGCACCGTTGCGCAGCAGACCTGGGTCGGTGTTAGAATTGAGCAAACGCTTGACTGTGCTGTTGAACGCTTGTACTTCGCTTACATTTCAGCTAATCCTGGGACCCGCGGCGCATCGATCTGCTGACCTGCAGTACCTATTCACTTGAATGTTGGCCCTGGCTTTTTGAAGTTTGCAGCTTATTTTGCTGTTCGTCTCAAGTCTTCAGTTAGACCTAGAAAAAGTAGGCAACTAAAGTACCTTGCGGATGAACCGGCCCGGATATATTTCCTTGGCACCTAACCGCAGTCAACAGGAGGCACTGAAATATGTAGAGAGCTTGTTTCGAGCACGCCGTGGGCAAACAACGGAGTCGTTATTCAGTCTGTTACCTAACCGTGTTCAAGAGCAAGTTTCTGTGTGACAACCTTGACCTCCCGCCGCCAGTCCGGAGTTTCGCGTGATATGTCGCGCATTGAACGGTATGGCTGACATGACAAAGGATTTGCAACCCCTAGCCATGTTCACCGTCTGGGCAGCCTGAGTTGGTGCGCGTCGATAAATTCAAGAATAGTTATTATTTATTTGATATACTGTAACCCACCTGGTCCGTGGGACAACTGCCTGGACATGAACGCGAGAACAGATACAACAACCACTACTGTCAAATTGTTCTCCATCTGCACAATGTTGGCTAGCCAGTAAGCCACCTCATGGTGCCAAGTGGTTGGTTCGGGTTTACCCGTTCCCGTAAGTGTTTCGGCGGTAGTGTTCCAGAATGTGGTAGTTTCCGCCTGGCAAGCGTTTTTCAAAGAAATAGCTAAAATTGTTCGCTTGCAACCAATGTGGCCTGGCGGTTGTGCCTCGCCAACAACTAAATTCACCCGCTCGCTTATCCGGAAAGTCGCTTTAAGTCCACTATCATCAAGCATCCTTAAAGCACTGGAGACACAAACAAGAGTGCAGGAAAGCGGTTACAACTTCGTTAACCACGACTACAAACGTTTACTAGCCCAAATACACGCATTTTATGTCAACATAAATGACAACCTTATTGTTTCACGGTCAATTACCCGGGCACACTTTTGGATTCTTAGCATGATCCTGCCTGTGCAGGCGTGCCTAGTGTAGACGAGAATAAACATTATATATTTATGACTGTACAACCTTTTCGACAATCTCGCTGAGCTCAACCATCTACAGTGGATCCTGATCAAGCCACACTCTCAGCCATCAAAAAGTACTTGACGCGGTGTGTCCGAATAGCTGCGAGATAGATCGGGCAGCATGCGGCCTGGACAGTAACACTGCTCAACTTACGGTTGACAACGGTGACCTAGGATGTAATTGGCCTACACCTGGCAAGCGTTCTCCCTATAAAAGCCACAAATGTCTGCTTGGCAACAGTAACATGGCGGATGTGACTTGCCACCAACTAACCTAAATGCTCTTTGTATCAGGCTGACAATGATCTCTACTTCACATACCACATATTCTGCTACACACAAGCACACATGTTTACATACTTACGTTAAATGTAGTCGGTCCCTCACTGGCAATCCATTGCTAACTAGTTTTCTTTTCACACTTACACTTTACATTTTCACGTCTCTGCAGATAACTTATCCAGAAATTTGAGAAAAGATATTGCGTGTAAACTTCTGATCGTGCCCGCATTGGGGTGCACCAAAAACCCCGAAAATTTTATTTTATTTTATTTACGTATTTTTAAATATTGTCTGAGCCGACTCTGGTGGTTAAACTCCGTAACATTTTATAATCTGTCGGACTGAGCTGTGTCTTTAACAAGCACTGCGCAAGTTTTCAGCACCAAGCGTTCCTGTTACGGCAGTCCCGCAACGTAAGCAGGAGCTAGGAAGCAAAATTATAGACAAAGACTAAGGCTGGTTTCTGGGAAGATCTGGTTACTGCCCCTACATGAAGAAAGCGGAGGGAAAATGCAGAATAAAGATGTCGGTTAGGCATAAAAAGCAAGTTGTATTAAACTAGTTGGATACACAGATGGGTGGACCCAACCTAATAACTAGCTCAAGATGGATCAACCTCCTTCTATTTGAATAATGGGGCACGTTGCCCGATTGCAAGCTGTAGCCGTAAGTTAGCCCCGTTCCAAATACTACTCAAGGCCCGTTGAGTAGCTACCGAACCACAGACATCAGCAACTTATCACAAATTTTGATCTTTGACAAAATTAGCAAGGATACCCAATGCACTTCATGGCGATCGTTTGCGTAGATTGAGTACAGCATTGGACCGTAGGCCGAACCATATAGCACACTTTATGGACCGCTAGCCTAAAGGAAAAGCTGCGTCTAAAGCGTACTCATTGTCCGCTTCCCTGAAAGAATTCAGATTTACTGTAAAAGTGCTTCCGGACACACTGTAGTAGCTCGGTTTCTGTGATGGTCTCAAGTGGGAAACTGAGTCAAAAGCAAACCAGGTCGATGAAAGGCAGCCTATCATATGAGCATTGTTCACTGCCGCCGACCAACTTTCACGAACTAAAAACCAATTCGTTAGACACGTAACTCTGGAACAGAATCCGGGTTGTTCACTAACAACAGACTAGAAATATACCTTTATTTAATTATTTACTAAGTAGACTAAATATATTTAGGGGACCATCCACCGAATCAAGCACTAGGTTTTCAAGCGGCTTGAATACCATGAAAGCTGCATTGACCGGCTCATAATAGGCTGGGAGCGTTGTGTCGCCATTTTGATAGGTAATAAATATGGCGGTTTCATTTCACATAGAAGGTTATACACAGCTGTCAGAGAACTTCTGAAACACTGTGGTACGTAGTCCGCTGGGTGGATTGTCAAACAGCTATCTCGTACTGCTAGTTCTTTGGTTCCGGCTTTCTTTGTTTCAACAAATAGTTCGGCGTCAATGTTCCAGGATGTGGTGAGGTTAAAGCTGGCAGGCGGCCTCCACATTAAGGGCCTCAAATGTCCCTTGTACAACACTGCCATTTGGCTATTGCGCCTCGAGACTAACTAAAGTCTCTGCCTCTCGTTTATCCGGTCAGCCGTATCTAATCCATATAATCGTAACTATCCCTATCTACCCAGGTGCCGCGAGTAACTGTGGTCCAATAGGCAGCAACACTAGTATTAACACAAGTAATGCAGCTACTTGCTTTCATGAAGCAGCAGGCATAACAATCCGGATATACTTTCATTAAATGCGCGATCAGTCTTTGTACTCTTAATGTGATCATGAGTGGATAGGTGTGCCTCACGT
Organism: Dicrocoelium dendriticum; assembly: GCA_944474145.2. NCBI lineage: Eukaryota > Metazoa > Platyhelminthes > Trematoda > Plagiorchiida > Dicrocoeliidae > Dicrocoelium > Dicrocoelium dendriticum. Next base: position 50,441,477 of record OX104060.1, read on the forward strand.
AGTCGAGGATAAGAAAGATATTTATTTGCTTAGTTATGTCCCCAAATATTGCTGACGCTTTAGATGAATTACATCACGCTTAGCTGCATCAGCAGGGTACAATAATATAAAATTTGAGAGCCATCTCCTTACACACGATTCACATGATCAGCCAAACGACGACCACGTGCAGTGCACCAGCCTTTTCCGCTGTTCTGGGCAAGTAATGAAGGGAAAACGAAAGGAAATAAAGGAAAAGCAGGGCTTACGGAATTAATTTGTAGTAGTAAGATGCAAAGGAAAGCTGCTTACTTAGGGAATTGGCTATACTAGACGAGGGAACGCTTAAGGTATTTAGGGGAAGAGTTTAACCTATAGACCAATGGCGTCAGTCGGATGTTTAAACTTACGACGTCAGTGCAGTTAGCACAGGCAGGCAGCGCATTCCAATAACTTATGACCCGATGCGTTAAGTTACTAGCTGCCCAAACTCGCCCGACTCGTGGTTTGTGGAAATTCAGTGGGTGACCCCGGATGGTCTGCAATTAAGTTAAGTGGAGCCGTCAAGTTATTGCAGGACCAATGTAGCGTCTTGGTACGCAAAAGCTGTGGAACAAGTCGAGCTGGTTTCCCATGTATTGCATGGAAAACCTATCCGCCTCATGTAGCATATCAAGTTACATTAGCTGCTCTACCCCGTGCATCAATTTCATGTCAGACGGCAGGACTCGAGCAACTGTAATCCTGTCATGAACAAGAAATGAGGCAAGCCTGTACACAGCACGCCAAGTGCGACCTTACAAACGACAAACATAGCGTGATGAACATTACAGTTGGCATGGTCCCGAATGCCTAGCGGCTCATTCACAACTAGCCGAACCATAGGTGAACAGCTGCAGTCCATTGTTCACTGGAGTTAAAATCGGGTAACAGCACTACTTTTGGGTCAGCTTGGAGTTGCACCCGCGGCAATTTATCGCCATCAAGCAAATAACGTGTCGGTGGGTCAACTGATGCTATACATAGAACTGAACATGGCGCGAGCTTCACGGTCAACTACCAAAAATGAGACCGGTCCTAAAGTTTATCCAGAGCCCAAGTTAGGATCAGTGGACCTCTCGGATCGGTTACTGTGAACCGAAACTTAGTCATCAAAAGCGTCAATGATGTCACTGTCAGCTCATCCGCATGGCTGCAGCTTGTACAGAAGAAGCGAAGGCGGAAAGCTGCCAAATGCTTCTGAACAGTTAATGGACCGCGCTTCCACTGCATTTCCTTGCTGGACTGCTACGGCTCAATGTTCCCGAGCTAACCACAAGTTAGCAAGACAGGAAGCACCCTTACAATTGCATCGTTGCGTAGGGCTGAGCAAACAGAAAGGTTATCAAATGTCCTTCGCAAGTGTCACTCACATGACCAGCACGCTCTTCAAACTGACCGGTCCCTAACTTACAAGATGTTTATCACCACTTTAAAATGCAACATAGGATAGCCAACGTTTAGTTGGCGGGTAGAAAGAAAATGCGCACAGACTACTCAAACAAATAAGTAAACAGTGGATAAATTTCCTCAGGTGCTTCGTGCAACAGGTTAGGTGAAGCAGCATCTACCTCAGCAGCTTTAGTGAGGTTTGTGTCCCGTAGAGGCCTAGAGCTACTGATGCGGAAAACATCTCCAAAGTAGATTTTTTAGGGACTTTAGACTGCAGGCTGATGTGAGGCAGCTAAGAAGCTCGAACATCCGCACCGGCATACTGTTCTCTGATACACAAGATTTGTCGCACGCTGTAACAGCAACAGATCGTTAAGGACTAAACAAGACCGGCATGGAAGGGTATGGGTTGTGTTGTCTTTTGATCCAATTAAAAATCCTTTTAATTTATCTGAGACTGAACGAGCAAGCTTAACCTCATTTTGTAGTCCGGCACCAGGCGGGTGATACTCGCAGACATTAAAAGTGAAGTGATAGCGTCCGAAGATGCATGCTGGAGGCGCGGAGAAACAAAATCGCAGACATGTAGTACGTCCGTTGCGCTGTGTACGTGCAGCAGGTTTACACTAGTGTGACATTGCTCCATTATTTAACCAAAAAGTGGCTGGTGAGATGGAGGTAAATCATATATAAATAAATAAACAAAGTGTATTTCTAGACGGTTGCTAGATGCTGTGCCCGCTAGGGATCAGTGCAAGATGAACATGAATCCCGTGCATTTGCACGGTGTGAGCATAAATAGATAAACTGTTTGTTCGCGTTGCATCAAGGTAAACCATAACAACCGTGAGCAAAAATGTGATTATGACCAACTTGCCAGTGTGAATTTGTGGGCTGTAGCTGTATTCAACGGCGAGTCACATTCGCTAGTTCGCAGTGTCATTACGCGGACGTGTGTGGCCTTTTATAGAATGTAAGCTTACCAAGCAAAAACCCCCATGCCCAGGAACACTACCTTTTCGAATGTAGGACAGGCAATGCTTCTGACTAACTGCTCGTGCATTCGATTATCCGCAGTCGGAGTAAGACCATATTTTTACCATGCTTGGCAGAATGGCTTAACCAGTTTCCGCCGTTGTTAAGGGAATTTAGTCCAATTTGGAAAACGGAGCTTGCATGCACTTTTTGGAATGACGTGACCAGTTATTCAATTATTCTGAACAGCAAATCGCTTTTTATAGGCCATGTTTCCAAGCAAAAGTTCTGTCCCATTTGGGTAGGTGGAGGCCTGCTTCCGTCGAGAAGACCGGTTGTAGGAACTTCAGCTTGCCGATCTGCTTGGTTCATTCAGTTTTACTCTGCAGTCTCAGAACTTAGGATAAAGGAGAAAAGGCGAACCAAAACTGGCATCCATGCGCATCAGAAGAAGGATCAAGCGATCGCACTTATTGGAACTAAGGCACTTAAATGCGTTTTAGCTGATCTGTACGTTGTGTACAAACAGTCAAATTGGACATTTTGCTTGCAGTACGGTTGGAACATGGCTACGCTGGACCCCACACGGAAGGCAGATTTAAGCGTGGATAGGCGATGAACATGTGGCGGTAATGCATAGTGACCATAAATACGTATGAAAAGGACGGGTAAACGGCAGGTAGTTCTTGTCGATGGTGTGACATAGGAGAACAGGGATGAGCCCCCTAGTGACTTGTGATAAAGCAACTTGGGAACCGCTAAAATGAGCTGAATTTATAGGTATGCGCTTGGGAGAAAAGGATAGAGATAACTAACCTAACAACGTAACGAAAGGTTACAGAATATTTCGACAACCAAGCAAAAGTAATTGAGACAGATAATCCAAAAGAGTAAAAGTAGCTAGATAAGCAGTGGCTCCTAGCAGGATGAGGACATGCACACAGACGCTTGGAGCTTACGTCGGCTCACTGCAGCTAAGCAGAAGTGTCGGATGTAAGACGAACGAAATATACTAACACTAGTAATGGCGTTAGTAGAGAGCTTCAGTGGCCAGAAATAGCCATCCGATTAAGACTATTGGTCACTAGTGTATACCTACACTTTCAAGGAATATGTTAACAAAGCAGTGATAATTTGTGCAGGTGGTCCAAGAGAATAAAAGTTGGAGGAATAGGAAGTGACTCCTTGCAGGCTTCGGATTTGCGCAGAGATGCGGGAACCCACGAAGGCTCGCCGCAGCTAAACAGGGAGTCGACTTCAAGATGAGCGCTAAATAATGGCGCTAGTAGAGAGGGTTTTAGTAGACAGCAATGGCATTTGTTTCAAGCCTTCCCGTTACTAGTATTTACCTACATTGTTTTGGAGTAGGTCAAGAACCAACGAAGATAAGTGATTCAAACGCGCCACGAGGTAATAAGATGAAGGGTTAGAGGTGGTGCTCATACTTGCTGGGAATATATGCGGCCTTTATGAGCAAGGGTCCGGTAGTCATGGCTAAACCGGTAGGCAGGATGCCAGACCAGCCATGGATATTTCCACCAATGGCGTGGTTCACGGGGGCCATGGTCTGAAAGAAAAGTGTTTGTGCATAAAGCATACGGTACTTCATTGTGACTGAAAAAGACAACGCATTTTAAGCTCCATCCGTGCCAAGTTCAAAATAGTGCTCGTCCTTGTCCAAGGAACTGTAGTACTTCTTTCTTGAAAGCTCATTGATTCCGCATTTCTCGCAGGCTTGAAACTAGTTTGCTCCAATGATTTACGTAAAAGACAAAAAAGAAACGTCAGGGTAGCTTCCTTTGCCCTCAATGGGGTAATGGTGTTGCGCCTGTTTCTAAGGTGGAGTTCTGATCCATTTCTTAGATTCAGATTTGCATTTGCTTCAAACTGCTTGAATATTGCCAGTTTCAAGAATGACGAAACGCGATTATGCGGTTTTGGTTGTTATTTCTAGATAGTCTGCGCGCCATATATTTGGACATTGATCAAGCCGAGCATTACTTACACAAACAAATAGTTGTGTATACTTAACGTCAAGCGTTATACGGCCCCATAATCATAAGCGTTCATTTAGTCGTATGAATTAGGGTAGATCTGAAGGACTGACAAGCATGGTCGCCAGCAGTAAATGGGGGTTGGGTACACCTGTAGTGACCTGGAGATTCCCCTGTTTGGCTGCCGCATGCTGCGTAAAATATTACAAAATCACAAAATTATATTTTCTCGATGTACATAGCAAATTAGCCGCTCGCCTGCTTGAACGTTGCTCGCGTTTGTTTGAGTCAACATAGCATCCGCCTTCGAACGGCGCGACGCTCCTCGGCTCCGCGGCCATCTTTGCTCTCCGCGCACGCGACCACACCTTTCCCTAGCTAGCTATCTTTCGGTGCCTTATTTTTAGCACTAGATAGCCTTTCGCCCACTTAATAAATTTTTCCTAGCGTTACCTTTGGTGTTCTCCACTCACCGGAGGTTGGCCTTATATCCGCGTATTTGTTCTAAAGCGTACCGATCCCGCTTCGCGCTTTATTGGTGACCCCGACGTGACGTAAGCTGTACCCTGCGGCCCAATGGAATGTTGCGGATTGTAGGGATATCCCGTGACGACTGTTGCTTGTGTGCCTCCATTACCACCTATCGACTGCGGACCGAACGTAATGGGAGGAAGCAACCCATTGGATTGAACCATTAGAGATGGATAGCCATTTCCAATCATAGATTTGTCAGAGTATACGTTAGAATCGAAATTCGAAACCAGCGGATGAGCCTCTTGTGGGAGAGTTGATGGCGGCCAAGAGTGAATGAGATAAAGATCCGTTGCTGATACCGGTCGTCCGTTCTTGGTAGTCACATCTGTGTCTCCCATATCCAGTCGACGTCGTTGACTTCGGCTCCGATAGCGACCGCATAAGACCAAACCAAGCACAATCAAGATCCACAAAAGAACGAAGGCGATCACCGCAATAATAAACCACGGTTCACGAGTCAGGCTTTCTTCCTCGGGTGATTCAGAAGCGCGCATCATCACGTTAGCTGCATCAAAGTAAGGAAGCAAAGGAGCTTCAGTCATCGCCTCACGACCATCATAAATTATCTGCCGATGTACCAACTGCTGAATAGTACCAGAATGGGTGGAGGAAGAGAACAGCTTTGCGACATTGTTTGGGGGTTCAGCAAAGATGTGAATAGGTTGGGAGCGAATCCCCTCGCCCCGACAATTTTCAGCAGCTAGATAAATGGTGTAGTTGGTCCATGCGTCTAGCTTTCGGATTAGCAACGATCGTTGCTCTGGTCCAATTCTGAAGTTTTGGTTGAAGGATGAGGAGGAGGTCAGTACCCACAAAGTATATCCAGTGAGGAATCCTCCCTGTTCCCATTCAACAGGAGGCTGCCAACTAATATCAAGTACGGTGCCATTTTGAAGCCAGCGAGCGAGCATGACTTTGGGAGCGCCAGCAGGAGGGCTGTCGTACGTCAGCACAGTGAAGGAAGAACTCTTTTTACTGAAGAAACGATTGGAGTTGACATGAGTTGCCATCGCTTCAAACTCCAAGGAATAACACAAAAAGGGTCGTAGACCATCCAACACGAGTTTGAAAACAGACGGAACTTGGAGATTCAAAGATGGAAAATGTTCGAAGTGTTCTTTGTTTAAAAACTGAGGGGGACTACGATCGAACGCCACATTAATTGGTGTCTCAATAATGCTACAGTGTGGCAGCTGATCGTGAACAGCAAAAAGGTCGGAGTCTGGGGAGCTGGCTGGAATAGAACAGCGGCCTCCTGAGGGTTTTGGATTATTTGATGTGTCTATTATGGTATAACCAAACTCGGCGTCAAGCTTCAAACAACTGGCTAAAGGTACCGCCCGGGCAGTAGCTCGAAAACCTAATAGCCTTCGCCTTTAAACTTTCCTAGCTATAGCCTTTCGCCCACTTAATAAATTTTTCCTAGCGTTACCTTTGGTGTTCTCCACTCACCGGAGGTTGGCCTTATATCCGCGTATTTGTTCTAAAGCGTACCGATCCCGCTTCGCGCTTTATTGGTGACCCCGAATTTTGGTCATTATCCGGTGAGTTTTCGCTAACCTTTCTTTTCAGATTTGGCCACATTTTTTCGCTAACCCGTCTGATTTTCACTTTTCATTTTCCGATTTAATCTTGCTGGCTCGCTATTTTGCTCGCTATGGCAACTGATCGCGTAGATTCTGACGTTCAGATCGGCACAGTTACGCTTCCTATCGCACCTTTTCGCGAGACTAATCCTAAGTCTTGGTTTGGTCAGCCAGAGTCGCAATTTTCTTTGCGTGGTATTAGGTCCGAAAAGACCAAGTTCCACCTTGTCGTTTCCGCGCTTCCGCTAAATGTCATCGATGACATTGATGACATTCTAGATCTTCCTGACGACCAAAAGACTTACGATGCAGTCAAGACAGCTGTTCTGAGACGAACAGGCTTATCCGATCAACAGCGAGTTACGAAACTTCTGAACGAAACCGATCTTGGCGATCTTAAGCCGTCTCAGCTACTTCGAAAAATGCAGAGCCTAGCTAAACCCACTTCGATAGGTCATTCTTTTCTTCGGGAAATGTGGTTGCAACGACTTCCGTGCGAGATGCTACACATCCTCTGCGCTAGTGAGGATGCACCTTTATCCAAACTGGCCGATACAGCCGACCGAATTTGGGAGTCGTACGGCCAGGTTTCGCAGGTCCAGACGAAACCAAACGACGATATCGCCATGCTTATATCCCAGATGGCAACGTTGACTCGACAATTCGCAGACTTTTCGGCCTCCAGACATAACCGCTGTAAATGCTCTAGGAGCCGTTCGCGTTCACGTTCGAAGTCTCCTTCTCGATCACCGGATAGAAACGGTTACTGCTGGTACCACGAACGCTTCGGCCAGCAAGCTAAATCATGTCGCCCGCCCTGTTCCTTCAAACGACAGCAGCAGGGAAACGGGCGGACCAGCAAGTAGGGGCGACGGACGTAGCTGGTCAACGCAGTCGCCTTTTCTTCGTCACCGATAGTAGAACCGGAGTTCGCTATCTCGTCGATACTGGCGCAGAAGTCAGCGTTCTCCCGCGTGATCCAAATGACCCGACCGAAAAGGTGACTAGTTCATTGCGCGCAGCTAACGGAACCATTATCCGCGTATATGGTCAACGCTCGCGCACGCCAAACCTCAGCCTCCGACGCGCTTTCAAATGGATATTCCTCGTTGCGGATGTTCAAACGCCTATCCTTGGTCTCGACTTCTTACGTCATTACGACCTACTGGTCGACGTTAAGCGACACCGTCTAGTCGACCGCCTTACGAACCTTGCAGTCATTGGGACTTTGACCGACACCGCGTCAATCAGTCCCGTGTACGCGACTCAACTTAGTTCACCCGTTGGGCAAACGCTGCTCGATAGTTTTCCGCAGACCTTCCGTCCTGCCGTCCCGTTGCCTTCCGCAACCGACGCCGCGACACATCACATCGTTACGAAAGGTCCGCCTGTGTTCGCAAAAGCCAGGCGCATGACCCCCGACAAGCTCAAAATTGCACGCTCCGAATTCGAGCACATGTTAGACTTAGGCATTATTCGCCCGTCTAAGAGCCCGTGGGCGTCGCCTCTACACATGGTGCCTAAAAAGTCAGGAGACTGGCGTCCATGTGGCGACTATCGCGCTCTTAATAACGCTACCGCCCCCGACCGCTATCCCATTCCGCACATTCAGGACATCACGGCTAGCCTACGTGGCGCCCGTGTGTTCTCGAAATCTATCTGGTTTGCGCTTACCACCAGATCCCTGTAGCCGAGGATGACATTCCGAAAACCGCAGTCATCACGCCTTTCGGACTTTTGAATTCTTGCGAATGCCTTTCGGTCTTCGTAACGCAGCTCAAACTTTTCAACGCTTCATATACTCTGTCACCAGAGGTCTCGACTTTGTTTATCCTTATATAGACGACATCTTGGTAGCTAGTTCTTCCGAAGAACAGCACGCGGAGCACCTCAAGATGCTTTTCGAGAGGTTAGCTTCTAATAGCATTACTGTCAACGCTGACAAATGCATCTTTTAGCAACCATCCATCGATTTTCTTGGTCATCGAATTGACCAGCATGGCATACGGCCGCTCGAAGACCGAGTCAGCGCTATTAAGGAATTTCCAGTTCCGACTACTTTGGCCGCCATCCGCCGTTTTAGTGGGATGATTAACTACTACCGTCGATTGCTGCCACGTTGTGCCGACTTGCTCAGTCCATTGACCGAGTTACTTCGTAGACGCAAGAACGGCAATGTCGGATTGACGCCCGCTGCAACCGAAGCCTTCAAAGCCTGCAAAGAGGCCTTGGCCGAAGCCGTTATGCTTCACCATTTCGACCCGAAGGCTCTACTCAGCGTTGCAGTCGATGCATCGGACACCGCCACTGGCGCCGTCCTGCAGCAATTCACTGAGGGATGCTGGAAGCCACTCGCTTTCTACTCCCGTCGCTTACAACCGGCAGAAGCCAAGTACCGCCCGTTCAGCCGCGAACTGCTGGCAGTTTATTCTACCGTGCGACATTTTAGGCACGTCTTAGAAGGTAATTCGTTTGTTATCTTCACCGATCATAAGCCGCTTATTTACGCCTTTCGAAATCCATCAGCTCGACACTCACCACGTGAGGTTCGTCAGCTGGATTTCGTGGCTCAATTTTCTACTGACCTCCGACATATTTCTGGTCAGAATAACGTCGTTGCTGACGCCCTTTCGCGCGTCTCCGCAATCCACACCGCTGGCCAGGCAATAGACTTACCTGCCATGGCTACCGCGCAACTAACCGACACTGACCGTCAGAACGTCAAACAAGATTCTTCGCTACGAATCACACCGCATCCACTGCCGTAATCTGATGGCACAATCTTGTGCGATACTTCTACTGGACGACCTCGACCCGTCGTTCCAGCAACCTTTCGACGTCTAGTTTTCGACACACTTCATAACATCGCTCATCCAGGCATCCGAGCCACGAGCAAGCTCGTATCCGTGAGATACGTTTGGCCCGGAATGCAACGCTACCTTAAGCGCTGGGCACGCGGTTGTCTAACGTGTCAACAGGCCAAGATACAGCGGCACGTGTCCGCCCCGCTTGGTCGTTTTCCGCAAGTCTCAGCTCGCTTCGCCCATGTCCATCTCTACATAGTTGGACCCTTGGCACCATCCAGAGGAATGGTCTACATTCTGACCATGATCGACCGATACACCTGTTGGCCCGAAGCCGTACCTATACCCGACGTATCCGCGGACACCGTAACGCGCGCTTTTGTTGAGCGCTGGGTCGCTTCACATGGCTGTCCAGCCACCGTGACTGCCGACCGCGGTCCGCAGTTCGAATCCTCGACTTTTAACGATCTCAAAGTCCTCGGATGTCAACGCATCCGGACTACCGCCTATCACCCGCAATCCAACGGCATGGTGGAACGTTTCCACCGACAGCTGAAGGCCTCACTTAGTGCCGCTAATGCACTAAGCTGGACCGAAGCACTGCCCATGATACTACTTGGTATCCGATCAGCTCTTAAAGCTGATTTGCACACGTCCAGCGCCGAATTGGTATATGGACAACCTCTTCGACTACCTGGGGAATTCTTTTCTGAAAACCCTAGAACACCCCGATACGACGCGAATTACGCTCGGCAGTTAGCCACGAGCATGCGCCATATTAAAGTAACCGACGTGCGAGAATAACGACGTAAATCGTTCGTTCCACAAGCTCTATTGCATTGCACTTACGTTTTCCTTCGAGTCGATGTTCTACGCAGACCACTCGAACGACCCTACGTAGGTCCATTTAAGGTTCTTAAACGTAAGGACCGCGTATTCGTTATCGACCGCCACGGTAAACGTGAAACTGTCTCTATCGACCGTCTCAAGGTTGCCCATTTGGAATCTGAGATCGACGATGACTCCTGTCCACCTTCGGACGAGTCAACGCAGCCTATGATAGACGACACGCCTACTTCCGATGCTACGAAGCATTCTCCGACTAACCCTTCCGACTCAGGTCCTTACGTTTCTATCGAGCCGAAAGCGTCCTCATCCGACAAAACTGCTGGATCGACAACGCCTCCGACCGAACGTCCGAAATCGACTAGGTCAGGTAGGCGGGTTCATTGGCCAGCGCGATTAAAAGATTAGTCTTTTCATTCTTCTTTTCCCGCTTCCTTTTTGCTTGTGGCCTAACCCGCCCAACAAAAACGTTTTGAAAACCCAAAAAATTTGCAAAGCGTTTTGAAAACCGCAAAGACTTTTTGAAAACCCAAAAAAGGAGAAAATCGTTTTAAAAACACAAAATGGTTCTCGCTTTATTCGCTTATCGCACTCGGTAAGTGCTATCGCCTTTTGTTAGCTCTGTCGCTCGCACTTGTTTGACGCTCCGCGTTTCCGCTTCTTTTTCATACCCCCGACACGCGGACGTTCAACGATAATCGAACGTTACGTTTGCGGACACTACGTGCTCAAACATCGTGTGCTTTGACACTACGCACTCGAACGCTACGAACATTGCCCCCATTTTGTGTTTTTGGCACCTGTAGGGAGGACATGGGTGGGAGCCCCCCTAGCGTCCGATCGCATTGCTTCTCCCCCAGCAGCTGCATCAGGTTTCACCGCCTGGTCTCGCAGAAGGCTGGCCGGCGACGGACAGTCCTCACGCAGATCGAAGGGTCACCTGCGGTTCCCTTCTAAGAGGGGGGCTGTGTAGTGACCTGGAGATTCCCCTGTTTGGCTGCCGCATGCTGCGTAAAATATTACAAAATCACAAAATTATATTTTCTCGATGTACATAGCAAATTAGCCGCTCGCCTGCTTGAACGTTGCTCGCGTTTGTTTGAGTCAACATAGCATCCGCCTTCGAACAGCGCGACGCTCCTCGGCTCCGCGGCCATCTTTGCTCTCCGCGCACGCGACCACACCTTTCCCTAGCTAGCTATCTTTCGGTGCCTTATTTTTAGCACTAGATAGCCTTTCGCCCACTTAATAAATTTTTCCTAGCGTTACCTTTGGTGTTCTCCACTCACCGGAGGTTGGCCTTATATCCGCGTATTTGTTCTAAAGCGTACCGATTCCGCTTCGCGCTTTACACCGTCTATGACAAAGTTAGCGGAATTAGCAATGAGTAGGTCTAAGATGGACTGGTTTTGACCTATCATGAATAACTAAATAAATATTTAGCCTCGGCAAGGCTAGGCACCTTTCTTGAGCAAGATCTGAGTAATGCGCTGGTGGACTTACCCGTATAATTAACCGATCCACACGTAGGCGTAATGGAGTAGTTAGTTATGTGGGCCCAAGTGCTACAAAAATGAAAGATGGAGAGCCTCTAGCGTGGCGAGGTACACCTGGGCAGGCAAAATCGAAATTGCACAGGCGAAATGGTTCTCAGAAAGCGGGGCGTAATGGTAATAATTACAGAGATCATGAGAGTAGAGTAGGCAATGGTATGCAACTGGTCCAGTGGTACGTTCGCAGTGCGGATCAGATGTGCTAAACATGAAGACCAAGCTGTAAAAACGTAGTAACAGTAGTGACAGAGCACTGTTTAAACACGTACGTGTAGGGGGATTAGGTCGTATATATGACCAGAACGTCTAAAACTTGGTATCGGTCAACCTGCCAATGCGTGGTAGACGGCACTTATTTTATGTGGATAAATAACTAAATGGTTTATTCCCGACAGTGCGGGACACGCCTACAAAGGCAGAAGCATAGTGCGTATACTCAGTACTTGTCACAAATGTTACTGTGTAACTAGTGTATACTGGTTATATTTTATGTATAAATGCAGGTGTATGCTTTGTTAACAGGTTGAGTGAATTCGTTACCACTGTGCTGAAGTTTTGGTTGTGTTCGGTGAATTCGCCAACCTAGGAAGAGGTTAAATAATATATTTGAACTGGCTGACGTCCGTGAGTGTGATAACCTCCTCCAAAAAGGCAGGAAGCAGTGGCTTTATTTTGTGGCCAGTCATATCCTTCACGTCACAGTGTGGTTAAGCAGCAATTTGTGACTTTTATAGTGAGAACAACCGCCAGGCAAAAACCCACCACATCATGGTACACTGCTGCCGAACCATTCGTTGGAAAAGGGTCTACCCGGAACCCCTAGCTTGCCCCAAATGGAGGTTATTCGGCTAATCAGCCAGCTGGTGGAGAAACACATACGCCAATATGCATTGTTTTTAAGCAGACGTTGGTGATTTGCTGTAGGGCAAACGCTTGCTAGGCGAGAACCTTCGCGTCTTGGTACACTGCCGACTACCACGATTTCACCTGTGATAATACACTGGCAAGGTTAACTCAAGCCCGGTTGTTTCCACAATTAATCAATGTCATATTTCGCCAAGGTGTTTTTGCTGGACGTGGTTGATTTCCTCAGTCGACCAGGATATTCTGGAGCTGGCGATACCCGGTTGACTCTAGTGAGTTGCTGTTTGTACACTCGATTTCCGAATTCCATGGTGGATTAGAAATGTAAGGCGTGGTAGCTTTGCAAGACTTGTGTTGAAGCCGTGGCCAGATCAGCGTCTCAGTTACGTTCTCGGAAGTGTTTCATTTAGACAGTGACAACTATATAAATCAACTGACCGGATGCAGCTACCTGAGTATGGAATCATGCGCCGCCAGAACAGGCTCTGGCAGAGTAAAAGTTGACCGACATCTTAACACCCAAAAGCCCAACAAGCTAAAACATGACTCTCCTTCTTTACGAGAGGCTTCAAGATCTCGCACAACTCCCTGCAATATAAGCCTTTGCCAAGGGGAGAACTAGGTGCACATTGACACCAGTGAGCTTAAACATAAAGGCGGAAAGTAAAACAGCTCGGGGCTCATCCGATGGTAAATAACAGCCGTAGCAAGCGCGCTATAAATAAATAACTAGTTAGCCTCAACTGTGCGAGACATGCCCAGGGAGGCATGATCCAATAAGTTCATTTGTGCTGACCTTTCACGGTAATTGTAACAGTGACAATCGGAGATTGTTCAGACGTACATGGCTGCAACGGTTCAAATAGGACAAAATTAAACATGGAGAACTCTCATGGTCGTGCGTTTGGGCACGTTCGTAAGGGCAGGGTCTGAATGCCATAAATTGCAGCAACCATTCAGGCATGAATATAGCATAAACTAAAACTGATACATTAGAAAAGCAATGGTGAAGAACAATATCAGCCGTGATTACACGATATGCTGGGTGCATGAAAGTGTAGCGTAAAGAACAACGGTGAATGCGCAGAAAGTGACGCAGCGACGAAATTTGCAGTTAAGAAGTGAAGATATGTCCCAAGCATAGTGATATGTGGTCCTGGCCAGCTTGACTGTGTGAAGTAATGGGCTGTGACTTTATTCGGTGGCCAGTCATATCTACGACGTCTCAGTTTGTTAAACAGACATTTATGGTTTTACTAAGGAGAACGCTCGCCAAGTGAAAACCCACCACGTCCTGGAACATTGCCATCCATCCATTTGAACTACAAACTGTAACTGGCAAGGTTTCTTCTCGACCAATTTTTGGTTCAGTTGGGCGCAGTCAGGATGCATCCATAAGTTCCGCTGGCTGATGCAGGATGGGCGAGGGATTGCTTCATTCATGAGCCTGTCACGTCCTGACGAATAACCCAGCTCAATCGGTAGGTAAACCATGACTGGAACATATTTGGAATGTTATGTATACCAAGTCTGTTAAACTGGATTGTCACCTTGGAATATCCAAAATAATATGTTGTTGAAGTACTATCGGAGTACGGTAAATGGCCAAACTCAATGGCTCAAGTCCAAAAGTGTAGCAAGTTGTCCTGAACAACGAAACACAATTCCTCCCGCGGTACACCGTATTGACTGGGAACACTGGCACCCACGGCCGAGCGAACGATAAAGTAGTGTGCTCTGCCCCAAAGGTGCGGTTAGTGCAAAGTATTTGTCCATCAATGAAAATGGCCGAACCCATTTCTTTCGGCCATAGTAAATGGTAACCTCCTGTTTTGGTATTTCCAACTTGGGCGCGTAGCATTGGCAGGGAAATCGGTCAGCCGAAATCAGGCGGAATGGTCGAGTCGAGATTAAGTGTCAGTGTGCGAGCACCGGCTGAGTAGCGTGAAAAGAATTGCCTAGCCTAACCTGATTGTTCAGGTATCATTTTAATGGCATCCATCCAGGGTAACGGATAAGCAGCGGCTCCATTCGGTAGGTAATAAAACAGCGGAATACTTATTCTTCCATTTCCACTTACGGGTGAATCGCTGAGATCAAAGCAATGAACATTTCCTCGGTTGCCGGCTCTCGCTTCTATGGAAATTTTGGGGAAAAAGCCAACAAACAAAGGCAGCCACACAAACGGACAACAAAAATGCGTCTGGAAAGCAGAAACATAGGATCATTTGCAAGTTTGCTTAAGCTAATAAACTTAACCTACACGTACCATTATAAATTAAATAACTCAAGCACTTGTGTTTCATAAAATTGTTTGGGTTGGCCGAACTATGATCGGAGACGTCTCAGTAGACTGAGTAAAGTTGGAGTGTAAGTAGCCAATGCGACGAGACTGATTAGTCGGTGGAATGAGAGTAAGTCGTTTAAGTAAGTTGACAAGACGAATAATGTGGGTCAGGAATATGGGCAGGTAAGGGATGAAAGAAGCAAGGCTGAATAAGCGTGACCAGGCCTAGCAAAGTTCTCGGTTTGAGGGTATGCATAACTTAGATTATATACGTTTCGGTAGTATGAATGCAGTCAGCAAGCAGAACATTCAGATGAGACTAGATCAAGGCAAAGCACAGAGTTGGCCGTCCAGTGCGAAATGTACCCGGAGACAGCGATAACGAAAGGACAATGTAAGACTGAGGTAGGCTTTAGTGCTAAAGAGTGAAAAGTCAACGAGACTTTCAAAGGTACAGGGAATGGTCCGTTAGATCAGCCGAACCAAGCGAGGCAACGTCTCTGAAAACTTAGTGAATGCGGATAGCAGGATGCCGATCAAGCGCGACTGGATTATTTGATGCGTTGGAATTAGGACGTACAATATAGGTGGAAAAAAGTCTATTACAGTAAAAGTGAACCAACCTAACAGTCTCGAGAGGTGAGGGCAACGTAGCTTTGAGCCTGCATTGCATGTACCGCTTAAGTCCCCATGGTATGGGAGCAGTCAGTGCGCAAAAGGCTGGTCAAGATGAATAGGAAAGAAGCCAAATAGGCTCTGGAAGTAAAGCACGCAAAGCGATCCGTCATGCAGAGAACGACTGACATAGAAGCAGTGTCTAAAAGAAGTGGTAGTGCAGGGGACCTGTCAGACGGAGCTGGCTAAATCGGCCCAATGCGACTGAGCAGATTACGTTATATAGGAAGACGGATAAAGAGCGTCCGTGGAAATGGAGAGGTAATTGATAGAAGGAGCTTAATTAATAAAAGGTTCGCAATTCCATCACTCTCTCGAGGTAAGGGAAACATAGCACAAGGTCAGCATACGGTATCCGGTTTGCACCTCCGTAGTCTTGAAAGCAGTCAGAGGAAAGTAGACTAGTCAGCTTAGACTGGGTCAGAGAAGGATACTGAGATTTAGCAAGCCAGTATACAGGAATGAAGGCAAGGAGCACAGGAAGGAAAGGATAGGGTCGGGGTGGAAAGCTTTACTGCTTAGGTATGGAAAAGCCAACGAGGCACCCGGGGTAATGTGGCCAGGGTGTTTGTTTTTCTCAAATTTGGCCGGTAACCTCGCAGTCGGAAAGCAAAAGACCAAACAGACGGGACTGGCTTATTTGTCGGATTGCAACTAGGTCACTTAAATACGTTATGAAAAAGAAGGAAGAAGCTCAGCGGAGATGGACAGATCAAAGATGAAAGTAGCTAGGCTAATAAAATATGAGCACGTACAAGAAAGTTCGGGAGGTAAAGGAAACGTTTGTTAGGTTTGTAGGGCCAAGATAATGTACGCCTCGGTAGTTTGTATGCACTTAGCATGCAGAGACAGGTTAGATGAGACCAGGGCACGGCAACACAGAGAGTTGTTGTGCAGTTAAAGAAATGCCATCAGAGGCCTCTAGAAGGATAGTGCAGGGTAAGTATTAGAAGGGCTTTATGGATAAACAGTGAAAATATTAACGATGGCAGGATATCACAGGAAAATAACAAATCCATCCGAGCAGGTAAACGTCAATCAGTCGGTTTTACCTGTACCTTCAACCCTTAGTCTTTAGCTTTAACTTTCATTACTTTACAATTTCATAGACCACTGCGTCCGTGAAAAATATTTGGCCTATGACATTTGAGGTAGGCCAATTAGGGGCATTTTACAGACCCAAGCCTTGTATAATGTCAAAATCCATTGTTACTGTCGATACACTTAATACACGTAACGGTAGCATAATACTTGTCCAAAACCTCGTCCAAATATCAGGTGTACATCTAGTTCTATGTACCTGCGTAGGTGGGAGTTGGTAGTTGAACCTACTTAATCCTGAGTGATCGCTACTTGACTCCGTCGATTCCAACTACACTCGATATGCATGTTGCAAGATAATGTATATATTTACATATGCAGGGGCTATCCGGTCGATGAAGAGACCACTTTAAACGTTATAGACCCAAGCATCAGGCATTTTGCTCTCCAGTTATCCACCCTTAGTCCCATGTACTTAGCTTTATCTGTTGTACATGTGCCTATCACTATAGGCAATACTAGTAGACAGGCGTCATGAAAACCAGCGCCACTTTTTAACCGCGTTTGCTACTAAAATCTTCGCCGTTCCAGATTCCATTTCACTGGCACGGAAGCTAACCAGCGACTGAGAGGCCCCTGTCACGAAGGCTGGATGGATATCCAGAAGCTCTGACCACCACTGCGCCTTATCGCGGCCGCCAGTGCTTTCTTTATCTTTCACTTGACTCCAAAGTCTACCATGCGTTATGCGTAAAGGTGGATGAACAACCAGCTCCTATTGTTTTTATCTACATTCCTACTCTTGGTTTACCTTATCACTCTTTGCTTAGGGTGCTAGAACGGCTCTTAGCAGGAAAACCACCAAGGAAATAGCTGATGCGACATTACAGTATTAGTTAACAATGCCAGCTGGATGAAAAGCACTGCAGATGCTTCAGAACTTAAAATTGGGGAGAAATAGCTCGAAATTAACCGAAGAGCTGCATACTAGTGTACATCAACACAAGAGGCATAATACTTCCCCATGTTCGAACAAGCCTGACCCCAGAAGTAGCGTTGGTGATGCTCACCAATGCAAACCCAAATAGATTGCATGCCCGAGAAGGTCTGCTAAATTTTCCGACACCCATTTCTTTAGTATGAGCGACAGGCTTTTCTAGTTTACCGGTGTTTTGACAGCGCCTTACGGATACAGAAAATAGGCTCTAAGAGATAAAACACGATA
Organism: Dicrocoelium dendriticum; assembly: GCA_944474145.2. Taxonomy (NCBI): domain Eukaryota; kingdom Metazoa; phylum Platyhelminthes; class Trematoda; order Plagiorchiida; family Dicrocoeliidae; genus Dicrocoelium; species Dicrocoelium dendriticum. The sequence continues at coordinate 50,459,271 of OX104060.1, forward strand.
TTTATTTAAACAATATGTGCGTTTTTCATGCCTAAGCATGCCAAATGATCCTAACGGTATCCTGTATCCTTCAGGTATACCTAGCTCATGCAGCCGTAGGGGCTTAGAGCCTTAGAGGCTTTAAAAAATTAAACTATGAATTACGGGTTTCACAGGTTTGCGCAGAACGAGTAAGCGTAGCTTTTCGGTGGTTCTGCCTCGGGATCTTACGGCAAGGTCGTTTGTGTGGCTCAATAGCCACTGAAAATGGTACATTGAGGCCTTCCGGCCATGGACTAATTATAAGTTGTCCTGCACTCAATTGTATATAGCATTCCTTGTGGATTCTCAGCGTTTCGCGACACTGTGGATTATTTGCCTATGTTTGTATGTATGCCAGAAATGTTTGTCTTTCGGTTAGTTACATCGTACCTGCTTACTTCGGGGAAGTTTAGGATTTGCAGACCGTTTTTAGATGGTTATGCCTATTTAGAACTTAAACCGCTTCCACACCTTTTACTTATTTCTGATATCTGCTTGCAAACCAGAGAGCCAATTTTAGCGAAAAACTAATGGCGTTATTCGTAGACTGCAACTCAATCGAGAATAACTCGAGAACTACTTTCCATACCGCATTGGAATTACTTTTAGTGGAATCAGCGGTTAAAACCTGTTCTGAGCAGCTTACTTTTGTACTACCGTTCGCGATATTCTAACCTTAGCATAGATTTTTCTTTTGCCCTGAGAGTTATTCAGGTTGACTTTTGGGTAGCGGGAAACACTTCTACCGCGCTAACTTTATATAGCGCGCTGTAGACCGTGGGATGGCGAGCGTTTAAAAATGTCAACGGTCTACCGTCGGTTTTAGGTTAAAGGAGAAAGCTATGGGTGATTTGCTGCTGTAAATGACAATCCTTTCCCGTAGCAACCCTAGGTACCAGAAGATGCGCGCTATCACCAGGTACTTAAAAAGATACCCACTCCAGATTAACATTCAAAATTACTAAAGGCTACATAGAGAAAACTGTCTGTAAATGGGAAGTTATCAACACAACATAATGTGACACCAGCAATGAATACAGCGTGTGAAGCGCTTTTGAGACAGCTTTTCCGCTTGGCTCTATACCATTATTAAACGGAGGCTTATACGATCTGTATTTACTGTGGGAAGTATGTGGTTGCTGGAAAATGTAAGCTTATAGAAGCCAGAGAATCATCCTGATGCATGAGCAAGGTTATTAAGAGCCACATATGCTACTAGAAATAAGGTAATTACTGAATTGATGTCGGAATCTTAAAGTGGAATAAAGATGCATAGTGTGGCAGGTAGACGAACTACCGTGGTTCGTAAAGCCATGTACAACAACCAAGTTAACGTTATACCTCAGCGAATGCACCTCATTAATTGTTCCAACTGATAGGTGAACGAGTCTTCGCGGATTAAGGTTGGTGCAAGCATTTGTTACCGGTATATATCACGTAAGCGGCATGTAAATAGATAGAACACAGCGAGTTACGGAGCCTACGGGGAACTCTAAATGCTTGAAAGCGTATTTTAGAATTGGCCAACGTAAAGGAAACTAACACTTGATCAGACCACATAGTCGTGCCACCTAGGAATTTATCAGTTTAAGTACTTACGATCAGACTGATTTCATGGTCAAAGAGAGATGGAATAAAGAAGCTTGGTACAATGGTTTTATAGTTTGATTATACTAGTCTAGTCACCGCATTGCAGTTAAATTCTAGTCTGTGGACGATTCTATATGGATTCACAAAGCCCGCTGGAACCTTCTAACAATTGGTCTATGTTAACCATGACATAGGTTGGTAGCGATTGCTTGGTCGCTGCATAGTTGTCAGAGGAGGATGCTACATATATTCACTAAGCCTGATGCAACCGTTTTATATTTGGTCTACCACAGGCCAGTCATGGCAAGCGTGTTTATTCTGATCCGTGGACGATGCTACATCGATTCACAATGCCTACCGCAACCGTTTTATAAGTGGTCTACTGTAAGCAAGCCATTGCTTGGTAACTGCATGGAGGATGATGATACCTAGATTAACCCTGATGGGACCATTTTATGCGTAGTCTATTTGACCCAAGCCTTCACTTGTTAGCTACATCCATCGCTGATGCAACAATTTTATAATTGGTACATCCTAGGCAAGGCAACGTTTGGTAGCTATATTCTGAAATTGGAAGATGGTAACTAGATTCAAAAACCCTGTTGCTACGATTAATAATTGGCTTATTGCGGCCAAGCTATCGCTTGGTAGCTCCACGCTTATCCATGGAGGACGGTACCTAAAATCACCTAGTCTGATGCAAACATATTTAAGTGGTCCATCTCAGTTAAGCCATCCATTAGTAGCTATAAGTGGTCTGACGGCATACGATACTTGGAATCACATAGCCCCATCAATCATTTTGTAATGTCCACCTCAGTTACGCCATCGTTTAGTAGCTCCATTACTGACTTACGACGAAGGTACGTAGAAAATCACGTAGCCCCATGCTAGCATTCTATGATTGGTATCTCTCAGATAAGTCATCGCTTGTTAGCTCCACGCTTATCTGTGGACGATGCTTCCTAGATCCAAAGTCTGATGGAACCATTGCATAATTGGTATACCTTAGGCAAGACAAAGCTTGGTAGCTCTATGCTGAACTTTGAATGATGGTACCTAGGTTCAAAAAGCCTGTTGCTACCATATCTCAGTTAGCCTATCGCGGCCAAACCATCGCTTGGTAGCTCCATTCTTACCTATGGAAGATGCTACCTAGAATCATCTAGCCGGATGCAACCTTTTAAATGGTCCATTTGAGTCAAGCCATCGCTTGGTAACTTTATTCTTATTTGTAGACCATACCACCTAGATTCACGAAGTCAGCTGCTACCAGTTGATAAGCGGTCTATTTCGGCTAAGCCATCGCTTGGTAGCTCTATTCTGATCTGTAAATGATGCTACCTGGATTCACAAAGTCAGTTGCCACCATGTAATTTACTGTCTGCATCACCCAATCGACTGCTTGGTGGCTCTTTTCTAAACTTTGTACGGCGGTACCCAGGAGTTCGTAGCCGGACGCAGCGCTTTTGTGATAGGTCTATCTAAGTTAAGCCATTGCTTGGAAGCTCAACTCTGATCTGTAGACGATGCTACATAGTATCGCCTAGTCTGTTGGAACCATTTTGTAAAGGGTCTATCTTAGTTATGCCATGAAAGGGTAGCTCCATTCTGATCTAAGGACAGCGCTACCTGGATGCACACAGCCCGACGCAACGATTGTTTAATGGTCTGTTTTACCCAAGCCATCGCTTTGTAGCTCTAAGCTACGGTAGGCCAATTATAAAATGGTAGCATGGGGCTATGTGCTTCCACGTAGCTTCGTCCTCAGGTCAGAACGGAGCTACTAAGCGATGGCTTAACTGAGGTAGACCAATTATAATATGCGTACCTCGGCTGTGTAATCATGGGTACCGTCGTATAAACTTTAGAATAGAGCTACCAAGCGATGGCGATTTACTTAGCTTAACGCAATTATTTTGTAGATGGTCTATTGCAGTTGTGTCATTGCTTGGTATCTCCATCTGACCTCTGGACGAACCTACCTAGATTCTCGATGCCTGCCACTAGCATGGTAGCTGTGTTCTGAACTTTACGCGATGGTGCTTAGTTTCCATAAGCCTGTTACTACCATCTTATACACGGTCTACCCAGCCAAACGAACGTTTGGTAGTTTCATTCTGAAATTTATACGAAAGTAACCAGATTCAGATAGCTTGATTCAAACTATTTCATAGATAGTCTAGTTCTGCTAGGCCGTCGCCTGGTAGCTCCATTCTTTTCTGTTGCTGAGGCCAGCTGGGTTTCCCAAGCCTGATGAAGCTGCTGTACAATTGCCTCATCTCGGCCAAGCCAACACTCGATCGATCCATTCGGTTTGCTTGGTCATATCATAGAGGTTTCTTGTATTGCTCTACTATGTAAACAGTAATCAATGCTCGTTCTCAATCAACCATGAGATTCTGCATCCATAATGATTGCCCATTTGCTTTCACTTAATGAAGGCTCTAAATAAGTTCCCATTATTAACAGTGTAACCACCGCATGCTTGTGCTTAGGCTGCACAGTTAAGGTTACTTATACTTCAATGAGCTGGTGTGTGGCTGGTGCGCCTTTCACGTCCGCCACCTACTCATGAGCACCTTGGATAAGGCTGAACGTCCACAGTAACTAGATTTTGCACTATTTTATAAATGTCCTTTCCGGGTACTATAATAACGATATATATACTGTATAACTTACTGATAGTCTACCACATCTAACTGGCTGTGTAACCCATGTACTGTACGTTCATAAACGCTTCCGGTTTCATCCCAGGCTCCGGAAGTTGACCCATCCTATATTGCAGGGCTGCGTTAAGTTACTCTCCGGCATTTCGCAATGGCGCTCCAGGAGCCCTACCACTGCGCTCAAACAGGCTCTGAAACCTGGTCAGCGCCTTTCCGACAAACGTTTCACCGTGTTACTCGTTGCTGCAAGTATAGCAGGGATTGCAATCTTCACCTCATGCTTCCAATCAACGTGCCGCCTTCCGAATTCAAACATACGCCGTATCATCCCAGCATGTGCGAACACCCACAAACGGTAAAATGGAAGAGACCTTCACAGAGGGCTTACGTTAGCCTTATGTTTTCTAAGGTCTATCCAACCTTTGACGTCCCCGCGGAACGCGTGCGCTGAAGTTTAACTTAATCCCAAGAACGATTGGGGAACGCTCAATCATGCAGACTGCTTAGATGAAAAATATCAGCTGGTGCTTAAATGCTCTCCGCTCCATGTAAACCTGTGCAGGGCTTCGTACCCGGACCGATGCTCTTCTCCGTAATTGTACATGATCTCCTAAGAGGATCTTGTGGTTGGATCCCTTATTGTTGAGGGATGATCCACACACTTTAGACCTAACAACCACCGCATTTTAACCTTGGAAGCGTAGGAATCAGGACTTGAGCTGGGGCTGTTTAGGCGGGCTACTGTGGTCACTTGTTCTTCGTGATCATCCCATAAAAAGCACGAGTCGCCTTCAGGCTTGCGTTCAGGGGTTATGATGTAGTTATCTTGAGCGCTAAGACCTCGCTTCCGGAAGGTATGGGTCAATGAGGCTACTGTTTCGTTGCTGAATACAGGCTGAAGTCGTGGTGGCAAAACCAAACCGACAGCGCTTCACTAACGTACATCCCTATTTGTGTAACGACTTCAAGAACAATATGGTCCACAGGGATCTACTATCACTAACGGCTTGCCCTATTGCCTTACTTTGCGGTTTGGTGGAACGGGATGAGATTCTCCGTCTTATGCTGCCGGCGATTTCATACCGGTGAATGTAGGTTGACGGCAGGAAATCGTCATCACTTTGATAACCCCCCCTAATGCGGCGCGATAAGGACAAGCTAAGGGGAATGTAGGTACATGTGTTAATGCGGAAACGTACAAAGTCTTCTATATGAAATGGCACCCAAACCGACCCAGCAATGGGAGATTGAGGGAAGGGACACAGTAGTTCCATGTGTATACGATACGTGCGGACGCACAAACAACTGTTGGCATTTACTACTGTTTCATGGGAGTGAGCTACCGAGGCAACGTACCACTGAGGCAAACTACCCTAGGAATCGAACTATTTATTTTATTTATGTTTAAGTAACAACGTAGGATAAGGTTATATTAATAGTTTGCTCATCCTGGGCAACAGGACAGAGGGATATATGCTGGTCAGTGAATGGTTCGCTGCTGCCGACGGTGCTCGCTGTGACCCTTCCATCTAACGGCGGATGTTCCTTCGGCAAGCAAGCCTTCTGCAAAATACCAGGGTGGCTTAAACATGATGCAGCTTCTGGATGGAGAATAAAACTGGCAACGGATCCTAGCG